>JAOTRC010000005.1:16533280-16547885 GCA_027497675.1 Cyprinella lutrensis
AGAAACGTTTAGTAAGAGCCGTGTGTGGTGTGGTTCTGTTTGACTCGCTTCATCGCGGCTTTCTCGGTCTGATTCTGGGTCAAATCGATACTGCAGTTCGACACCATTATTTACATCTGGACCGGAGCTCATGACGCGCCCGTAAAGGTAATGGGCGTTAACCTTCTGGACAACGTGAGCGACAGTTTAGCCAATCACAACACACCGGGCCAAACTAACCAATCTGAGCCCATAGCCTGTTTCTGAGGGAGTGGGTTTATAGACTCAGGAAGTCAACCGCTCGTTCAAAGACAGATGAGTTAAGTATTCAATCGTCATACTTCAGTAAAAGTAAACACATGGAAACAGACTCAAGTAAAAGTTAAAATAGCTCATCATAAAATAACTTAGGTAAAAGTATTAAAATAACTGATATTAAAACTACTTAGGTATCAAAAGTAGCCTACAGGTAAATTTGATAAATATTGTCACCACTGATTTTGCTGATGAGGGGCAAAGTCCCGATATAGTCCGTAACCCACAAGCCAAAATAACCTTGAATAGCTTGCAACTGCGTTGCCGTGGCACGAAATGCAAATGGAGGGCAGTAAGTGATTTGCTGTATTTAGAAAGCACTATAACAAACTCAAAATGCCTATGTTTTATGTCGTTTATCTTCGTTAAATCGATCAAACCACGAGGAGTTTTTATCGTGTACCAAAAGTTGTTGTTCATGAGGGGGGAAATGCTAGAAATTGACCTGAAAAAACTCTGGAAAAACGCCTTGCAAACCTATGTCTGTGGTCGGGAGGCGCCGAATGGGAAAATGCCCGTGTGTGCAGTGATCACTTCGTCAAAGGTGAGTTAATACAGATGAAGTGGCTATATTTGTGTAACGTTTAAAGTTTCAGAACTTTGTAAAGTCAAAATATGTCTGCAAGACGAGGTAGATGCTGATATCTACCACCTCGATGGCTGAAAAATCTTTCAATTCCATTGAAAAATCGCTCCTTTTGATAACGTAAGGATCAAATCCAACATATGTTTGTTTTTTTATTTATATCTTTCTCTTGTAATAGCGTGTAAAGTAGTACGGACTTTCCTCCATTTCGTCCATTGCGCTCTTCAGTCCCTGCCCTCTATCTGAATTTCGCTCGTCATCATAATCACGTGACTAAAACCCAACTATTTGGATACATGTCGTTCTGGCCAAAATATCTTGTAGCTATGACATAGCTACATCATGTACATCATGTAAGCAAAGTAAATGGTGATAATGTGTTTAGTTGAATTTCTTTCACATTCTATGCATAGGCTGTGCATAGACGAGCTTGTATAGTCAGTACGGGTATTTGTAGCCCAGATAGTGAATGAATCAATGAATCGCAAACCATAAGAACCAAATTGATCGAAAGATGTATTTACAAACTCGATATCGCAACCGATCTGCATACATTTTCTTGATCATGGGTGATATATATATATATATATATATAGGCTTAGGCTATATATTGTTTCACAAGTTCACACTTGTATATAATTTTGAGTAAGATTCAATGCATATTTGGTGTGCTGTCCGGAAGGAGGGCTCCGAGCTCAGAATTTTGCCCAAACCCAGAGTACTCCCCCATATGTAAGTGACTTTTAGAAATAGGAGTGTGGAGAACTAGGAGTGTGGAGGAGCGATGCAGCAAATGGATCAAGGTAAGACTGCTGAGTCTATATATACCCTCTTATCATTGATTGCTGATTGCTGTCCACTCGTGTTAATTATCTGAACGTGCTCCTCAAGAACATAGTTAATAAAACTTCATTTGTATACTAGGGTAGGGATGAACAATATAGTAAGTTCTAGACCTTCAGCGCATTTTACTCCAGTGATTTTTTTTCCCCTTAGTTGGTCAGAACAAAAGTGGATGTTACTTGTTCAGATGACATTTTCCAGTGAAAATTTGTATGTTGGTCCAACGCATTCTCATCCTTTAACGTCATATAGAACGCAATATGCAAAAACGGCGCTAAATGGCAGCGCCGTTTTTGTTAATATAATTATCGTTAATATAACATGCGTGTGATGGTTATGTTTAGGTGTGGGGTAGGGTAGGGTAGTCTCATATTACGCTAAAGGATTTATTACGACTTGGGTTTGCGTGTTAAATAAACGATAAAGGGTGCCATGTGCGTATAGCGCTGTTTTTGCATATCGCGTTCAATATGACGTTAAAGGATGAGAACGGGCTGCAACTTCATACCAGTTTTGCAACCAGATGCTTCATCACTGAGAAATGTATGAGTCTTGGTTTGCTTGAATTGCATTTTTGTTTGGTCTGTTTGTCTTCATTTTAGATTGTAGATAATGTTCCAGACTTGATGGGCTCTTGAAGAGCCTCTCTATCTGATACCACTGGCTCTACCAGCATGGCTGGATCATCATCTCCCATCAGTAAACATAGGGCTAAGATCTCTCAGTGCTAGAACATTTATGAACCTTGCCAATTATTAGCACACACTTGATAGATGCAAAATATGTACTTTCTCCTCTCCATCTGCCCTTATGAATAACTTAGTGAGCATGAGTGGTTTTAGTTCTTTTAATACTACTTCAGTACTTCCGCTCTCTTCTCTTGCCTTCATACTAAACATATAACTCCTTGATGTACAAAACAAGCCTTTTAATTAAGTATTAAGAAATTGTTTAATTATACCCCCATCCATTTCTGTGAAACCTGAATTGTAGTGACATGGAGTAAAACAAAATTCAGCATGCTTTTTCTATTGAAAATTAAGTTTGATTTTTAAGTCACTACTGATGATTAGGCTTTCCTACAAGCTGAGTACAGATATTTATTTGAAAGAGAGAGTAAAAAAAGACATCTATTCTAGCATGCATTGAAAGAAAAAACAACTTGTTTTACAGTAAGGAAAAGTAGAATAAGTGTTGAGTCATCAGTCATGGCCCAAAAGTAACAGCATGCTGAATCAAAATCTGTTTTCATTACACAACATTTACTAATCCATCAACGTTGACCATATACTCAACACCAGACTATGACTAAGCAGAATTTATTTATTTTTTCAAGCTTAAATGTACTTACTACAGTATTTTTATATTTTAAAAGTTACATCTAAATTTCTCCACAAGCACATCTGGTCCATAAAATCAATACCTCATTAAAATAAATGTAGTGCACTAGTGGAATTTAGCAAACACAGGCAGTAACTGAGCTGCCTTGATGAAGAACACCAAACATATTCCCCAATCTCATAAGAGATCCGTTACAGATCTGCCAGGCTCTCACACCAGCCAATCACAGCACACTTCCTCACCTGATTTTCTAATCACACACACCTGCACCTCATCATCACCCTCTTCACTGACACTATAAAGACTCACACTCCACCAAAACTCATTGTCTGGTCTCTTTTGTATGATGAGGACTTATCTTAGTAATGATTTAACCTATATATATATATACTGTATATCCACTGATCCTTCCCCAGTCTCCAATCCAGTGTCAATTCCTAGTGTAACAATTACTGTTTTGAGCTCCAGCCATCCACGTTGTCTACCAGTCATCTGACCAGTAAGAATTAACATACAATTCACTGCCAGTATCCTGCAATCCAAACTATCATTGCACTTACCATTTACTTGCTTACACACAGCTAGACAAACAAAATATGTTCCATATGAAATGTGTATACATAGGCTATATGTGTACATATAATGCAAATTGTGAGATGTGGTATAACTACTGCAGCAGTGCCTACCCCAATTGGAAAAAAAAAGTTTTTTTTTTTAATTTATTTTGTGTGTGTGTGTGTGTGTGTGTGTCATAAGAGCTTGCACAGTAGGCTACTGTTGATATCTGTGTATATACATAAAATGATGGTGGTGGGTACTGATTCTTGTAAAGATTGAATACAAGTTATGTTCTCCCACTGCTGTGTGTTTGAGAAGTGGTCAATCATGTGTCATTCCATTGAACGGGACTTATCCAATCCATGGGTAATTGTATGAGAGAAATTGCTTTTCCAAATATCTGATTCCATTTTTTCGCCAATCAGAGAACAGCTCTGAGAGACGAGCGAGAAGGATATTTATAACATCTCCTCTGCAAAATTGGCTTAGAATTATGTTATTTTGCCGGTCTGACTCCTGCCTACTTGTCATTCTGCTCTCTCTCCTTCTCCTCTATCACCTCTGCTATCAACCTCTCAACTTTTGAAGTCCATTCTCTGGTAATGTTTGTTTAATACTCTGAGGACTGCCCTACACTCAAGTGGGAGATGGAGAAAAGAGAGGAAAGAGAGCAAAAGCGGGAAGGGGAACTTCAGACAGAGCAGAATCCCGCTTTCACCATCTTCTCAATCAAATTCTTTTAGCTCTTTAATAATAATAATAATAAATTATATTTATATAGCACAATTCTCTTTACATAGAAGGGGGAATCTCCTCAGCCACCACCTTTTTACTCATTTTACAGTAAAATTATATCACAGTAATTTACCGCAGTATATGGCACAGAAACTGTTTTGCACTGCAGCAGTCTTTTACCGTTAAAATCACGATTATTTTACACCACAACACTTGCTTTAGTGGAACTCTTTGGATTCTTGTTGGGAAATGAACGTGAGCAGTCGCAGCATTCATGGTTTAAATGCTGAGCACACACATAAACTCCTCCATCAAAAACATGTTATGTGTGTGTTATACAATTGTTTAGATTGTCATTTGTGTGATGCCATGTCCTAGGTGGATGAACATCTAGTTATTTGTCACTGATGTAATTCCTGTTGCCAGCAGATCTACAGAGTCATGTTGTAATCTACCTGGTGTCAGGTAAAAGCATTTCTAATTTGTGTTTGCCACTGAACATTGTGAAAGCATGTACAGTATACCAAAGAATGGAGACATGATTATGTTCTTCTGCTGACTCAAGACAACTTGGAAAAAACATGCAACTTTCACATGTGCATATATTCTGTGTTTACAGGCATTATGTTGTCACAACAATGAAGTTGAAATGTGTGATATAACCACTGATGAAACTGCCTGGTGGCAGTTTAGAACGTCATGAGCTATGCAGTCTTTATATAGATTAATGGACATAACTTTAAACATTTATGGTTAGTAAACTATTCTGTCACACTAGTAATCTTAATTTTAATGAAGACTTCCAGCTACCAACACATTTTATGCTACAATGTAACCACAATTAATTATTTGCAGTGAAAATATCACAGATGTTGTTGATTAGAGAGACTTAACTCATGTTTACTGACCCTTGAACATACTGTATACTGTCCTTTTTAAATATTTTTCCATCAGTGTTTTTGACCAATGGTTTGGCCATTTTTCACAAAAATGTCAAAATATCTTGATGTATGATAATCTGAACATGCGAAATATCAAAAGAAAGAACAGACACTGTTTTTAAACAACAAAAAAAGTTGTAGATGGAGTTATAGATGGAGTAGATCGAGTCTATCAATACCCCAAAGCTTGCACAGTCCTATACCACACCCTGGGTCCTTAAATATTCAGTAACATTTTGATTAATATGCTGTTTAATGTTGATGATCGTGTTAGTTTGCATATGCATATGATTACATATATAGTATCACTTGTTTCTGCAATCTTCTTTGCATGTGCTTTGATCAGGATATTCAAAACTCTTTCAAAAAAATTGTATAGCGCCCTCTAACAGTAAAAACACGGGAAGCCGGAAAATTCCGTAAATGGCATAGAAGTGTTTTCAATGATGGACATTTCCGTCACTAATATTCATACAGGCACAAACGCATAGAGTGTGTGATTACTTTGGATTCTATTTCAGTTCTGTTATTTTTATTGAAAGAGGATGCTATTTAGGTGTGGAGTAAGATGCTACCTGATTCTGCAGATGACTCAAACTTTTCATTTAAACCTGGCTGATGCCATGTCTTAATGAGGACTGGGGCCTGCAGATGCAGTGAATGGCTGTAAAAGCTGTTAAGTGTTTGAGATGGCCATTGAGATGGAAGTGAAAACAGTGTAAACATGTGTCTGAAGACATGTGTTCCTTGATGACTTGCAATCTGTGTTTCCTGTTCTCAGCATAAAGTGAAGGGAGAGAGAGCTTTTAAAACTTGGCATATGGCAGACTGCACCAACTTTCTGTCCCACGAGTGCCATTCCTGAGCACTGAGTGGCTGCGCTGTGGCGAGGTGCTCGGGGAAGCAGCTGTTCATGCTCTTAGGTGGTAATGGTTAATTGTGATGGTGATGATGATGATGGTAATGGGATGAACCTAAACTGTTGAATGTTTCTTTTAGTGTCTTACCACCAATACAAGAACATAATTAAATAAAGATATCAGCAAGAGATTCAACAGTGGTTATGCACATGGGCCGCAGACTGATTGATTCCTTGTTCGTGTGCCGGACCATTTCCTATGCACACTGGTTAAGCCTTATGTCTTTTTTTTTGGTTGAGTCTTTGGTCTTTTGACACATGCACACCTTCCAAGCAACAGTAATGGCTTCAGCAGAAAAAGCCTGAACTTGACTATTGGTGACACGTAAAAGCCACTGGGTGAGCAGACAGAGAACATGAAAGGGAAGCTTATATAGATCTCTAAATGGTGGGGCAGACTGAAACATCGGGAGAGAAGATGCCAGAGATGAAAGGAGGGCTGGGGTTTTTACAGGCACGTAGCAGACAGCTAATGACAGGGTCTTTTGGCAAAAAGATGGCATCTCTCTGATCCAACACTCATTGATTATTGATGCACTGCCCCAAGAGCAAAACCCGGCTAGACAATCAATGTTTTCACCTCATCCGTCCCCATACACCATTTAGAGGCCTTGATCGTCAAATGATCAAATCCGCTGTAAAGTTCACGCTGACTTGGAAAAAAGGAAAACCATTGGTACTGCAGTCATCAAGCAATAATTTAACTTCTCTTGGAGCCTTTGATCTATCTTTGTCCATTGCATTAGAGTTGTTAGAAAATTTTGACTAAGCCTCAGACATTAAAACCTTTGAACCATCCATTGCTTAGAGTTAAGTTTCTCAATTATAGCACAATACCAAAAGCTTCACCTCATCAGAGAGAAACACAAATCCCCCTCAGAATCCAAGCTACCTCAGTCATCTGCTCCTTCATCTGTGTTATAGACGTGCAGAGAAAAGCTCTATCCTTTTCTTTTTTATATATATTTACTTTCTTTTCCAGAGACAAAGGCATGCGCATACCACTTTATATTTTTTTTTTGAAAGTAGTCCCTCTCTTTCAAACTAAACACATCTCCTTTTTTTCCTCGCCCAAGAGAGCCACGGAATCAGGCCTGCTGGCTGAATGGAGAGCAGCATAATTAACAAGAGTGAGGAGGTTCAGACTGTCTCAATCAGCTCAGTCAGGCATGGCAAATTAATATTCAAGCATTGACGCTTGCACGCTACGAGACAATGTGTCTCGTTTACATAATCCCTTCACATGGGCGAAGATGCAAAGTAATCGGACACAACCATCAATTTTATTTAATTCTGACATTCTAGTTAATGTTTACATTTCCAAAACAACTTGTGTGTAATTATATTATGGGTGTGCCTGATTTAGAGGCTACATGAATTGATGTTGAATTGTTTTCTTGGATTCAGGTTATTAGTTTACTTGTCTTGTAACAAGTCCTTTCTTTTATGGCTGATTGTTTACACAGATACACCGTCTGAATGGCAAGTTTATTTATATAGCACATTTCACACACAATAGTAATGTGATCTTAATGACCTATTATGTTTAAATTCGGTTTATATTCCTAGCCCACTGAATGATTTACATACCAGTAATGATACCTTAAAGGAACTGCATGTAAGAAATTTATTTCAAATAATCATAAAATGGCCATGATATGTCACTCGACATTAAGCAATCACGTTGATTTCAAATACTTTAATCACTGACAACAGTAGTCCAGCCAGGATATTGCCAATTAAAAAGTGAAGTTGCAGCCCTCAACTGATGTTGATGTTGTTGTGTTTTGGTCGGATGCTCCACCCTCCACCGATCTACCAATCACGGAGTCGGTAGTGTTGTGGCATCTGGGTTGCCAGCTCTGCTATATTTACCACAGAGGCAGTTAAAAACGTCTGGGACAAAAAAAAAATGTATCCTGCATCATCTGGCAACCTCAAGTCAGGGGGGAGTGGGAGGGGATACACCTCTACAGTAATTGAAATTGATTGCAGTTTGAGTTTTGGCCACAATCTCACATACTGTACGGCTCATTTAAAATCAATCCTAAATGTAAATGGGAACCGGTGTAAAGACATATTTTCTGGTCCTGCTCAGCTGTGTTCTGTATGAGCTGCACGGACAGTGAGGAGTCTATTAATCCACCCTGCTGGTGATAAAAGCATGTGCAACTTTCTCTAAGTCTTGATTGGAAACAAAGCATATAATTATTGCAATAGTTTTCAGATGATAGTATGCTGATTTAGTTTTTAGCTTTGACATGACTACTGAAACTCAGGTCTGACTCTGGAGACACACCAAGCTTCCTGACTTGATTTTTAGTTGTTAGACCCCTTGCGTCAAGGTATGCATTCACCTTGAAAACTTCATCTTTTTTGTCCAAACACAAAGACTTTTGTGCCAATGAAGTATTGGCACATCCAACTGTTTACTTCATCAGTGCATTGGCACAGGGAGTCAATGGGACTTTACTGTAGTTGTTAGGCAATAGGGCTAAGTAGAGCTGTGCGTCTGCATAGCTGTGTTAAGCAATAAGGTTCTTTCTCATTGTTTGGCTCATTGGGAGCATATACGTACAGGTTGAATAGGAGTGGCGCAAGAATTGAGCCTTGAGGGACTCAGCATGTCGTGGATGTCCACTAAGACTTATGGTGTCCTATACTCACATAATAACCTCTCCCTCTTAAGTATGACCTGAACCATTTTAGGACTATCCCAGAAAGCCCCACCAAGTGTTCCAGCCTGTCAAGAAGTATGTTGTGATCGATGTCATGCTCGAGAAGTACCAGTACTGATAATTTGCCTGTATCAGTATTAAAGCAAATATTTATTATCTTTATGAGCGCTGTCCCTGTGCTGTGATGCGATAGGAAACCAGATTGAAATTGTCAAAGTATCCATTCAAGCTTAAGAATTGGTTCAGCTTATTGAAGACAACTTTTTCAATGATCTTGCCAATGAAAGGAAGATTTGATATCAGCCTATATTTGCTTAAGATGGTCTTATCCAGATTGCTTTTTTCAGGAGGGAGTTGAGAGCTGCAGTTTTCAGGGAGTTTGGGAAAACTCTCAGAGAGAAGTGAGGCATTTACCACTTCTGTGAGATCTGCTTCTAAGCTGTTTAACACGCTTTTGAAAAAAAAGATGTGGGAAGTGCGTCAAGGGCACAGGTTGATGTTTTAAGGTGCTGTATGGTTTCTTCCAAAATGTTGCCTTTAATTTCTTCGAAAACAGACTTAGGACAGGTTGTGGTCGGATCTGTCTGACCCCAGAGCAACTCAAGAATGTGCTGATCACCTTTCTGATATTATTGATTTTCTCTGAGATGAAAGAAGCAAACTCACTGCACTTGCTGTCTGAGAGCATTTCACTTGGAATCTGGCTTGGGGGGTTTGTCAGTCTCTCTACAGTAGCAAAAAGAGTGCGTGTGTTGTTTAAGTTGCTGTTTTTAATATTTGAGAAGAAAGTCTGTCTAGCCTTGCCTAGCTCAGTATTAAGAGCATGGATGCAGTCTTTGTGGATCTAATGGACCACAAGTGTTGTCTTCCACCACATGCTCTCTGCTCTTCTACAATGTCTTTTCACATTTTGCACTGATGTTGAGTTTCTCCAAGGTGCTTTTTGTCTACCACTCTTCTTCCTAACAGTCCTCACAGGAGCAATATCATCAATTGAACTTTTAACTTTGGAGTTAAAAGAATCAAGGAGAATATAAACAGAGTCTGCCGATCCTTTGTTTTAAAGATATATCCTTCATAAATAGCTCACTGTTCTCATTTTAACATCTCTTCTTGACAGACACAGTTCTGGCTTCAATGGCAGGGTAGATCAATATGTAAAAGAAAATGCAGAAATGATCAGACAGAGCTACATCCTTAATAACAATCGATGAGATGTTTATACCCTTACTGATAAGTAAATCTAGAGTGTGTCCACGATTGTGTGTGGGACCATGTATGATGAAACAAACACACACCAAGCTTTCTGGGAATGCATTTGATAAACCATTTATGGCTTACTTGGCAATGCTTGTTTGACTGAACAGCATCCACTGCAATTGCTTCAAGTTCATGAAAATAAAGTGAGAATGGGCTTTCTGGTTTGCATATTTTTAATAGTAACTGTTTTGTAATCCCAATATATATAAATATATATGTATGCATATTGTGTGACTACACAACTACTTTCTCAGGTTCCTCACATTCATACAGTGCTTAGCTGTTTGATGTTTATTCAACTCTGCATTTGAATTTTATTCCTGATCATTATCTGTCTGTCTACACATTGCTAACAATTAAAGATCAAAGAGAAATTATGTTCATATTTGAGTTCCCTTTAGAAACTGTATTTTTACTCTTTACACATTGAGTATTAGGTATCCTTGTGGCTGAGAAGATATTGATTATAATATGTGTCACCATTATGTTCTGCTTAGTTTCTGTTTTCAAGGACCTTCGGTTTGTTTTCATTTGTCACGTGTATTTGGTTACGGTCATTATTAGTTCATTACCAGATGTGTTCCATAATAATCTTGTTTGTGTTTAGGCTATTACTGCATCCATTCTTTGTCCAATCACCGTTACGTTTAGTTTTGTTTATTTTCCCCTGTCTGAGGCATTATGATCAAACTTTGGGTGTTCTGAACTTAAATGAGTAGTTCACTTAAAAAAAAAAAAAAAAAAAAAAAAAAAATGTTTGGTGATACTTTACTCATCCGTATGTCATCCAAGATATCCATGCTATTCTTTCTTCAGTCGAAAAGAAATTGTTTTGATGAAAACATTCCAGGATTTTCTCCATATAATGGACTTCAATGGAAACCAAATGGTTCAAGGCCCAAATGCGAGTTTCAGTGCAGCTTCAAAGGGCTTTAAACGACACCAGACAATAAATAAGAGTCTTATCTAGTGAAACGATCGGTCATTTAGGATCGGTCTGTTTCAGGACTGGAGAAAACATCCAGCTAGGTATATATGAAACAAGTCTTGTTCGAAAAAAACAACAACAACAACAACAAAAAAAAAAAACATGATGCTTAATTTCCAGAATTTTCTCCCTCACATGCAAAGGCTGTAATCTGCAAATCCTTCCCTTGTGAGAAGAGAACACTCTTTAGATAAATGTGTTTCTAGAGAATACATTTTAGTAGGAAAACCTGTAACTTTTCTAATATTTAATATATACGAGTTAAACGGAAATGGTAAGCTATTTTAGTTCGCAATAGTTTCACTGCAATACTAATGTATGAAGACTTCTGACTGGCATTAGTCAATTATGTTTGCTGTGTAAAACCCTCACATGGAGCTGGAAGTTGTTTCAATTCTTTTCGACCAAATACAGAGTTAGTATTGTGACAGTTAGGCACAGCATTGCAGTGAAGATTGGCCATTTTAAAATAAAAAATGAATCCGCTTTTCATTCTTAGCAGGCACTGTCACAATGTGCAACATAGAGGGCCTGCCCATACCCTACCCAAAGGGCCACTCCAACACTCCGCAGGAGTGTAACGGCAGGATAACAGTGTGGTGGTGGGAGGGGCCTGTCAGGGCAAATCTGGGTACATTAAGATGTAAAAAGCTTTTAAAGACATTTTACTTCCCACTGCTGCTCAGTCAGTGGTCTCATCGCTTATGAGATTAGACATTTTTAGGCAGCTATCAAGTTTTCGTTTTTATCTTTCATACCCAAGAGAGTCACAGCCCTAATCTTGAATGCCTGTGAGAAATCAAAAGCTTCAGTTTACTCTCAGTTCAGATACAGAGCCCAAAAGGAAAATATTTTGTCTTTTCTGCGGTATCGATAATAGAGATTGTGACCTGAGGAACATAACTATTATGACAATAAGACAGAAGGCAAAAACTGTCATCTTCAATTTACATATTTCAGATGTTTTACTGGGCCAGATACCTTTAAGATCTCCCCGGGTGTATTATTTCTTCATTGTTCGCTCACTACATTACATCTATCCGTCTGTTCATCCATCCGTCCATCTGCCTGTCTATTGTGGAAGCTTGTTTTTGACATGGAATAAAACAATTTAAAAGATAATTGCGATTTTTGTTAATCTCACAATTCAGAATTTCTTTCTTAAGATTGTGATTTTACGTCTCGCAATTCACACGTTTTTCTCAGACCTACGAGAAATAAATTAGATAACAAGACTTACATAACAAATATGTTTATATCAAGTAACTCTGACTTCATAACTCACAATTGTGTTTATATCACACAATTCTGACTTTATAACTCCCAATTATGAGCTTATAACATAATTCTGAGAAAAAGAGTCAGAATTGTGAGATATAAAGTTGCAATTACATTTTTTTTAATTCTATGGCAGAAAAAAAATAAGAACATAAAAAGATTCAACAAATGAGAGTTTACTCCACTCTTCCACCAAGACACATCTGTGGGGACATACTGTATGGTTACACATGATTTAGCACTGCCTGTCTCACTGTCTTAGGCACCTTACATTACGGACATGTATTGCTCTGTCGACTTCTGCAGCAGAACTGGCATGCTCACGCAGGTGATCAGGGACCTTGGTTGTCTTTCCCCTGGTGGACTGTTTCACAGGTGCATGAGCAAACATTGTTCATGGTTCACTGAAAAAAGCATGACAAAATTCTTTAAACCCTTTCCAATAAAGATCTGTAAAGCTAATTTGTTTTTTTTTACGAAAATATATTTAAAATGCATCAAAGGGGGGATCTTATTTTTTGGTCCCACTTTATATTAAGTGGCTTTAAATACTATGTACTTATATTGAAATTAATAATTTGATACAATGGACTTATTGTGTAATTAATAGAAATGTAAATTTCCGGGGGATGGGAATTGTCTTATTGAGTACTACTAAGTGCAAGTAGTCAAGATCTATGATTAGATATGAGCTTGAGACAAAGACAACTTTACGTGTGATATGAAAAAGACTTTATTTACAAGACTAAACATTTCATCTACTCTAAAATACACATACATACATGCACACAGTTTACCAAGGGAAAGACATCAGTTTTTAACACACCCTTCTTTAAAGGTGTAAGGATAGTTCGTGTATCAAATAATGAAACTAAGTTTGATACTTGCATGTCTCGCACATTTAAATTAAACTGTCCTGATGCAATTTGTTGAGGCTCGTTGATCTTTGCTGATGTGGTCTTTATGAGAGAGAACCAGTTGTATTCAAAGGTTCTTTGGTGAATGGAAAGACAAATCCGTGGCCTGACACAATCTTGGGAGTCCTTGAGGGACTTCTAGTTCAGCCTCATCTTCACGTTATGACTTCTCAAGGACCAAGAGAGTCAGAGAGCCAGAGGCTAAGAGCACAAGGGGTTCAGAGTAAAAGAGAGGACAAGAGAGCGCAAGACAGGGAAGAGCTGGTTTGGATACAATTTATACCCTGAGAAAAGCCAAACCTCTCATGGTTGACTCAGCCAAAAAGAAGGGTGGAAGTTCCAGGCAGGGATTTTGTTTATTGCTCTTTGTTTTAAGGCTGCTCATTGCATGTGCATGCTGGAGGGGTGGTAGCTGATGAAGAAACTATCAAAGATTCTTGTAATACTAATATGTTGTTGTTATCGTCACATGTACACTGCCGTTTCAATCTTCAAAGTACCAGGTTAGAGACCAAATATCCCACATGATTTTGGTTAACCATAGGATGCAAAGTCTGAAACATTAACCCATTAGAGTTTACAAGAAAACCACAAAGAGGAAAATCATGAGATAGAAAATTAGATACATGTATCATGGTTATATCTTTTGTTATCTTTTGGTTATATCTTATCTTTTGGTTCTTAAAACTTATCAATCTTGTAACAGGACAAAGAGTTCTGCCAGTGTGTTATAATTAGGAGAAAGTTTCACAGACATAATTTACAGTTTGGAAGATCTTCAGCTCTTTCTGCTTGAGCGCTGCCCGATTTGGATTTTTGGACCTTATGAGTTTCCGTCGTTGTTTACATTTGGCATCTATTGTAATGCATGCCAGCAGTCCGCCCAGCTTGAGCCAGTCCAGTCTCTTCAACTGGGAGCAAAGGCTTCAGCAGTCCGCCTCAGCTCGAGCCATTCCGGGCTCCTCGACCGACAGGCAGCCACCTCTGGTTCCTCAATCAGCCTCAGATTCTCTTCTCTATACTGCGACTCATAAAGACAGCCACGAACATCAGATTTGAGCAGCAGAATTTCAAAATCCTCTTCTTCCATATCATGTTTAGTTTCTTTCGTCATTATCATACTTACTAGCTCCGCTTGTTTGCGTAGCTTCCAAACACGATGGCTGATAATGATTCAGTATTTGCAAGTCCCACCCACTGATCTGTAATAGGCCTGTAGGGTGAGTGGGCCCCACACCCTTGAATAACAATGAGCTAATATGTGTAG
>JAOTRC010000005.1:16556719-16573624 GCA_027497675.1 Cyprinella lutrensis
TCTTTCTTTCTTTCTTTCTTTCTTTCTTTCTTTCTTTCTTTCTTTCTTTCTTTCTTTATTTCTTTATTTCTTTCTTTATTTCTTTATTTCTTTCTTTAATTGTGTTTATTTATTTATTTTCCACCAGTCCAGCTTAATTACTGTATTTATTTGATAATTGCTCCCATCTGTTTTATTTATTTCACGAGATCGACATCCTTTGTACAAAATGGTCTTCCACCAGACAAATAATGAAGTCCAGAATTGATGGAATGGTATTGTCTTTGCCTGTTCCTGGCATTGCCCAAATGTCACCAACCCTCAGGGAGATAGATGAGCAATTCATCCATTAGTGAAATACCACCTCTTCTCTCATCTCTGTTAGAATAGCAGCATGAAAGGATGGCATATAGGCATATTAATGCACCCATCTTTATTGTGCTATTGATCAGGGATTACTGAAAGCAGCCACTCACATCCAAGTTGTGGCTTCCTCTCTCTATCTTATTCCATTATATCAGGGTCGTAAGTCAGTCTTGGCTGTCAAAACTTTATGTAGACATCCCAAATCCTGACCAATTCAATTAAAACAGCTGGTTGCCAGATGATCTTAATGCAAGTTTAAAAATATCTGTGTGAAGCCTGAGTTATTAAATTATTTTTCGGTTTATAGACAGATGTAGTGGCGGCTTAGCATTTGATGACGTGTTTGTGTATGTGCATACATGCTTGCTCTCATGCACATATGTATGCGTGTCTCCAAAGAAATTCTTTAATGGGGCAATCATCTAGAAGCCAACCCCCATGCCAATTATCTGTCAGATTATGAAAAGTATGGTTTGCGGTTTTAATCTAACAGAATGCAATTCTGCAATTTCCTCATGCACAACAAGGGGAAGATAAATTAATCAAAGAGATAGAAAATCAATTTGGCTCCCCAACTGTCACCTCGGATCACCTCGCAAAGCTCTTTTCTCCCAAGTCTCTATGATGCTGATGCAAATGGTAGCCCCCGCCGGAGATGCCTAATGCTGGGCTTGCAGCCTAACAGCCATCTGTGTGGATGGGAGTGGAGGAGTCAGTAAAGGTTTGGGAGGATAAAGCTTCCGTGGCTTCTTACTTGCATTTCACGCATGACCCAGAGCACTCTGGAAATAACCACATTACATCACAGGGCTAGCACGGTGGAGCACTGCCAAAATGAATTGAAAGCGGGGTGAGGGGGGAAGAAACTGAGACCAGTGTGCAAAGGCCGTAGTCTCTGGGAGGATGCGCTACCATTGCACCACACATTCTAATTGCAGACTGATCTCATGAAATGGTGTATGTATGACACGCCAATTCGTATTTCCATTTTCGGCATGCTATCAACACGCATAATCGCTTTTCAGCGTGTTTATGAATGCCGTTGACTTAACGTTACATTACTGTATACATAAATGTATGACCTACCCCAACCCCGTCCCTAAAACGTCACTGGGGTTAATACCATCTTCCCCTAGAGTCTTCCCCTACCATCCTAGGAAAAAAAAAATATCGCTCCCCAGATGTAGATCTACATTTCGCTTCGTTTCGCTCAGACATTTAACGGCGTGTATATACGTGCGGAATCACTCGGATATTTAACGGCGTAGACATACACGCATTAATGCGGATAGCCCAAAATGCGTATAGATAACACGCCGCTTGACTTGAAAGTGGCTTGTGTGTTTACACAAAAGTCATGATGTCATGTTGTTAATTGTGAAATGCCATGTTAGTGACTAATATTCTGCACCATCTAATAGTTACTTAAAAAAATCATTATCAATTGTTGTATTTAATATTCTAAACTTTTGGGGCTAAAATGAAAATCCAGTCATCATATACTCAAACTCATTATTTTCACTCTAATTTCATAACTAATTTAAACTAATTTTACTCTAGATGTCTTGTGACCAATTACAGCCGTTGTGGCACTGACATGGCAAACATTCTCAGTGAATAAAATGTTTTAATTTCTCCTGGAATATTGGAGCCCGTTCTCATCCTTTGGCGTCATATAGGTGACGGCATATGGTATTTCGTCAAAGTACTATGCACATGGCACCCTTTAGAGTCAATGTGACATGCATAACCCAAGGCGTGATAAAGGTGACTGGCGTCCTTTAGCATCAATAATGAGATGCAGACCCTTCCCCAGACCTAATAACAGTGTGTGTTATATTGACTCTAAAGGGTGCCATGTGTGTAGTATTTTGACAAAATGTCATATGGCGTCACCTATATGATGCCAAAGGATGAGAACAGGGTCCAATATTCCAGGAGAAATTAAGGCCGGTACCTGGTACTCATACTGCGGCATGTGGGCGTCAGCCTCAAGGCATGTGTTTCTCCCTAGGGATACACCACCCAAAGGGACATCATATCAGCAATGGCCGCCACATACACCTTTAGTGTGGAAGTGGATAACCCTGCAGAAAAAAAAAACAACCCTGCAGGAACTCCAGCACTGTACCAAATGGGCAGTTAACTGGGTCCCACTGTCAGATTTTGCACCATGAAGTGAAAATCTGGAAAAGAAAGGAAGGCCCCAGGGTGGAAGCTTGACCCCGGGAAGGCCCAGCTTGCTTTTAGGATGAGGGCCCTGTTTCACAGCTGGCCAATCAATGTTCAGCTTAGACACGTCTATAACATTTACTAGCTCCTCATATGCAGGGAATAAAAGTGGAAAGTCTTCCATATCCCCTGCCTCGATGCTCAGCAGATCCACCTCCTCAGAGTTAGACAACTTTAGCACCGGACTCTCTCCCTGGGTGGAAGAAGCCAGACCGCGGGTTTCCGATCCCAGTCAGGGAGTGCTTGATACCTCGGGTGAAGGGTGAGGAGAAAAGGTAGAGCTTGAGAGCTGATTGAGGCTACTCTGCACCCAATAGAGGCTACTCTGCACCTGTACCTGCAACAAATATGAGAAAAAGTGCGATGGTTGCAGCTGAATTAATGTCTAGTTAAGTTAAGGTTTGATATTTTATTTCAGAAATTTAGAGTGCTTTTGGTCACATTTGTATGTGTAGTGATTAGTGAGATATTTTTAAGAAGCTTGTTTAATAGATCTGCATTGTAAAAATTACCTTAGAGCAGCAGATGTCTGTCATAATTCACAACTTTTGCTAAACTTTCTCTCTAAGACATTGTTCTTGCCTGCATAATTTGTGTTCCATGTTCATGACAGTCAATGTGTACATAAATTACCATGCTGAGAGACAAAGGGAAGTGAGGATGACGCATATCATGCTCAGATGACACCAACAGGAGGTGCCATGCAGAGTTTCCTTTCACAATTTCTGGCCCTAAATGTAGACAGACTGTTTGGCAGCACATATGCACCGCTCTGGAGTGCCAACGTCAGCATACACACTCAGTCACTCACTCACTCGCTCACACACACAAACACACACCCTTATATTCATCACCATCCCCTCACTTAGGCAGAGAGAATGCCAGTCCACTTGGTATAACAAAGCAAGCATGCAGCCTGTCTTCGCTCGTCTCTCTCTGACCTTAAACAACAGCCAACAAGTATATTGTTTGCTGCATGCACCTTCTCCAGGCCTCAGATATGTCATTAAGATGATGAGAGGCTGTTAGAGAACTCTTGAATCCAGCAGGCTAAGGTGTTTGTTGAAGTAGTGCAGTAAACTTACCTCTAAATGGACCCAAAGGTCAAGCAAACATCTCTGAGAATCTGTCCATCTCTGCTTACACTGGAAATGACTGAAAAGCATCAAATTCCCATCAAAAACAAAAACAAAGCGAGCAACAGACATTCTAATTATATAAATGCTCACCAGCCACTTTATTATACTTTGCTAATGTAGGTATTGTACCCCCGTTTCCTTCAAAACTGCCTTAATTATTATTTGCATAGATGGAACAAGGAAATGGCACCCGTTGTGTTTTTTTTGCTGCTGGGGTCCATCAGATCACCTTCAAGGTTTGGCTTCTTGTGAAATCAGATATGCTCTTATATATATTTAAAAAAAATCTTTTATAAACTAATGACAAAATAGTTAAGTACACTAATAGTTAGAGGCATACTAAAATAAACCAAAACCACTGATTGACTAGAGAGAAAATACCACCATGAAGACAATAAACAAATGCTTCTATAAAATTTTCACCCTCAAAACCACCAAATTGTCTTGCTGACTGACACCAGTCACAAGAGGAGCCACCAAATGAAAGATAATTATCTGAGGAGCTTTAGCTAAAGCAAAATGTCACAAAATATGTATCTGTACACCACAACAAATAACTCTCAGGTTAGCAGAAGACATTGATCTAATTGATCAGACATGCCTCAGTCATTTACCAGTGAAGGTTAGTGGCCACTGACATTTATTTGGATCATTAAAAGCACAGGTTTAGCATTATTCATGCCCAAAAATGCAGCCTTCAGACTACACAATACCATTTCCATTAAAAGTTCAGGTGACAAGGAAATGTGAGTGAATGGATGCATGCTTAAGCTTGTATGAGGATATGCACATCTTGGTTAAAAAAGAAGAAAGAAAAAAGATGAAAGCATAACAAACACTTTGTGCTATGACCTTGATTTTTTTTTTCTTATTCTCCTTTATTTTTTAAAAAAAATTTCAATGGGTTTTAAGTTTATATGTGTGTTTGTGCCTGAACGTGTTAACCAATATTAACCTTCCAGCGACAGCAAAAGTTTCTGCCTCCAGCGCTCTTCTATCCTTGGATTCATTCTGGCATTAAATTGCATCAGAAGATGTATGAGGTAAACCAGAACTCTGTTTTTCCACATGTGAGAAGGTCAAGGACGGCTATTAAAATAATGATAATAATAATCTATTAGCACCCTTGTTCATCTAATTGGCAGTTGCTCATCTGGAGTAGGTAATGTCCTATTTGAAATATTTGCTCATGGATGTTCAGTTCTGCAGCCAAGGTTTATTTTTTATTCAGTTACGTGTGTATTATTGTATCATTATTGTTTTTGTGTATTTCCTGCTCCATCTAAAAAAAAAAAAACAATCATTTGTCTAAATATGTATTTATATTTATATATACAAATGTGTCCGTCTTTGTCCATGTCAGTTTTCTGTACCAATTTCCGTGTAAGTGTGTGTGTGACATGCGTACAGTGTCCGTGCCGGTGTCTGTGTCCTTGCCGATATCAATGCCAGTGTCTGTGCTGATGTCTGTGTCAGTGTATTTGTGCCTATGTTGGTGTGTCCTTGCCGATGTGTCTGTGCCGGTTTGTCCGTGCCGATGTTTATGACCGTGTCGGTATCCGTGCTGGTGTGTCTGTGTCCATGTCCTTGCTGGTATCCGTGTCCGCACAGGTGTCCATGCCAATGTCTGTGTCAGTGTATTTGTGCCTGTGTCTGTGCCAATATCCGTGTCCATACATGCGTCCATGTCGGTGTTTGTGTCTGTTTGTGTCCGTACCGATGTCCGTGCTTGTGTATTTGTGCCAGTGTCGGTATGTCCGTGCCGGTGTCCATGTCCTTGCCGGTATACGTGCCCGTGCCGGTGTCCTTGCTGATGTCCATGCTGGTTTCTGTTTGTTTCAGTATCTGTTCTGGTGCCGGTGTGTCCGTGCCAGTGTTTATGCCAGGTTGTCTGTTGCTGGTGTCAATGTGCCGGCACCTATGACAGTGTGTGTGCTGGTTTGTCCGTGCCGGTGTGTCCATGCCTGTGTCCTTGCCGGTGTAGCCCCGCTTCTCCGATACCAGTGTCAAAGTGTCCGTGCCATGCCGGTGCTAGTGTTGGTGTCTGTGCCCGTGCCAGTGTTTGTTAAAATATATATTTTTTTATCTTTGCCACATTGGCCTAAATGTCTGCCATTATTTTTTTTATTTTATATTTTGTTACTGTGTAAGGCTTTATTTTTAAAATAGGGACATTAGTTTTCCTGGAACACTCTCTGTCTCTTGCAAAATAATAAAACCATCATGAAAAAGAATCATGATAAAATTGTGAATCTTGATTTTCCTGAAAAATGTATATTATATGTTTGCCATGTAACCCACCCAACTCAAACTTTTAAACAGTATACTGATATCAGTGGTTAACTGGACTGGAATGATTGATTCATAGGGGCAGAGCAGGTTGTCCATTGGAAACAAGAGTAGTCTGCCACATATAGCTTTGAACCCATTTGTATTATATCAGCAGAAATGTGGAATACAGTATCTATTATCACCAGAAATGAAAGAGATGTAGTCTTGTTTGCTCCATAAGCAGCTTTTAGCCATGATTGACCACAACCTCTCATCAAATCTATTAGCGAAGGATTCTAAGCTTTGGCTACTGTATAAAAGTCATATTTGTGAAGGCTGAGGGTAAACAAATTAATCGATTTTCTTCACATCAATTATTTATTTCAGGAGAACAGTCTGTGAGGGCGGCCTTTGATCCTTTCATATCAAAGAGATGAGTTCGTCTCACTCATGCTCAAAAAAAAAAAACTAACAAAAAAAAAAACACTTGCTTTCTCAGCATTCTAAAACCACAAGAAGTCACTCTTTCTGTATAGCTTAAGGTTGTTTCTGACAAAACTTTGCTGGATGATCTAACTTCACAAAAGAAAAGAGAACAATATCTATCCTTTTGAAGAAGAAAGTTGTATGTTCCACTTCCACCTACAGTTCAAGTTGTACCCCTATTGTGCAATTACTTGCTTTCAGAATCAAGATTCCACCTGCATTTTCTACAGTACATTACTTAACGCACACATTCAAAAAGACAAAGAGAACATTTAGATCATCTTGACTTGCCAAGAGATTTGAATCATGCCCATTGCATTGCAGTAAACCTAAGATGATTGTGCCGTGTGTGCAGTAAACCTAAGATGACTCTGCTCATTTAGATCATTTAGGGTCAAAGTGAATTTTTATTGGCAGGTTGCCTTTGATGCAGGCTCTTTAATCAGATGCCATTTAGCTATTTGCCACAAGGGCTCATGGGAGAGAGAAACAGCCCAACACACTGCATCTTCATTAGGCTGGGGGACAGTGTAATCTCGCACATTTTGAATGCCACGCGAGCTGTTACCGTGTGTAGCTCCATCACATTTAAAATGGAAATCATTTGAGGTTGAATCCAATGAACTAGCTTACCTTTGAATTCGAGATTAAAGTTGTTTTGTTTACAGGCTTGTTGCTGATAGATCGATCGAGTTCAGGGAGAAGTGAAGGAGGTGAGACTGCTCAATATTACATCTCGCTGGATGTCAGCAGTATTGAACGGCTGTTAATCAAATATAATATTATACCTAATATCATAATTGGAACCTAAATCCGCCCTCTGAAAGGTATTTTGCAAAGCAATTTGCCTCACGAGTAGGGTTGCCAACTTCTGGAAAGGAAAAAAAAGGGACAATCATGGTTCATCAAAATGTTACGGTACAGTAAGTTACGCTCAGCTTCTAGGTCTCCAATGTTATTTTTTATTTATTTATTTTTTTTAAATATGTGAAATGTATGCTGTTGTTTAGTTGTCATAAAGAATAGAGCAATACCTTGTAGTACTGCAGTGCTTTATCAATTAGTTTATGCGTTGGGCTAACGCAGACAATAACTGATTGGGTCATCTGACCATTCACCGCCGATTAGCATCACGTAAAGGAGGGGTTTGGAAAAATGAGTCGTTGCCCTTTAAGCCACACTATACTTTAAAAAAAAATCATATTTTCAGTGTATGTTTTGTCTAGAGAGAGTTGTTACTTATTGTAAAGGTGGTGTTGAATTTTGTTCTCGGTCAATTAGCCTGTATTAGGTCAATTTCACAATTGAAGACCACTTTACTTTTGTTGCTGTGATTTGCAAAGGCTCATGGCAGATCCATTACACGCATTGATGCCATAAATATAGGACGATTCCCAATTATACGGAATGGTTGGTAACTCTACTCACAAGCCTCAAAATAGTGAGAAAGCGAGAATAAAATGTTCCCCCCATTGTTGTTTTAAGTTAAACAGCTTGAAACTACAATTGTTTATTTAACTGCAGACAGCTCTATTGTGCATATTTTCCTTTTGGTCGGATAGAGGTCACCTTGCAAGAAGAACTAAACAATAGTGTCGCAACTCCCAACGTACGCATTGTTATCTGCATGGAGAGCCACTCACAGAGGTTGATGAATACGATCTGAATACTGGTGTGAAAGATGAGAGAGAGAGCATTAGAGGGAGAGAGAGTGCAATAGAGTGATGATGCAAGTATAAGGCAAGATGCTAAATACCTTGGGCGAAATATAAAGCAAGACAGACGCAAGTTTGCTTGCTGTGGATTTCGAAACACAGCGAGAGATTGAGAGGGCTGGTGCCTGCCTGCCACATTAAAATGCACCTCAATAGGTAGTTACAAAGTAGAGGAGTCTCAGATCACCCTCATAATCCAAGCGGTCCTGAAAATAGCCCCTGCATCATTACAGAAGACATGGGAACTTCCTTTGTTTTACAGCGGGATAATTGCAGTTTCGTTTCTGAAAGGAGTTCGCATAAAAGCCACCGTCTAGCCCATTATACGATCCCAACACGTTCGTTCGTGCGGGAGTGCAGATGCCTACAAATATAAAAGCTCGCTTAAGTGCCCAAACGTCTGGGCATAAATCCCTCTCTGTATATATATATATCATTACAGATATATGGACTCATTGCAACTTCCACTGTTTTAGAATCCTCCTCTTTCCCTAACTGAAACCTTAAACAAGTCACATTCTTCTCCAATCCTCTGAATGTCCACAGACGTCTGCTCTTACTGGAAAATGGAAATGTCATCGAAAAAGGGACTCTAATAATGAAACGAGGGACAGCTACATCCGTATAAACACAACTCACAGCCCCCAGGGCTCACCCTAGACCAGCGACAGGGAAAATGGATGTGGACCTTTTGGAATGGAATATAGATGGCCTCAACTCTGGGTTATTATTCAAGCCTAATCTCCCATCAGGACCGGCCGTGTGAAGTGAACAAATGGGCTGACTATGGAGACGTCGGTGGCATTAGAGAGGGTAATTGGAGAAGCAGGTTTGTTTGGTACAGCTAACCAAGAGTGACTTTATGTGTACTGTACATCTATGATCCTTTACTTAGAGGTTGAACCATTTTCAGATGAAGTAAGACTTTTCTTGAAATTTACACTTTAGCCAACAAAAGAGTCACCCTGCCCTTCAAGCTTGTTTCAGTAGAAATTTTAAACTTGCTGAAAGAATTACATTTGTGAGGCATGTTAGATGTTTGCCCATTTAAAAAGCAATCACAAAACTCACAACCTATTGGAATGAGACCATATTTGCTAGCACACAGCAAGCAAATGTTTATTTACTTTAGTAAACATTTTGATATGTTATGCATTTTATCTTTTCATGGTTGTAATTTGCTGCACTGACGGGATACAGATGGCAGGATCAGGGGAAGACATTAGCAAAGGGCTACACTACTGCAATCACACCCTGGTAATTAACTCTTTCCTTCATGCATGGGGTGAATAGGAATGAAGAGGAGCTCAAGCAGGGATGAGGGGATTTTATTTTAATGATCTGATCCACTGATCCTTCAAATTTCTGTCCCTGAAGGAGGATGAGACAGTCACATACATAAAATTCCCTCTTAATTTATTATCATATTGTCACTCAAGGTAAACTGGTTATAAAAAAAGTATGTTATTCTATTGCCCGAACAGCATAAAACACTGTTTACCCAGACATCGCCTCTACATCTTGCAGGCCTGACATGTTAAAATGCTATGGGGATTTCTTGGTTTCAGGATTGGATCCTTAAACCAATCACATATCCAGAAAAAAATATATATAATTGATGGGGATTTTTTCTGGTTAAATCATTTAGTTTATTGATAAATCATGTGTGTTTCAGCAATGTTACTTAAAATTTAAAATGGAGCCCCAGAGACTGTGTAAAGGATTGCAGTCCTCTCAGACTGTCAAGATCACCTGTCACCTCAGAACTTCAGTTCCCATAATCCTTCCTGACTCCAAACGGCACATCATTACACCATCACCTGCAATCAATCACTCTCATCAGCTCCACACCATGACTACCTAATTTACTGGATTATTATCGGAACTGTGAAGCTGTGTTTACACTTGGAAATATGCAATCACTGTGATCCAATCAAGCAGATTGGAGCCAGTCAGGATACGTTATGTTTACACTTGGCCACATCAAGTGGCTTCTGTATCTGGATAACAGGTCGGATCTTGCAACCCTGTAAGTAGTGAAAAAAGCTTTATTCAAATTGTAGCACCATCTTGTTTAACTGTGGGAAGCAGAACTCTATAATTTCTTAACTTATGGGACTGATATTTGTGTATGTTGAAAAGGATGTGCTTGTGTAACTGGTTGTACTTGTATAATGTAGCAGAGGGTTTTTGAAGTTTCTGTCTTTGACTCGTGTTTTTATGTAACAATGTTCATATGTTCGCTGGCTCCACCACAACACAGATATAAACTCAATCCACTCTCCTCAACCTCAACACTCTCCTTTGGCTTCACTTTTTTAAGAAATACAGCCGCAAGGTTTCAAACCTGTCAACACTGGATTGGGCTGTCAAAGCAGTAAGGTGGTTCACTACTGGAGTGAACCAGTGTGTTTGCTTCAGACGCCATTTTCATGTGACTAGTGACGTAATGATGCAAGCTCTGAAGCAGTGGTTCATTGTAAGGACCGTTCGAGTTTGAAGCAAGCTTCGGAGCTTAACAAAATGTAACAACAAACAAAAGGATGGCTCTTGTGCAAAGTCGACTTGAAGTTATGGGTTTTCTTTTCAAAACAGTTTTCAGTTGGGGGATATATTACAAATATAGCAAAGTAAAAGAGGACGAAGTAAAGTACTGCAATGTGGATAGATGCTGTAATGTAAATGGTAGGCCTACAGAGAAGTGTATGGATCCGAGAACGTTGTCAGCTGTGGTGGGAAATGTGTGTTTTTCACAGAAACACACATGGTTCTACAACTTTCGGGTGCTAAGGCAAACATTTCATTTTTTTTGCATTGTACTTCGCACTCTACTTTATCACAAAACCACATAGTTCTCAGTTTCGAGGAGAGGAGGGGGAATAATGATAATGAATACAGACGTGTTGGCTGGATTGCGTTTACATTACCCCCGAGATCCGATCACAATGCATCCAAGACTATCTCCAAACCTGGACATGCTGATCAGATAACATTCCAATCAGAAGCGTGTTTACATGTGTACAGTATGTAGACAACATCTGGATACAGGTCACACGTTAATGCCAAGTGTAAGCCTGAGACTTATACCTCTGTGATTGGATTCCCTCTCCAGTCTCCCTTATGTTCGCTTCTTAAACCTGTAAGAAAATTTAAAGCAACGTTTATGTGTTTCTTGAGCCTGTTCTCATCTTTGGCGTCATATAGCATTTATTGCATCAATAACATTTTGTAGAAATACTATGCACACCCTTTAGCGTCAATATAAGACGCAGAACCCTACCCCAGACCTAAACCTCCCGATAACAGTGTGTGTTATATTGACGCTTAAGGGTGCCCATGCGTATTATTTTGATGAAATGTCATATGGCGTCACCTATATGACATTAAAGGATGAGAATGTGTTGGTTTCTTGTATGTGTGTCACCTGGCCTTGGACTGTTCTTTGTCTTCAGTTGATGTTTGCTTAAATTTTATTTTATTTAAGTTTATTTGAATAGGGACAAGTATGTCACATAAGCTCATGTTCCATACCACAACATTTTAGCCGAGGCTAATTCTCAATGTTAGTCCCTAGTGGGCCTTTACATAAAATTACACAATACATAGTTAAAATAAACATGGTAAAACAACATAACACAATATAAATGTAAATTTTTTAACGATAACCAATAACAAGACATATTTAGGCCTGAGAATATTAACCGAAAGCCAAAACCAGGGCCGAATCACTTTCTTATGACATTAGCAACAAATCTGAGACATCTGTGCCATTTAAAATCCTTCGCCCCAGGATCCCCAAAGCAATCACACTGGATAAAATAACTTTTATGAGCGTTCAGTTTAAGCAAATATTGCTTTTTAAAAATCCACATCACGACACTAACCAAGAACAATAACGATTTCTCTTCATTTGTTTTCATTTCGTTTGAGCTTAGCAGCTAATTGACAAACAAATGCTTTCAAAGCAGCCAATAAACAAGAAAATAACTGTGCAAATCTCTTTAATTATGAACCACAACATCAGCTATAAACAGTAAAAAGATAAGTGTAATTAAATTCAATAGTGAGAATGTTGAAAGTTTATTAGTTATGCTCAAATAAAACGGCTCTACAAAAGATAATAGTGTCAGAGTCGGTTCAGACAGCGACACCGCATCAGGTGTGTGTGTTTCCAGACCTCACACACACACACACACACACACACACACACAGCAGCAGGTGCCCGACAACATCTACACTACTTCAAACAGGAGGCCACCCACCAGCGGAGAGTTAGGGAGCACCGCTCCTCCCGGGGCTAATGCAGAACGATGGGCCTTCATTAGCCGATCCAGCCCTTCACGCAGATAATGGCCACGTTACACGCTAAGACCAGAGATTCAGCTGTGCTGGCTTGCATTAAAGGGCTCTGAAGAGTTTGTGAGTTTGCTCAGAGACACATGGAGTCAGAATGCTCTTTTTGATGTTTCATGTAGTCGTCTCACTCCCTCACAGCAGGCAGATGTGAGAGACATGCGATGGTGTCTTACCGTAATGGCCTCTTAACAACAATTACATGCATCCTATTGGTTTAGCTTTGTTGATACCCCAAGTATTACATTTGGCACGCATCTCATGGACGATTTAATGGGAGTTTCCATAGGCTTACAATATCTAGAGATGGAATATCCTAGGGTGAGCTCTATTGGCTTATTTGATGATTTAGTCATTTAGCTAGACGCTTTTATCCAAAGCGATTATCAGGCAACCACATTGCAATGTGCTACAAACCATTCAAAACACTTTGCATCATGTAGGCAAACATGCAAACACACACACACCTGGTCAAAAGTTATAATTAGGCAACTTGTGTTGTTGTTGAAAGAACAAAGAAGTCTCTTATGCTCACCAAGGCTACATTTATTTGATCAAAAACACAGTACAAATATTGCAAAATAATAAAATGTATTTTATCAGGGTCACATGATCCTTCGGAAATCATTTTAATGTGCTGATTTTGTGCTCAAGAAACATTTGAAGAGTTCAGATGCAAAAGCCTCTAAGTGCCATTTGAAATTTTCTTCTAGAATGATCATTTTTATCAAGTTTGTATATTTGAGTTCAGTAATTTCACTTAAATGGCAATGAAGATTACCTATTAATTGTTATTTAAGTGAAATTATTGAACTTAAATATACAAGTTTGATAAAAATCATCATTAAAGAAGAAAATTTCAAATGGCATTTAGTGGCTTTTGCATCTGAACTCTTCATTTATTAACCCATCGTTCAAATTAAAATTTAGAGAATGGACCTGAGCTAACATAAACTAACAATGGACAGTTAATTTTATTAAACAAAGATTGTAACAAATGCATTACTCATTTGTTGGGGTTAGTTAATGCATTAACTAATCCCAGGCAGTAACATGGTGTTCACCCACATTCGTCCCACATCTGGTAAATGTGGATTCCACACATACCAGATGTGGGCTGAATCTGGGCTGACATTATCTTAATGTGTTACCAACAAAACCATATAGTAATAAAATCTGATGCAGACCAGGAAAAAAGAGAAGAAAACTTGGTACTTCTTAGATGATGTGATGCGTTTCACCTTAAAACAATATCTATCACTCTCGATTTCTTTGATTTTGTTTTAATGTTTTGATTTGCAAATTGGTCTGAGGCTCAGACCGTCACACTAAGGAATGAAGCAAAGGGAACCTCCTCACCATAATGGATACCATAAAGGACAATGGTATCCATATTTTGAGCATAACAAAAGAACCATGAACTGAAGGCACTGCACATGAATAAATCATTGACTGTATCTGCAGTACGAGACCAGCAAATCTTTGGATACAAATAGATGCAATGAACAATATGACGCACACTGCAGTGCATTTAGATCCACCTTTTTCATAGGACAGGATAAACAACCTCAGCTGCAGAAAATGAATTAATGCCATCATCAGGAAATATTAGCATTTTGATAATTTATTTATTTATTTGCTTTATATGTATTTAAAAAAAGGCACATGCAAAATTTTATTTTTGTCTTTTTTAGGTTGTGTGCTGTATTTAAAAAGTCAAATAAGTTCAGAATCAGAAATAAATAATCATATTAAAACAAATCCACCGTTCATACAGACTGTTTAAGACACTGCTTGAAAGATGTATAGGTTTCTTAACATACAGCATTCTTATTGCGATTCAACAGTACAGTCAAATACTGTAGACATTTCCTGAACATTTATTAGAGATGAAACACTGACTGGTGCTGCAATGAAGAAGTCAAAACAGTGATACTCTTTGGTGTTTATTTCATTATAGTGAGATAATATTTCTGCATGGTTTCCTCCTTCGTTGAGAGGCTAAGACTCGTCTCCCTCGGGATCCCATCAGATGGGGTGGGGGGGACATGTGTGAGAAGACATGTCTATGTGCATGCGTGAGCGAGAGAGAGCTGGAGCGAGGGAAAGAGCATGTGTGCACACATAAAAGAAAGAGGCAGAGTGTGAGTGCGAGCGCAGATGATGCTGCTCGTGGAAGGAGATGGTGCTGGTTTTGGCGTCCCTTCCTGTGATACAAGATTTCCCCCACTAAGGTTTGACCTCTGCGTCCTGTCTGTTTGGCACCTCACCTTCTTGGGTAAGAGCTGTTCATTTTTTTTTTGCTGCTGGAATCAGATCAGGCTGCTGTGACCGTTCCTCATTTTTTGTGTGTTTTTGTGTGTGTCGTATGTGCAGAGAGACACAGAACGACAAAGGGAAGGGAGGAGGGTGGAACAGGCAGAGGATATCATGTGTGTGCTATAAGTGAGGACAAGGAGAAGACAGAGTTGAAGAAGAGGGGAAATAAGACACAAGGCAGAAGCTGCAGACATCGTCTCTTTTTTGGCCAGAACCTGAAACAAAGACAAAAGAGGTAAAGCCTCTGAAGCCGAGACTCAGGCGTTCTGCTTCGTTATTCCTCGGATTCCATGTGCCAGTGCGACTGAGGGCGAATAGGATGTCTGTGTCTGGAAAAAAGGAGTTTGACGTGAAGCAGATCCTCAGGCTCCGCTGGCGCTGGTTCAGCCACAGCACTCAAACCTCAGCTGGGAATGGGGGCTACATCCAACAGGAAGGTTTCGACCACCGGGGAACGCCGGTCCGGCTGAAGAGTCACTCTCGGGACAGAGGGGGACTTCGCAAGAGCAACAGCCCTGTGCACAGCATTCTGGCTCCGAACCCTGGACCCACGCCTGTTTATGTCAGGCCGGGCAATGAATCGTGGCACCAGCAAAACATCATACAGCACCTCCAAGCTAGCGAGGAGCTTCCCAAGAGCAACTCACCTTGCAGTGCCAGGAAAGAGGAGGCGAAGAGCAGCCATGAGGACGCGAAGAGCAATCCGGAGGATCCCTCTGAAGAAGAAGCCACAGACAGGTACAAAAAAAAAAAAAGAAGCTCAGTGCAGAAATAGAACAGTGTGTGAAGAGGTGCCTGCTGTTGTCAGCTAACACATTCAAGCGGCTAAGTTTTGCCTGTAGGCATAAAATACGTGCGGTTTGTAGATGAAAATCCCATTTTTGCCCTTCATGGAGTAATGAAAACAGACAGTACGATGCTGAGAGATGAGCGAGGTGTTATTTTGGCACGAAGTGGATTTACGGTAAGCCCCAGGGAGCGTCGGGATTGAGTGCAAGTACAGTATTTAACTGTCACTTTATTTGAGCTCATTACGCTAGTGATATTCTCTCCGAAATGACACTTGGTTTTATTTTCATTCGCTGTGTTTCCAGTGCTTAGGGCCGCCGCTTACACGTTGGTTTGGTCTTCAGAGAATATCATTTTTCAATCAACTCCACCATTGCAGCTGCCACCACAGCTCACCTGGGAATAGTTCATTCACATGGCATGCGGGTTGTAGAAACACAGCTCTGAAATATCCACGGATAAATTATTCATCAAGCAGACATCTCACAAAACACAGAGGAAAACATAGGCTGGATTTAGCTGGCAGTATAACACATTCTGTAAGCCGTGAGGTGGTTCGCTCTTCATTTTAGCAGCCTGCATTTTCATAACCTGAAGCTGGAATGCTTCACGGCTTGTTAATGCATGCATCCTCTGCCTTATAAATGTTACAGAGAGTATACCATTACATCAGAGACCATTGGCGCAAGGGCAATAAATCTGGGAAGGGCAAGCGGATAAATTATCTATAGTGGGGATGATATTTACACATCAGTGCAGTTCAGAGAAAGAGAACATTTAATTTTCTTGCGCCGATCGATCGGAATTTATGAGATTATAAAGGCCTACCTACTTCCACAGATAAGTTTCAATTCACATATGAAGTGCTGGGTGTTTCAAAGAGAAAGATCTTGTTGTTGTTTTCCCACCAAGTAGCTCTGTCTAGTATAAGGTCATTGTAGTGTAATGAAGTAAACATTTTCTCAGATAAGGAAGTGGAGAGACTGACCCACAATAAAAGATGATGCCATGAGAGATAAAAACCAAAACACACTCTTTTCTAAAGAAATGTTTCAACATAAAGCACATAAGATTCTACACCCGATCAACAGTTGTAGTCTTTTATGCTTATACAGCTCTATTTTATATATGTAAGGGATAATCCACGGTTTATGTAATATATGTAAGGCATATATGTAAGTGGATTATCCCGCTTATACCTCGGTTATTTGCCAAGTTAAAAAGAAGTTAAAGCTATAACTGATGTTAACAGTGTA
>JAOTRC010000005.1:16624928-16636041 GCA_027497675.1 Cyprinella lutrensis
ATAAAGAAAACAGTTACAAACTGAAACAGGAAGTGCTTCTGGACCAGTGTTGTTTACATCTTTTGAAATGGTCTATTACATCTGGAGAAGTTACTGTCTATAATTCTCTCTCATTCAGTCTAATATTTTAAAACCAGCACGGTAAGATTAAATTAAATGAACGAGGCTTTGGGTAAATTTCCATCATGTGGGGGGCTGGTGATGTCATCAATAATAATGTAATGTCTAATATTATAAAAACCGACGCAGCACAAATGAATCTTTTACCCGCACAATCCGCCACAAACGAACGAGGCTATTTTGGGTGAATTTCGATCATGTGGGGGAGCTGAGTGACCTCAGATGACCTAACTTACATAAAAAGATTTTAATATCTAAAAAAACGAAGCAGCTCAAACGAAACTTTTTACAGCACAAACGGAGTACAAACGAACGAGACTATTTTGGATGAGTTTGGATCATGTGGGGGGCTGGTGACGTCATCGTCTATAATTCAAAGTCTGTTATATTAAATCCCGACGCAGCACAAACAAAAAATTTACCGGCACAATCCAGCACAAACGAAGCACAAACGAACGAGACTATTTTGGGTGAATTTTGATCATGTGGGTGGGGGGGCTGAGTGATCTCAGAATGACCTAAAATTATTATTTTAATATCTAAAAAACCGAAGCAGCACAAAACGAAACTTTTTACAGCACAAACCAGCACAAACGATTGAGCATATTTTGATGACGTTTTGCGTTGGGTGGGGGGCCAACTTCACGCAGGCACACTACCTTCAGGGGTAACTTAGGACTTTGTCACAGTTATAGTCATTTATATTGCATTAGATGTATTAGGGGGGTAGAGTAATGTATAATTCAGTGTGTGTATAGTTTTTACCTGTTTAGGCATTTTTTTTATGTTTTTTAATGGTTTTGGTTTGTTGGGCATTTTTATGGTTAAGTCTCACTGTCAGGATATTTTAATTTAAGCCTATAATAATTATTAATAGAATAATTCTTACCAGCCATGATATTGTATAATTCATATATCTGTAGCTGTAAATAGTTATTTATTATGGTTTGCATACTGTTGGGTACCAAATTGCAAGTGCACCTAGACCTTCAATCAGTTTATCATATTCATATTGATGGTAGTATTAGTTCCAAAGTTGTATTTTTAGTAGAAGTACAATAAAAACAACACTAACACTTTTTTTTTTGCAATCCCGTTTGCAATTGAATTGTGTTATTTTTAAACAAGTTCATATGATTATTGCTTGCAATTAAAGACATACTTTTATTCATAGAAATGCCCACACATCAGTGACTTATAACATAAAAATGCTTTTAACATTTAATTATGCAACACTCTTTACAGAAGTAAATCCTACAGTTAAACTGACCGCTTGAAAGTAATATATTAAAATTACATTTCTTTCTGTTTTGCAGGATTACTTCGTCCCTTTTTTCTTTTTTTCAAAAGAGCCACTAGTTTGCAGCGATTCTTGCCATGATAAGCCCTTCCCAGGTAAAGTTTCTAAAATATTTCTATTAGTATTTACTCTCCAAAATCTCTTCTGAATCATATGGTAAATGAACTTAATTATAACCATCTTAATTGATATGTTTCAAGAACAATAGCATTGCACATTGAGTAAGTCGAGACTGTCTTGTTTGTTTTACAGCAGAGAAGGAGGACCAGTTCTTATATCAATGCAAGCTAATTGAATAAGTCATTTGTTTTGGGTGAAGAAGAAAAATCTGGTGCCCAAAAAAGACAAAAAGGTGAGTGAGTCTTGTATTGAAACAATGTAAGATGTAGGACAGAATTTGATGTAGACAATTTTAAATTGTACAAGTATCACTTGAGTTTTGACCAAAAACAAGTTGACTTTTAAAACAAGTAACAGAAGAGTATGTTGTATTGAAAGAAATCAAGCATCACTTGCAAAGGCTCAAAAGAGAGCATGCCTTTCTTAAAGATATTTTTCAATAGGTTGCTGTGGATATGGATAAAACTGTTTTTGTTCAGTGCTTAGTTTATATTATGTGCTGTAATATTATATGTTGAAGAAGAACATTAACACATTAGAGACATGTATAGGGAAGTGTAAGAAACCAGTTTAGCTGTGATAATGAATCATTATTTTCCAACACAATATCAGATCTGTTTTCTGTATCATTGGTGACTGAATGGGATTATCTAGCACTCATTTTGTCGCTTCAGCAACTGTGAATGGATTAATATGATGTTTTGCATTTTTGTAGACACATTTTTATTGATCTTGAATCTCAGTCTTTATGCTGCTTGATCAGCTACATATAATTAATTACCATGATTCTTTTTCTTAGTAAATACCCTTTTTCCCTCTAGTTTATGATATTTGAGACAACAATGCAACAAAAGTTGCACATACTTGCATGTATGCCAGTTTTCAGTGAAATAAAGAGAAGGTATGTTAATAACTAGAGGCTGCAGTGAGCTATCCTGCTAAACACTTCAGCATAGTTGAAGATGATCCATGTTGATCATTCTAGTACATCTACTACTGCATTTAAAATGAACGCAGACATATTTTGTGTGCCAGGCACATAGGAGCAATCAAGAGCATTTTTTTTTTTTTGTCATTTTACTGAATGGTGCATTATTCTTGTGTAATAGTGCAAAATATAAAATCTGTGTAGATTGCACTGCCCAGGGGCCCAGCAACAGCCCACAGAAATTTCAATTGGCTGTAACTCAAAGTCCGGTTTGTGTATCAAAGAAAAAATCGACAGGACAACTGCTTATACTAGGTTTTCTAAATAATATGGGCACAGTTTTCAGACTTATATGGAAAGCTGGCATAAAAATAAAGTGCTCAAAATATCACATTTCAGCATGTCCCTCATATATGTCATAAAGGTTTGCACTATGAACAGATTTAGATATCCAGTTTTCCATTAAAAATATGATGTACTTAACATTTATTATTTTATTACTAAACTTTTTAAACCCACATATCTCTGTCATTCAATCAATGGAAAAGGAAACATTGTGGTGTAGTTCATTAAATGATCAGACATGCTTAGGGCTGAGTTCTCGGTAAATGAGTAACTTCTTGCAACATGACGCTTTATAGTTAACTTCATGTATAGCTAATGTGATAACACCAAAACATACTTTTAACATGAAGAGCCGTTTTAAATGAGTTAAACGATAGTCCAATCACGTTGAGCTCTGCGATAAAACAAAAGACTTACCATCAAAAAGCGAGTTCACATGATCAATGACTTATTTGATTAGACTGATGTATAAATACATTTGAAAGTTAAACTTTATTCTAAGCAATGGCCTACAGCAGGGGAAGTTTTGCGGCTTTTAATTAAAGATAATTGCATGTACTAAAGTGCTTCTAACATCTAGAGTGTATGTATAGTACATCAAAGGTATATCAATTATATTCAAACAATCAACAAAATCATTATGAATGCACACAATTTTGAAAGTATATTCCGATATTTAATGTCAAACTATGTTATATTTTTACAAACCAAGAAATGAGATTCAACTTTATGTGAAAATATATCTGTTTCTTCCCTTTAAAGAACAAAATAGGCAACAATCAATTTCACATTCTCAACTTAAATTCTGTATCCTTGTGATTATAGGTCACATTATATTTACATTACCAGGTATTGATAAAATGATAGCATAGATGTAGTTATGCTGGACATTTACTGTTTAGTGACTATACTGTAATCCACTGTGAAAACCATAGACAGTGAAAGAAATAGACAGAGCGGCCCCATTGATTTCAATGGAGAAGACGTACAGTAAGCCCGATTTATGCACTTCCTGTCTGATGTCTGACCGACTGTGCAGGCTCAAAGTGAGCGTGATGACAGTCTGACAGTTGTACATCTTCTAGTAGCTGTGCCAAGCCAAAACGTTGTTGAAATATTTTGTCGTGTTGCTTTTATGGACTCTTTATCTATTGGCTTTTCCCATAGAAAGTAAAAGGCTTCATCCTTGACTTTATGCCTCCGTGTCCACCCGAATGCCTCATAGACAGTAAAAGATTGCCTGCGAGCTTCTCCTCCTGTTTATACGGTAATGTCTCTATTGTGCGACAGAAAGTTGTGTAGTGATGATGCAATCTTTAGCCTATTTTTCTAAAAAAATGGCATCTACGGGTCCATAATGTAAGATACAAAGTAATGGGAGCGTTTTATATGGTCATGTTTCTTTATAAATACATAATGGACAAATGAAGTCTTTGGACGCCTCAGATGCAAAGAGATCCTGAGGAGAAATGTGGGTGAAAAGTGACGCCTAAGGGCCTTTGGCATCTTAATTCTGACACCAGGGGAGCTTGATCATGCTCTTTTTTTTTTTTTTGTTTGTTTGTTTTTTACATGTTGTGAGGAAGAATGTGGTTTGCGAAATAAGAGGATCTCTTATTATAAAATTAGTTACAGAAGCTGTGAGTGGAAGGTCAGTAAAATTCATAAAGTAAGACACCATTAATTGAGAATCCAGTTTTAGCTCTAGCCAAGAATGTCTTAAAACATTTAAAATCACAGTGATAAAGTGGTGGGTCAAGCAAATGAGTTCATCTCAATAGGTAATTATGTTCAATAATGGAATTCCTCAGTAAAGCACCAAACGTAAGAGCTGAATAGGTTGTTAGCTGATTAGTTTCTGTAAGTATTCCATTACTTCAGTTTTAAAATGATGTGATAAATGAACAAATTAGTGAATTTATGAAATTAGCTTGCCAGCACAAATATTCAGTCGTGTACTGTTTTAAACTTAAACCCTTTTAAACACTTTTATCCAAAATGACTTCCAAATGAGAACAATACCTGCAATTGATCATACCGGAGGCAGCAATATTATAAGAGTAGAGATGCCACCGCAGACAAAAATGAATTAGTATGATTAAAAACAATAAGTAATAATTATTGTTATTGTGTTAATAGAAAGTATCTTTATTGAATTGAATGCACATGGAAGAGGTGCTACTTCAGCCAATTCTTAATCAGAATTATCACGCCCCCTTTTTTTGAATAAACATGAAAATGCACAATCTGAACCTAAATGATTGTAATTCAAGAATGCTTTTGGAAAATAGATGTAAGATTGGTCTTGTAAAGAGGCCATTTGGCAGATTTATTTAGTCATCATGATCTGTCATCATTTACTCACCCTCAAGTTGTTGCAAACCTGTCTGAATTTTGTTTTTCTGATGAACACAAAGGAAGTTATTTTGAAGAACGATTTGAAATTTGGCTCCATTGACTTTTTTTTGTACTATGGAAGTCAATGGTGCCAAACAACTGTTTGGTTCCAATCTTTCTTCAAAATATTTTCCTTTGTGTTCAGCAGAAGAAAGCAGCTCAGGTTTGCAACAACTTGAGGGTGAGTAAATGATGACAGAATTTAAGTAGGCATCCTATTCAGAAGTAGTAAGGGAAGTTTGGCATATTTTGACATGAATTCAACCTTTAATAATCACATAAAAAAGAACATGCATGTATATTATTATTATTTAAAGAAACTATTGCTATGGAGTTTTTCAAGGAAAAAAAACAGATTTGCTGATGAGAAGCTGGTGATTAACTGTGTTGAAGGCCTTTCTCAAGTCCAGAAAGATTGCCCCTAGCACAACTCTAGTAAGTAGAAGCACGCAGACTCTGTGTAGTATCTTGCCTAAACCCAAACTGGCCTATACTGGCAGGGATGTAATGCACGTGGTCGAGATGCTCCGCTACCTGCTCTGCCACCTCCTTCTCATAGATCTTGGAGTTGACTGGTAGGATACTAATAGGTCAGTAGTTTGACACACAGAGCATGTCTTCTGACTTGAAACTACTGCTTTTTCAACAACAAAGCAAAAATATAGCCCACTGCCACATCACAAATGGTTAATCTATAATTTGTCTATTTATATTTAAAACTGAAATATTTATATTTAAAACTACATTGAATTATTGGTATTAAAACAAAGAGAGGTTTCTACCATTCTTTCATCACTATTTCAAAATAAAGGTCTGAACACGCTTTAGGAATATGAAAATAATCTTGTTGCAAATTGATAGATTAGGGCTCTTATTTATAATGTATTTTGAAAATGGATCACTGAATATGAAAACTACAGATTGTAAGCTTCCAAATGATATAATTGTCAATATTAGTTTAGTTTTACTGTTTTAAATAGCCTATGTTATGGCTATGGGCCATTTGCCCATGGTAACACTCGGGGGCAAATGGTTATCTCAGGTGAAATAGATGTTGAAAGTGGTTGCTGTGGATAAGAAAAACATGTGGATAAGCACTTAAGAAAGATGAGGATTGTGCTGCAGATTTTGTTTTGGCTGTAACCTTGGCTTTGGTCAGTGTTTTTCAGGGGTCATGATAAAGGGGGTTTGGTTATAGACATTTTTATTGGCTAGAGGATGTTAAAAGAACTGAGCATTTCACTTCATAGTTCTAGACCAAGGTTTCTAGGGAAAGTGAATTTTTAGTCCATCCTGCCAAAATCAATTGAACATTTAGGCATGTTTGCCTATTTATTTATTTATTTTTCATTATTGTCAGACAGTGTTGTATGCTGCATAAACACTAAATCGACCTAAATTCAGATGTGTTTTTTTTTTTTTTTCTTTTTTCGTTTTTTTCTCATCTTTGGATCGCAGGCTTCCCGGAGATATACTGGGACTTTGAGGGCATTAGCAATTAGTGGATCACCCAATTTTGTGTTAGACAGGTCTTACAATAACTTAATCAAAAGGTGTTCAGACATATAACCTCTCATGCACATGTTCCATAAATATTCCCATTAACATACTTTACTAAAGTGGCACTTAAAGACCCTAATTAGTTTCAAATTAACACCAGCATGTCCATCCAAATATAATAGGGGAGGAGGGAAATTATAAATTACAACAGCAGTAGACCTTTTTTTTTTAATCTCTCAAATCTAAAATAGAATTCATTAGTGCTGCCATCATTAAATCTGAAGCTTTAGAATAAATCAGGAACTTTGATGTGAAATTTAAAAAGCCAAACAAAAAATATCCTCACCTATTTAATTTATTTAATTTAATTTAATTATTTTAGGGGTTTTTTTTTTTTGTTTTTTTTTTTTTTTGGTTTTCTGTTGTATTTTAGATGAATGCATTAAAAAAAGATAAGTTCAGAGAAATATATCATACAAACTTGGGGATATCCAGCCTTTCATTTCTCAGTCATATTTAATGAAGTAAAATGAATGCACAAACATAAAAGGAAAAATACAAAGTCTTAGTTCACTAAATAATCAAAAGCATACCTTTAATGCTCTGCATGTATATAGTTCTTTTGGAAATAAATGATTTATCACCCTTGGATGTGTCCTACTCCACTGCCATATAACCTAGTGTTTTTCCTTTTTTATTTTTATTATTTTTATTTTACTTTTTTGAGTTGTGCATGTGTCAAAAACAAAGAACCAGTTGACTGTCACTGGAGTTTCTTTTCATTCTGAATATTATCTGCATGAGCATCTAGTAAATGGCTCACATAACCCCCTGAGACAGACATCAATGTTGTTGCAAGATTTTACAGAGAACAGTTTCCTGCTTGAATAAAAGTGCTATTAAATTAGAGACAACGACTGAACCAGAGAGACACATGATGAGCGATAGGTAATGCCACATCACAGTTGATAAACTACAACCATTACCACAAGTGACGTTTCCTCCAGTCAATTTTGCAAGTGCTTAAAAACTTTCAGTGTAAAAAAAAAAACAGCTAAACCCAAACTAGAGAACCATTTTGGTCTTGTTTGAGTCAAATAATAAAATAACGTTTTACAGTAAGATTCCATTTGTGGACATTAAATAATGTTTTGGCTATAATAAATTGCATTTGGTCATTCTAATACATATTAATGTTACTTTTTAATAGTTAACTTATTATAACCCTTAGACTAATGTAAGTAAAATACATGCATGCATTATCTGGTGTGTTCACAATGAAACCCCATGTGTCGTTTTTCTTCCCCTATTCTTTTCTTACTGAACCACACTAGGATGTTGAGTAAAACACAGTATGAACTTCACAACATGATTTAGACCTACACAGCAGTTCGCCAAGCAAAGTAAGTGAAGTTTCAATCCACACTGCGGAATAATAAGACCAGAGATCTGCTATCTTTAACATCTGGCTTGGATTATGGGCTTACCTATACAGCCAGTATAGTATAGCAGGTTTATGTGCTGAATGTTTAAAGGTGTCATGTGTAAGAATTGAGGTAAAAAATATCCAAAAATTGAGCTACATGCATCAAAAGGGTGATGATGTCATTAAAAAATTACAAGTGCTGCATAGATATCAACCTGAATTAGCATGCTAAATTGCCAGACACGGCCCGATGGGTGTCATAATACCAGTTTCAACCATGGGACACGGGCAGGTAATATAACCACTAGCCAAACTGCAATGCACAAATAACTTGCGGGGCTTGTTGGCGTACTTGAACCTGATGTCAATTGTGTGGAAAGTACAGCACACTGCCACATTTAAGTTCAGGGAAGAGAGTGGAAGAATGGTTGAAGCCCTTGTCTAGAGACCCTTACCATCACCACCACCACAACCACCCGCTGCAGGGGGAAAAAATGTGCTCTATAGCACTTTTTTTTTTTTTTTTTTTTTTTTTTTTTTTTTTTTTTTGCTGAATGCGTGACCTATACTATGTTTATTAAATTGCTTTCCTGAGGTAAATCTGACATATTTGTTCTCCAGCTATGTTATTGACCTCTTCTATTGGTCGATATTTAGTGTGAGGAATACATTTTGGTAAGTTGTAGCATAATGTATCTTTCAACAGTGTTCGACTTTTTTTACTATTAGCTAGTAGAGATCGGTTCACTTGCACTAGGGATCTGTCTTGTAACATTGACAAGCGCCAAAACATTATTTATTGTTTGAATTACGTAAGAAAATTGACAGAATCTGAGATTTTTTTATATCATAACTAACCTGCTCTGACTAGAATGTCAGTCTCCGTGTCCTCTTTGCTTTGCGGTTTTTCTGCGCATAACAAAATTGATGTGTGGCGTGAGAGCGTGAGAAAAGTGTCAATTGTGTGTGTCTCACGGTGAATTGGCGTGAGAGTTGGCAACTCTGAATGGCACTACTTTGGTCAACATCATCAAATGCTGTCTGTTAAATTAATGTAATTCAAACTAACAATAAAAATGTAATCTGAACAAAATAAATATGAACATATTCACTGGTAAAGGTGAAGGGGAGTAGCTTAAGGTCATATTTAAAAATCACTTGACATCAACCAACGTTCCTCTGGAGTGAAAATGTCCTCTTTTAGAGGACATGTCCCTTAATTAACAGGTGGTCATGGCGCAGTGGATAAGACACATGCTTTTGGTGTGAAAGACCCAGGTTCGAATCCACTGTGAGACACCAATGCGTCCCTGGGCAAGGTACTAAACCCCTAGTTGCTCCAGAGGCGTGTGACCTCTGACATATATGGCAATTTTAAGTCACTTTGGATAAAAGTGTCAGCTAAATGAATTAATGTAAATGTATTAGGAGTTGCCTCGGCTTTGGCTATGGCTCTAGGGTTGTTGTGTAGGTAGGGGAGGAGCACAGAGACTATGCCGTTTCTCGTTTGTTATTCTAGAGTAGACCAACTCACTTTCTGGAGGTATACTGGCCCCATCTGATATGGAATGTGGAGTATGAATTGATTTTTTTTTTTTTCAGCTGACATTTCGCAAGGCACCTTTAAGGCTGATGACCCTAAAACACAAACAGATGTTCAATGCACCATTGTAAGTATTCATTTTAGTATAGTGCAGTGGAATTACTTAAATAAAGAGAACAGGTTTTGGTTCTCTTCGTTTGTTTATAAGTTTTGTATTCTAGGCTAATTAAGTACTATATTGTGAAACACTTTTCATTTGAAGGTAGCAAAATAAAACAAAGACATCCCTTCCTCTGATTATATTAATGCAACTGAAAAACATAATTTGATTTACAGTATTATGACATTTTATGCAGTGAAGGATTTATAAAAATAAAAAGGCAATTAGCTTAATATAAAACTTCAAAGCCCCAGCTTTACAACCAGGAGAAACACAACAGCTACAACCGAGCAGTGATTAGCATTGTTTAGAGTTGCTGCATGCCTTCTCCCAATGCACAGAAGAGAGAAGAACGAATCCCAAACAATGAGAGAAAGCAAATCCCACCTATCATGTGCTACACTGTTTACAAACTATCAGATCAGCATATCAGCAGGTATGTACAGAAACTGCTCATTCAAGCTTTGTAAGCAAATGCATTGTGGGAGACAGAATTCATTAATTCACTTCTCCGTGCGGCATCTATAAGCTCAACCGTGGCATGATGGGGAACACAGATGAAAAAAACACTTTGTCCCTTTGCTGTAGATCAGCGGTGGGAGATAATTAGTCTCCATAGCTGGGCTGCTGTGACTGGCTACACATGTTCCAGCTGTCACAGGTGTATTCCTGGAGACTGAGGCACTGACAGCCATGACGGGACCATATGGGCCTGTTCCCATCACGGGACGATGCCTTGCCAATGACAGTCTCCATTCTGCTGGAGAAGTGTGTGTGTGCATGTTGATTGACTTTACATGTGTCCCATAGGACCTCGTGTTAAGGGATTCCAGGCTGACTCAGGCTTTGGTAAAGCTGTCTTTGTGGATCAAACAGTGTACTGATCTCTGTGGGGCACCAGTCATGCAGGCAGCTGTGTGTGTGTGTCACTGTGTAAATAGGTGCATACTCAAACTGAAGGCATGTGATGAATGTATGTGAGTGTGTTTACTTTTATCTCAAATCTTTTGAAATTTTTTTACCCAATCAGAACAATCTGAATATGCTCTTTAGTTTCATTCCCCCCAAAAGTACCCCTATTATGCCTATAATGTTTCATGTAGTGTGTTACATACTGTAGCTGTTTGTGAATGAACAAAGTCTGTAAAGTTTCAAAGATCAAAGTGAATGGAGTTTAGGGCTGCAACAAACACTCAATTCTCACTGGCTCCTCTTTTGCCGGGATGTTTCCTCTTTAAGTGCTCCAACATGCATGTTGTGCTCCCGTGAAAAGC
>JAOTRC010000005.1:16636141-16647702 GCA_027497675.1 Cyprinella lutrensis
TTGCACATGACAGCATTGTTGGTTTTAAGTTTTGTGAAAGTTTCCCAAACCTTGCTAGTTCGGATTTGTTTGCACTCTGTCATAAGTCGCGCTGTTTGTTTATTTTTTTCTTTTACCGCAATAGCGTTTGTAAGGGCTGCATTACACTTTAGCGCCACAGTGGTCAAATCGCGATATTGCACGCTCTTACATTAGGTCAAGCGAGATCAAACTACTACTCGACAACAATGATATTTGTCAGTATTTTTTCTAATTGTTTCAGCCCTAATGGAGTTATAGTCTCCTAAAAGAAATAACCCATTCTGAACTGCCTGAAATATGTCAGTAATTCAGTCTTACAACATGGTAGCCTATGTGAATCAGTGTCCACAAACGACGTCTACATTGACCCACTTTTAAACACTGCTATTGTGACTAAGGCCTTGGAAGAGTTTTGTGTTGCCGACATGTCAAGCAGACAATGTTTTCTGCACATCAATAGCAAATTCACTTTTCATGTACTTCCAAAGAATGAGATAATAATTTATTTGGTAAAACCGATGGCGTTGTTTCTGTTCATATCGCTGGGTATCAAGGGTATCAAGCACTAAATACGTTTCCGGAGCTGAAATTTGGATATGGTAAAAGGACTTTCGTTGCTGAAACTTGGTGTGAGTGATGGACAAATAACAACATACTTGGCCATCTGACCAATCAGAGCAGAGTAGGCTCTCGGAAAGAAGGGGCTTAGAGAGACCGAATTCTTTATCAAACCATTTCAGACATTTTTGAGAAAAGAGGTGATACTGCAATGTATATTATGAGCAAATGTCTGTATTTTTTTTTTCTTTTTTACCTTGGATGCATGTAAACCGGGATGCATGAGAAGGATATTAGGAACATTTAAATTTAATTCAGCAACAAGAACATATGCATGTTTGTAGCCAAGTCACCTTTATTTATATAGCACTTTATACAATTCAGATTGTTTCAAAGAAGCTCTACAGTAATAAACTGAAAAACAAGGATAATAACAGTTCAGTTCAGCAATAGATCAGCTCTGCAGAAAACAGTGATGTCTTCATCCAGCTCTAGTTCAGCTCTTGTCCAATATTGTCAGTGCAGTCAATTCAATAATATTGCTGAATATTAAGTGTAGTGAATGCAATACAGACATATTGCATTCATGTCAGCATTGTTATGTGACCTATACGATGTAAACAATGTTTTTCAGTTGAATCTGGCTGTCTGGCTCTGAATGTTAAGTGTTTGTATAAAATCCATAGAGAGCTGATGTATAAAAATAGGATTTTTAAATAATATCATCAAACAATGTATTTAGACTGTTTTATTCAGTGTACAAAAAGTGCCACTTGTAAATACTCTTCTCAAACAATGAGTTCTGGTCAGGCAATTTCACCATGTAGGCGAAAACATGATGCATCTGTTTAGTTTGACTCCAAAATGTCCCTATCAATGCTCGAACCACACCTACGCTCTTGGATTATATATGGAAGCAATGCCGTGAAAGGTGAGAGGTCACTTATCACTGAGCATTGCCTTTGAAAAATTGATGAGTATTGAATGGCGAAATAATTTGCACAGCATTGAGACAATATTGAGCAGGCAGTACAACACACTCTACATAAACCGCCGGTGATTTCCATCTCCAAGTACTTTTGTAAATCAAAGTGGACAGTGTTATTTGCGTTTGAATTAAACTCAAGGAGATTCTGTCTCCCTCTTCACATGCTAAACAGCTAGTAGCTCCCACAGGTTCTAATGTCTCTCATTCGTTCTGTATCTGTCTTTTTCTCTCCCTCGATCTTGCCGCAGCACCTTTCTCACGAAGTAGAGGGAAAATGTTATGAGCCTGCTAATGAAAAACCATTGCAAGTGTACCATACAGCTCATATCAGGAGTAAACATTGTTGGCCCCTCCAATTTACCTACTGCCATTCTTTGGGCCCCAAGAGCCCATTGACTGAAGAGCAGTTCTCACACCAACACAAACACTCTCCAATTTGCATCTTTTGCAGTGTTTTATTACACATGCTTTGTTTTGAGCCTTTAAACCTGCATCCACTTCTACCTTCAGTGTTTGATGTTAATGAGCCGCACAATATGAATTAGACAAGTAAATGAAAAACCGTTGCTAATGGTAAATTAGCTGTTTACACGCTGCAGCTGTTATTGACAGCTAATTTTAACACTGAAAAAATTATCATCCAATAAGTATGCTGTCAATGAACACTGACCTCCTCTGGGAAGTTGCTTTTGTGATTTTTAAGAATCTATGGAAACAAACCCATCCATTGTATTAATTTGTTCATCTTGGCTTTAAAAGGCCACCTTGTATGTCAAGTAAATGATTCAGCTAATTCACTGTTGAAGCATGAAAGTCTTTGAATCAGATTTAAATCAGATTTATGAGGGAATATTTTCAAACTAACCTTTGCTTTTTATGATTTCACATTTGAGCTTTTCAAAGCAACATGAGGAACGTACCGTGTGTCCCAGCCTAAGGTATAGACACAAACACACAAACATACACACACAGACTCCAACAGTCATGATCCTTTGATGCAAGAAGTGGATCAGCGATCCCGGGATCAAATGTGGTCTGTTCCTCACGGCTCCTCAAGGGCCTCCATAATCCCTGATTTCTTCCATATTTCACGTAGCAAGGACCCAGCGCTCTGCTTCCACACTCACACTTCAAAGCATTCTTTTCATGTGTGTTTTGAGTAAGAATGTGGATATCCCTTGTATATGAGTTGCAATGGTGGTGCCATTCTTCACAAGGTAGACATCAGTTATAGCAATTACAGTGGCAGTCGTAAAAAAAAAAATGGCAACCCTTTTGAGCAGTTTTTTTTTTTTTCCTGTTACTCTGGAAAATAAAAATGTATTGTAAGCTTGCGTCGTAAAAGTTAAAAAGTTATTTAATATGTAGCGCCCTCTACTGTACAGGTGTGTCTATCCTTTTGAATTACTGACCAGAAACCGGATTTGTTTACTTGTGTCTCGATGTGATCTTATGGTCTGTGACTTGTTGATTTCTACACATGCTCCATACAAAATGCTGGCGTACTGCCTTTACCAAGTCGCAAAATCACAGTACAGGAAAATACTGTATAAACTCCATAAGTTTAACGTGCATTTGAGAAAGCATTAATTTTCACATTTGCATAATTTCCAAATGTTTTGTGTGCAGTTGATTACAATATTTTACCAGGTTTCTATTTGTTAACCTGTTTTCAACTGCAGCTTTCCATCAAAATAAACGTGTGTGGTTTATCTTGTACAAGTGAAAAAAAGTTATTATAATTTCCCTACTAAATTTTAATGAACAATTATTATGAAATATACATTTTTCATTTACATTTATTTTACATTACTGTCTCAGGGATGAGAATAATAATAATAATAATAATAATAATATAACTAATGTTTATTATTATACGGATCTGCGGAGTACTTGAATCTGAGTCAATCGCACATGTTATTCCCAGATAACAATCTCTGAAAAAAGATAATGCATAACTCATCCGGGTTACTGAATCAACGTTGGTATACACTTGACTTTTTTTTTTTTTTTTTTTTTTTTTGTGGAACTTTATCATTTGGTGAGCTAATTAAAATTCAGTCAAATTAATATTTGATTTGAATTCGCTCTCTCTTGTTTCATACGAACACAGCTGCTGTCTTTTTGTGACTATTGTTTTGTTAATTGTTGGATTATTATTATTATTATTATTATTATTATTATTATATAAACTGGTACAATTTTAAAGCAGTTCTGAAACCAATATATCTTCAAACATATATCAATATATACTATTCTCTATAATTATTTATGTGGCGACATGCTGTAAGTGGTATGTAAGGTGCTGTAAGACTGTAAACTGTATCTCTTAAATGTCCATCTATTTTAAACTAGCCACGCTAGCAACTGCTCTCTCCGCAGAAGCTTTGGGTTTAAAGACCAAATAAAATATTTCAAATCGGATCAATATTTTGTGCCTAATTATTTACTTCTGTGGAAAGTAGCTGTGTAATAAGAGGAATAATCCGCTTTCCGCCGGAGTCCTTGTCACACTGTCAGGGGTTTATTCTGAGAGAACAACCGGCTGGATGTACATTATCCATTAGCCTACTTACTGTAGCCTATTCTAATTATTTGGCTGTAATGGAAACACTATATAACTAATAAAAGAGTCATAAAAAGAAGTTTGAGTCAAGCATATAGTGTTATTTCAACAAACTTTTTTAAATTTAGAATCAAAGAATGCTTTGCTAACTCTCTTTTTTACATTTTAATTATAATCATGCACTTTATGAACTTGTTTTGAACATTTGGGCCACATTAACCATTTATTTATGATATTGTATTATCAAATAAATTATTTACTTCCCAACTATGTTCCAAGGTTTGGTAAGGTTTGCAAAAGTTCCAAGCCTCATACAAAATGAATGGATGGCGACATAGATAATTTAATATTTATTTGACCTCCTGGTTGTCGGTCGGCATTTTTCAAAGGTTAAACGCCTTTCACTGACTATTTGTGGGAAAGGGAAAAAATAATCATTTTGCAAGAGTTTCATGATCTATTCTTTACCCTATTTGTGAAAACAACAATATTTATAAAAATGTACAGTAATTTGAGAGTGACTCAAGTAACGCTTTATTTTGATGTTTCTCCACTTAAGACATAATTAACAACTACATGTCACCTACAGTCATTAGAGTATTAGACTGTCTGCTTAATAACTGATGCCACTTTTTTATGATCAACCAAACAGACATTCTACTGACTACAGCAACTTCATGTGAACGTATTCTAAAAACCTGAACTAGTCTTACACCTAACAGTCTGTAGTCTACTAATGAGAGTTAGTTGACATGTAGTTGCAAAGTTAGTAGAGTGTCTAAAGGGGATAGTCGAAATAAAGTGTAACCCAAACTTATTTTGCAGCAATACTTTTTTTAAATTACCCGTTAATTTTGTGTTGCATAATATTTCATCAAAATCTTTACGGCAAAATCATTCAATTTGTGACTCTAATGCTTAATGTACACAAGTTTGTGTTGTGCCCTTTTTGTGGAGGGCAGAGAGAGAGAGAGAGATGGGAAGAAGGACCTTTCCACTTTTAACTTCTCAGCCTATTGGTCTGTGATTCAGCAGATTCTGCTCACTTTTAATCACATGCGTCCCCAGAGTCTGTGACTCACAGAAGCAGCTCTCATTTAAAGCAAGACAGAACACTTAAAATAGTGCAACAGCGGGAAGCTCATTTAAGCAGTCACTGTGAGAAACTGCAGAAAAGCCTTCCATATCTCTTAAGCTCCAAGAACATTTTCAAAAACAATCACTTTTTTTTTTTTACTCGTCAATCTTTTTTGCTTTTGTCACACGTGTGAGTGTAATGAACATGTTGCGAGGTCTCCGAAATATCTGCTGATTAGCGATGTATGGAAAAGTTAGTTCCATACGGGTTGCAGACAACTTGTGAACTTTATTTATTAAAATGTAACTTTTGCCTGTCAGTGTGAAAAGCAACTCATCGCATGACAAAGTAAGTGGATATGGCTCTCATTAAAAATCAAATCTCTGTTTTACCTCCTGTTCTCTCACACAGGAACACTCAGTAAACAAAACCTGTGACTTGAGCAGAGAGCTTCAGTTATCATGTGTCTTTTGTACTTCGATGGCGAGATTAAATATGAATAAGCTGCCGTATTTGTATATTTGTATTCAGCCGTGTATGTGTGTGTGTTACAGTAGCTCCCCCTGCAGTGAGCTCTCAGGAGAGTTGCTTATTAAAGCGAACTGTCAGTCAGCCGCTCAGGGTGCAGGAGGCCCTGATGAAGCCATCCATTATTTACTCAGCCACTCCAGTGGACAAACAATCAATTATTTCAATGGGAATTATCCATAAGCCCCTTTGAATGCAAAATACCTGAAAGTATGCGTGCAGGAGCGATAGAAAGCAAACCTCGTCCAGTGAAATGAGGGTGGGTTTGGCCCAAACCCGCTCATCCACATACAAACACACTCATTTTTTTTCCTCTTTCAGCAATAAACAACAGCACATTGAGGGTATGGTAATAGCCAGCATGCTGAGACATGGCTTGAGGTGCTTTATTATTCATATTTTGGGGCGATGAATAATCAGATCCTGACTGATGAATGGTTTGAATAAATCATGAGACTGTGATTAGTTGGAATGGGACTGGGGGTGGGCACAGTGATAGGAGGCACCATGGGTGGCAAGGGTCACCTGTCTGTCACACAGGTATACCCATCCACCTCCGTTTTCTGTGTATTTGTGAGCAAACTGTATATGCGCGTTCGTTTGTTTGAGTATATGCTTCACTGGCACACGCATGAAAGCCTTCGAAATTGCTTTCATCTCCACTTAAGAAACTGTTTTTGCCCGCTGTTTAAACATGCTGCCTACATTTACACTCCACGTAGCTGAATTCACGAGACATAATTGCCATAATTGAACATTTTCCATGGATGAGGGTTTGAGATATTGAGGGTTTATTAAAATGGTCAGCTTTTTTAGACTGTTTCCTCACACGCATCTTAGATCATTAAAAGAAAGGAACTTCATCTTGAACTTAAATGAAGCACGGTGAAACTAATTATTGTGTGTGACTCCATTTCGCCTCTCCAGGCCTGTTTGTCCTGACATTGTGCCACATGTTGTGAAGTACCTCATTCATCTTTTGATCTTCACAGCTACCTGACAGCATTGTAAAGTGCTTTTTACCATCTGAGCATAAACTGATTCGCTCTTCAGGAACTCCTGAGGGACTTTTAATGCCGTGTGGACATGATTTTCAAAATTATACTGACGTGCAGAAACAATGTCTGCTGCTGCTGTTTTGTGGCTAGAATTATGGTCGGTTTTGTTTTATTCTCCACAGACGGCTCTTTATTCGTGTGCGTTCATGTGTTTGCATTGTTTACTTTTATGTGTTTCGGTGTCCTACTGGTCAAATGGAAGCAGAGGGTCTAGTGTTTGGCTCAGAGTCAGGGACAGCTTTAGTTCAGTGATCTGATTCATGGGTGCAGTTGGGCCGATTGGAAAGAATAAGGTTTGATCTAATCTCATTTGTTTAGCTTTCCAGCTCAGTTTCTCCATTGGCAAATACCATGAAAAAGCAGAGAGCTGCACATGCTTTCAGTGCCGGCTATGGAGCTCTGGCACTAGAAATATGCAAATAGAGATTTTAGATTATGTAAATATGCAAGCATGCAAATAAAGAATGAAAATGTAATCCCTATTTGGGTACAAGTCTAAAAATGTAAAACGCTTCAAATATCCATTGAGTCAAAAGCTTGTTTTTAATGCATGAAAAAGTTTTTCATTTATCAAGGGCTTGTTTGTCTGGTCACAGAGCTTAATATTGCAGCTCCGATTTTTTTTTTTTTTTGTGCAATACGTTTTTGTTTTTTTTCTGCAAAAGTTCAGATACAAATGAAATGTTTTCTTATTCAACTAAATGTAAACCAGATATAACTAGAAAAAAAAAGATAATTGAGCTAAAGCTGCAGCTCTAATATTCACACGTAGTGGCACAAAACAGAAATGCAAAAATAGACTAATTACTGCCATAGAAAATGATGGCTTTTTTTTTTTTTTTAGAAAAAGGTATTACATACATTGTAGCATTCAATTCAGTGTGATATTCCCAATATTTCCAAATAAATTATGGCTGATCATTGCAACAACAACAAAAAAGGACAGCAAAGGTGGTGTGTCTCTAGTGATATCTGTACTCCCCTTTTAACTGCCCGCTTCTGCAATAACAATCAGGATTCAAGGAGTCACAGCTTCTCTTACAAACCTTAAGGGTCCTTCACTTTGTTTTGACTCCTCTCTCTCTGGCCAAGAGCAGAACAATACCCTGGAGCAATGTTTTTAGAAGATACGTATTAAGCAACAAATGTCTGCATGTGAACATACATGGTATGAGAGAGAATGTAAATGACGAGTTCCACAAATTCCCTTAATGATCTCTACTGTATACTAACGGGGTGATTTTCTGATATTGATATCTGGGTGGCTGAGAGGGAAGCATACAGATTACAAGCCTGTTCTCATCCCAAGGCGTCATCTAACTGACTCTTTTGACCATGCGTCAACATCCGATGCACATGGCACCCTTTAGCGTCAATATGAAACGCGCCTCCTAGTGGTCAAACCCTAACCCTACCCCAGACCTAAACCTACCCGCATCATCTAACTGACACTAAAGGTTGCCATCTGTGTCGGATTTAGATGCATGGTCAAAATTGTCAGTTAGATGATGCCCTAGGATGAGAATGCGCTGAGATGACACGCTACAATCCTTCCTGATATGTTTCATATGATAGCACTGCTTAGTAGTAGAAGGACCGCCTGTACTGCACATTGTTTGCTGGATTCAGAAGCTCTCTTTATTAGTTCAAACAGAAAACGTTGTTGCTTATTAAAGAAGACATTTAACAGATGTGTTAGAGCAGATTTAATATCGTGTCAGAGCCCAAGGCAGGTTAACAATACATTTACACCCTTTGGTTATGTAAAGGGGGTGAATTCATAATCGAATTTTATTCAGTTTAATGCCTTCGTTTTCCTTGAGGGTAAAATAAATTGAAATAATCTCGCAAAAAAAAAAAAAAAAAAAAATTATTAGCAGTGAGAACCCTTGAGACATGATAATCAAATTAAAGTTCCCCCTTTCCACTAACCTCACTATAATCTTTTAGATGACACCAAATTCCCATTAGAAACCTTGAGTGCATTGACCAAAACCAAAAAAGAACATGTTTTGATATTGAGGGAGGGTTTGGCATTTACTAGGGTGAAAGGTTAGCCTGACTTTGTCATATTCATATTCTGTTCAGAATGTGAGTCTGATACTGCTCCATAGGGCTTTGATTATGATGCGTGTCTTAATCAAACCAGAAAAAAAGGGTAGACCAACAACCAATCAGAGCAATGCAGTAAGCGATGTATGTTGAGTGACTCATAGTTGTCAACAGAACTGATCGCACTCTGGAAAAAGTATTTAAAAAGAAAAATGAGTGTTAACGACCTTTGCCGGTGTTGCAAAACAAAACTGACAAAACAGAACAAAACAGATCATCTGTCCCTCATCGTATAAAGCCCGCCCTGGCAATTTGATTGGCCTGACCATTTTTTTTACTGATCGTAATTACTCCTCAATGGATCGAGTCCAGACCGAACTTCCCGACCAAAAAAAAAATAAAAATGTTGTGGGTGGGGTTTGGGCCGGCATCCAGGCTAGTGAAAGGTCACTTTGTGTGAAATGTTGGCCTATATTTGGGCTATATCACGAACATGGCTTACATACGACTCCTCTGCAACACCTATTCTTTTATGGGACCCCTGAAATATACAATCTGAATTGAACTTTAAGCTGTGTAAGTTTTTCACAAATTTGTCATCATGAATACGTCAACTTTTCTCCATGCACCCACAAGACTTGATTGATATGACAGCTTATGTTCTAAACATGGTCATTTAATCGCATGTCATCAGCATAGAAACATGAGCTCAGTCTCATTATTTTGTATATGTGGGGACAGCGATGTAGTCACACATGATGGATGGACCTCTTGGGGACAGTAAAAGATGTCTAGCTGTTTAATAAGCAGCCAAATCAGGTGAAGATGTTGACCTCCCTGTGAAATCACTGCCACAATATTGGAAACAATAAGATATGTGAATAATCATATCGATTGGCTGAAAGATAAAATACGCTCTGACATCACACGAAGGTGTGAACATTTATCATGAAAAGGTCTCGTTTAGATGTCAACCATTCATAAAATACAGTGTTACATTTCCTGTGATATACTGACCCATAGGAATATCCAACTCTATCGTATATCATGTGTCAATGTTTCCATAATAGAAATTGGCTCAAATGATACATAGTAGAACTGTTTGTTTATTTATTTATTGAAATGATTGAATGCATTTTATGTATTTAAAGTGGCAGGCTAATGTGTCTAATCCTATATTTATGTAATCTTTTTTGGCGGCAGACTATTTTCCAATCTGTAAGTGCAGGCTAAATTAGAATTCAACAACCTCCCCTTCTTTTTTTTTTCTTTTTTTTAGTCTGTAAGGCATTATGCTAATTGGTCCAGTGGTTGTGACAGATGTGCTATGTTTTAATTAAAACACTTAATTCACCGATCTGCAAGGTCTCTACCCCACAGCACTCAGCTCTCACAGTCACTTTTGTTGAGGTGCATGTGCTATAGACCTACATTAAGATTTAAAAAAAAAAAAAAAACTATTACATGGAGTGAGGGGCACAGATCTTCTTAAACAGACTAAAGTAATTTTCCTTGACAATCCCTCACACAAATACCAATTACTGGCGATTGTGGTTTAGTATCCATCTATCAAAGTTAGCAAAGGTGTGACACCCGGCAAATATTGGTGTAATGAATCTCCACTCCATTAATCTGGAAAGAGCATGTCATAGTGGAGTGCGAAAGATGTGTGTTGGTCGGCAGCATGCTAGGGAGATATGTAGTGATTGTCACCTGTATGAGTCATGCTCTGCTCACAGCTGATTAGAGCTGAGCGTGAGGCGCAGCGTGATGAGGAATCAGCGAGGGGGAAACTGCAGGTGGCTGACCTTTTTTCCACCATCTCCATCTGTCTTCATTTCTCCACAAATGTTCTACTATTCTCCCACTAAATCCCAATTCTTTCACTCTTTTGAACAAACAAGGACTCTCTTGGGCTCAAAATGTAATTTTGTTCGAAGTTATCTGCAATCTAGCCAATATGAACCACTGCAAGCCTTTTCGACATTGAAATACTGACAGAACATGTTCACAGATATCCAATCATTACATGTTGGTAGTGCATAGCTGACTTAATATAGTTTTAGGTTATTTACACAATAATATAGTATTTAGTAATATTTGTTACTAATGAATTAGTATTTATGTAGTATTTAGTATTGCTGGTCCACTGGGGAGACCACACAAGCTGAAGCCGTTGTGTGTGCTGACGCGCCAAGTACACTGCAGCCGTCAAATCGCGCGGAACAGACGGGGAGTCACACCACCATATGGAAGGAAGCGTAAATGGATGGAGAAGCATAGTTTACTCTAAAGCTACGTCTTAGTTTGTGCTTATCTTGGTGAAAGTCAAGTACAAATCAGCATGAAGTTTAACATCTACTCTCGTGTAATGGAAATCAGTCATTTATTTCTGTTTTAGTAATTTTAGCAAACTTAAACTACTTTATTCGTTTCTTTTCAAATTTATAAAGAAAATATTTTACATAATAGGGGTGATACGATTACATAATACGATGCGATACATATCGGCGGGGTGTGATTGCGGGTGATTGGAGGACACCAAGGATATACTTGATGCATTCTTCAAAATATGCAGAATGAAGGACACGAAACGAAGGCTGTCATCTAAGGACACTTGAAATTGAGACAACCATTAAAGGTAGTATAGGTCAGAAATTTTAAAAATACTTTTTTTCCACATTTCTTTAAACTTTCAGTATATATCAATGC
>JAOTRC010000005.1:16666109-16678665 GCA_027497675.1 Cyprinella lutrensis
TGAAATTACTGAACTTAAATATACAAGCTTGATAAAAAATTGTCATTTTAGAAGAAAATTTCAAATGGCATTTAGAGGCTTTTGCATCTGAACTCTTCAAATATTCTTAATTATAATTATCATATAGAAAACAGTAGAGAAAATACTTATCATATATCTTTATCATATATTTAAATTGTTACGCAAGTAGCAACAGCAATACGTTTTTGTAGGTCACTTGATCAGCCTAAACACATTGTAATACCAGTCAGAGAATTGCTTGATTCACAGTATTTCTCTAGACTAGAATATAATATTGAATATACACTATTCAGCTGGCAAATGTTCATTCGGTTGTTTCTAATAAGGATACTCCGCATTGTGAGGTTTTCCTCTCTCTGATTGTGAAAACTCCATTATCTAATAGAAATGTTTTGCAATGTAAACATTAATGCTTTTTAAAAGCATGTTACTGCTTATGTAAACATGTTATAAATATTATTATTGTGTCACACAACTGAAAAATGGACACAAAACAATGCAAAACAATATTGTGTGGCTACATTGTTTTCAGTTCTGCTGTGGAGAATGATAGCCTACTTACTGCATTAGACAGTCAGCTTAACCTCCTTCCTGTCTGCCCCGCTAATCAAAAGACCCCTTGGTTGTGCCCCCAGTGCCTTGGCTAGAATGTAGAGGGGACTGCCACACTCTATTAGTTACTCTTCCATAACTCGTTTGATGCAACAGTCTTGCCCGCCTTACGCCTCTGTGGTCTAACCACCCCGTTAAATGCCTCAATCCATCTATGTGATAATCCTTATTCTGATGTGCCATCGTTGTAACTGTAGAGTCAGCTATACATTCATAAGCACAGGAAAAGAATATAAAACAGTTGTGTTTTAGGTTACACCTTTCCTCAAGTTGATGTAATGGATGACTCTGGATTGTATGCTGTGAATACATTACGATGAGGTAAGGGGAGGCTGGCACTCTCGTAAAACTGCAGCTTAGTCCAAGCATAGCCCCCTGTGAATGCCATGATGGGAACTTATCACAGATTAGCAGGGCACTACCTTCTCATGGCAAGCCATACTGCGCCTCGTGTCACATTTTACTAAGGAGTCATTTCTCACGCTATCAAAATATCAGTGCCTAAAGGCAACATTGGAAGCTCCAGTGAAATTCACATCCATCTTGAACTCACAAAGGCAATTTATCTTATAACCATTTATGTGTGCTAATTGTGTGCAATATAATCTAGGACAACACAGGCCACTTCTATTGAGGTAAATATCAAGCTCCTATTTTGGGATGGCTGGATCAAAAACTGCAGCTTTGTAAGTCAATTTGAGTGGTGGGCAACATGTGCCAGCTGGAGGGCAGATTTTGTTGGCCACCCTTTTCACTATTTTTCCTTCCATATGGATCTCTGGGAAAAGCGCACTGACTCTGCCACCCAAATGAGTCACAAAATAAGAGGAAGAGGGAGAGAGTTTTCGGAGAACTGCTGGAATGCTTACCCTCCCTCTGGCTTTACACAGAACTAAAACTACCACATTATAAGCAGTTTTCACAACTCTTTAAACACCTGCTTGCTAACTTAGATAAGTCCTTTGCGCAAGGTCACGCGAAACACAGAATCAACAAGTAGATGAAATGTATTATTAGTGGATTTTTGTGCTTTAATTAGCATTCCTCTAACAAGTGCTGCTGAATGCACATTATAATCAAAAGGTGGCAAAACAGTAGTCATCGAATCTGATAATTAAAGACCTTCAGTGAGGAGAATTATCAAAACTTTAACCAGACAAATATAACCAGAAATCAGATAAGGTTTAAAATAAGCTGTTAATCATTGTTAACAATTTGTTGCTGTGGGGAAAAAAGAAAAAAAATATGATGTCTATGGTTAAGATTGATTTATATTATGGGTGCTTGATTGCGATTTCACTTTTTTCATTTTAAATAGTGTGTAATGTTGCTGTTGGTGCATTAACAGTATCTGCAAAGTTGCTGCGCTGAAAGTTCAATGTAAGAGATATCGACTTTTAAAAATCAGGAAGCTTAATGCCTACAAAAACGAGATATCCTTTAAAGATAGAGATATCCCCTCTGGTATCCTTTAAAGCCCTTTGAAGCTGCACTGAAACTCTCATTTGGACCTTGAACCAATTGATTCCCAGTGAAGACCATTATATGGAGAAAAATTCTGGAATGTTTTCATCAAAAATATTAATTTCTTTTCAACTGAAGAAAGAAAGACATGGACATCTTGGATTACATAGGGGTGAGGAAATTATCAGCAAAAGAGCATTTTTTTAAAAGTGAACTAGTCCTTTAAGTAAATGTGTGTGTGTGTAGGTGAATGAATGAGCAAAGAAAAACTCCATCTTGGCATTAAATCAGAAAGGTGAATGAGCGGCTGATACTGTGGTAGTTTGTAAGCAGATTGAATATCAGAGAAAATACCCTGGGAAAGTGGTGGAGCCCAAATTTCCCATTTAGAATTACCATATTTATTACTCTACCCCAGCAAAAGAAACATTCGATTCAGACTCGCTGGGGTTAGATGAGAGTGTCATAGCCTTTCCCGACACTGAATTTTGCTCTTTCAGAAATGAATTACCTGCATCTCAATAGTATCGCAATTGATTTCTGAGTCTATTCATTCCTGTTATAGATGATAAATATAGATGTTTACGTCTTTTCCATGATTTATGGGGCGTGGTTGATGCAGCAGACAAGATGCATCTTGGTTTAAGAATATTTACAGATGCATATTGCAAATAAAAATACTAAGTGACATACAAACAAACCGGTATTGTATAAACCATCCATCCATCCATCCATCCATCCATCCATCCATCCTCTAATAATTTGCTCCAATTGCATTTTTTTTTGCCTTGCCCAAAGCATCTTGTGTAGTGTATTACATATTTAATGCCTTCTTCATTGTTTATTTATTTATTTATTTTTTCAGATTTTGACTTGTCCTACAAATTTGGCAACATTATCAGTGTCCATGCATAATGCATTTAAAAACACCAGGTGTTGTTGGTATCTGCCACAAATGTATTGTAAGTTGTTTAATGTGTAACCAATTTTTGTTCAACATTTAGGCCATATTTAGCTGTGAATTTCAGTGTGCATGTGCCGGCTGAGGTTTTGTGTCCGGGTGTATTTGCTTATTTGCGAGGCTGTGAGTGAGAGCTGCAGAAGGAGATTCAGCTATATTAAGACTGGACTCATTCATCACCGGCCGCTTTGCATTCAAAGCACATGGCTCCTCTTAAATGCCAGCTAAGCAGAACAGGCCCCTGAACAATGAGAGAAAAGCAAATTAAAAACATTTATTTATAGTTACTATCCCAGGCTAAGTCAGGCTGACTGAGTAATGAAGCTGCTCTCTGCTGTTTGCTGTGCTGCACACATGCTATTTGTCTCTGGTCTTTACTCTAATATGCAGTTTGGGAGGCAACAGCTGTTAATCTTTACCAGCTTTGCTTCAGCCTTGTCTCTCTATCTCACTAACCAGGCTATATTTCTGTTTCTTTTTTACTGCCATTTCAGAGAAACTTTTGTCAGAACATTTATGCACTCTGTTGCAAACTAGCTCTGAAATATTAAATAATCACTCATAACTTGTTATAATTGATTATGAATATTTGGATCAGTTGAGCGGGTTAACTTGAGCTACATGAACATCCAATTACTCTGTTCATCCCGTGAACACTCAATATTGGTTATTAATTAATTCATAGAAATGTACGGGGGCATGGGAAATGTCTTTCTTTGGGCCCGCCATCGCTGCTCGCAGCTATATTTTTAAAATTATTTTCATATAGGCCTACGTGAACTTTTTCCACTTTTTAATCATTCTTCGAATTCCTACGAATTGGTCGTGAGATAGCGTAGATCTTTCCATAGTCACTTGTTTGGTCTCGTCATCTCAAGATCACAGACTCCTCGTTCACTTACCTGAGAAGCTTATACTTACTTTATTAAAATATCATATCAGTGAGCTAGTTTGATTTCCTTTGTTCATATACGTTGCATTTTCAAAAATGTAGTTATTTAAGTGCACTGTTTATTTGGTTACTGCAAGACTAATGTTAAAATCAATAGCCAGTCAGCTCCAATCAATTTCAGATGGATAACATAATGGTTTAGGTTGTTGTTTTATTGTTGGGTATTCTGCCTAACTTGAAAATGTCAAATTATAGAAGTAAAATTGGTTGTAAACAACAATTTACACTGATTTTAGTGAAAGTAAAACAGAAGATTACTGCTTCTATAATGTCTATTCATTACCAAGAATGCAGAAACTGTGACTAGTTACTTCTTAATATGTTTTTACGACACTCTGCAATGCACTGCATTTTATATCCTCACGGCATGCTCTGTTTATCATTTCAACAAAGGGTTTTCTGTAACTCAGTCTGTTCTGAGGTCAGCAAACACAGACCTACATGGCTCTTCATAGCCATGTTTCCACTGCAGGAACTTTCCCCAGGACCTTTGGGGTGGTAATCGGTGTGTAAAAAATCCACCCCCACCAGAAAGTCCCTGCTGTCAAGGTAGTACTTTTTCAGAGTTTGGGAACTTTCGGGGTGGGACTTGTGCGCTGAACATGCTGATTGGTTCTTACCACTTGCTCTTTCTGCCTGATTGCGCGCTTTCGTCCCATCCATCTTACGATCAATATCCGCTGATAACAAATGTCTAATTTTATATCTAGCATTACAAGCTTTCTGAATACGCTTTCGGTGCTCGTCTCTTTTCTGCCGTTTTGTTAATGACCTCGTTAGTAAACCAATTGCACACAAGACTGGGAGGAGCAGTCACTACGTCACTACATAATCTTCCCACCCTTGGGCAAAAAAAAAAGTTCCTATGAAAAAAGTTCCTGGGACAAATAGTTCCCGGTAATTGCGATGGAATTAAAGGCTCATGTTACCATTGCAGGTGGCACAGACTACATGTGGATTATAGGTTCAGCAGCACCATGGTGAGCACCATCAGAGAGGGTACTTCTAAAGTTCAGCACATGCTCTCTCACGTTGTACCCAACGGCACTGCTGCATGTAGAAATGGTAGTTCTGTTTACACCTGCTCTCAGAACACTGCGCCCACATGAGTGCGCAGCAACCATCCTCACAGAGGCTGCGTTGTTCTGAAACATGATGAATTATTTAGAGCCACGCTCCTATTAACGGCAGTGTCCCGCAGCTCTATCTGTTCTGCCGGAGCTGGCCGGCGAGGACTGAGCATTGTGGCATGCTGGTAACAGCAGTACTGCCATCACTAACTGAAATCCATCGACAGGTCATGCAATCTCTTGCTTTGTTTTAATTAGTCCAACTTGCATGAAGGAGAGTGAGAGGGACAAAAATAAATGATGACCTTTTTGATTCTGCCTTTTTTATTTTCACTCGAGTCATCATCTGCTCGTTGAATGATGCATTATGACTGGTAGGCATGGAAGTAAAAGCCTTTTAGTGCTTTTATCAGGTATGACAGTAATACAAATCAAGCTTTTTTTGCTCATTAATGGCATTTTAGCTCTTTATTTTCTCTGCACAAGTTCTGTAATGAGTTGACACATGCACCACCTACGTGTTGCCTGTCTGAGTAAATGATGGCCAGAGAGTGCAATTTTCACTTTAGAAGAGTTGCTTTATCCCCATCAAAGCTGTTGTACTGAATAATCTGTGGCTATAACTCACCAGCCTGACATTACTTTGTCCTTGCTTTAGATGGAAGAGAAGGAGCCCCTCTCAAAGCCCCCCACCCCTCCCACCCCCCAATGAGGGCCACCCAGGGGACTGGAAATGAGGTATTGTCTATCTACTTTTCTATTTGTGGGGAGGAGCACGGGGTATGGATTACCCAAATGTGTTCATTAACATGGAGGGTGTGAGATGCAAGAGTCACACAAAAATGAATATGGATCAGGTAAACATCATAGCGTATTTGTATGCTCAGCGTAAGTGTTTGTCTATTGCTCACATGAACAGTGTTTGCCATTCTGTAATTGTGTGCTTTTAATTGGCATCACATTGTAATGAGAGAAAATGAACAGAGACTGATGTTAAAGGACAATTCGCAATGCCATCTGCTGGAAAAGCGGAAATAATCTTTGCGTAAAATTGGAGTCTGATGTCAAAAGCTGATTTGGCTGGCGTCGTTCAGGTCTAATATGTATATTTTGTGAAATTCACTAACCTTATTTGCCATCCCCAAGATCTTTATCTTACTTTTTAAGGATCTGCATTCGGAAATGCATTCATTTAGACACTGATATGAAGAATCGTAAATTGTACAAGGTTAAATGTCGAATGCTTGAAATGCTCCACTTGCAGCATTTCCCAATGAGGTCCTTGATCTGGCTTAGTGTTGTTGTTTTCCTCCTTGCTCAGGATTTTCCTCCATCTTCTGCATAGAGTTGAACAGGAGGCCACTTAATTCCTCTGACATAAAGAGGGAGCTTTTATGATCCTTTGCCTCAATGTGCTCCTTGGGTGCCTGATTATTCTGAGAGGGAGAAAATGAGGGCTCAAGTTGTCATCTGCATGAACGAACAGATCCCACCTTTAATTCCGTGGCACGGTGATATTTGCATAAAGCTTTGGCCAATTATTCTCTTCGGTGACACATGGCGCAAAACGTTACACGTGGCTGGAGAGAGTGGGTGTCAGATTTTGGAGTCCAGTCAGGGGCCTGCTTGTTTACAGTGCTGTCATTTGAGGTTAGATTTTGAATGTGAGAACCCAGTTTTTAGTTTGAACAAAACTGTTGTAAGGGCTGTGCGATATATATGTCATCTGCGATAATAATATTTGAATTGTTGCTTTACCGATGTGTGATTTGACATTATTGAGTAGACTAGTTGCTCCTGTCCTCCTGTCTTTGAAATGAAACTTTAATACGTTTAGATGTAATTTTATATCTAGGCCTAATTATGTTTATTTAATATAATTTTAAAAAGAAGCATAAACACAAAGAGGGGTGTCTGTTTTGTCTGTTTTTTGTGACTAACGTTTCTTTAGTATAACCATAGAGTATAAAATCCACTATAAATTCTCAGTGTAGCATTGGACTCTACGATTGGTAAGCTAAAACATACCAACAATTTATTTCAAAGTGAACTATCCATTTAAGTGTAAAATACCGAACTTGTCCTTTTAAATATCATTGAATCAAGCTAGAAATCATTATTAGCTTTTATTTACTAATGTAACTAGTTTAAGGGGACATCTTCGCATCTCTGTCTGCCTTCTGAATTGTGTGCAATCCTACAATATACTCTTGAACATAGGCTGAGCAAATTATATAGTGTTTTGACACAATAGGTTAAAATTCACCATGATGTATCAATATTTTGTTGCTTTCATAAGATTTTAATTAGATGCATCCATTTCTAGCAGGTGAAGTGTAGAAAAAAAGGACAGTTTCAATCTCCTATTTTCTTGGGCGTTTTGAAAGATCTAGAAATGCTCTGATCATTTACCTAAGCTCCCCAATTAAGGCTGAACTGGCATTGAGACTGTCATTTTCCAAGATCTGAGTCAGAAAAATCATTTACAAAATCCTGTCTCTCTCCCTGACAGTAATTACCAGGTACACTTTAGCTCAACTGCAAAGAACCGTCATATGACTAAAAGTTAAGGTAATTAGATATGACTGAACAAGATTAAGAATTTGTTTCAGGCCTGATGCGGTCTGCTGCTCATAGTTTAAAAATATGCTGCTATCTTTGCCATCATTTTCTGGCCGCAATGTGTCTTTATGCCTGAATTTCAAAATAATATTTTAGACCTTGTTAGAGAGTGGAGGCGTTGATCATAAAAGCATTAGACATTAAAAAAATAAATAAATAAATAAATAAAAAAAAAACCCAAAAAAAAAAACATTCAGTGGGTCACTCAACAATTAGCACCATTACTCAATGTGGCCTGTGGATTGGAAATCTGCCTGTTCATTATCTGGAAATCTAACAACAATCTGCCGGAAATTACTTCATTTGGGGTGGTTAATGCATGTTTGAAATTAAAGTTCAAGTGTACCTTAATCCTTGCCCTGCCTTGGAAATTGATTTGCAAATGTGAATAAATCTCAGACGGTATCCATGTTTTCCACACAAAAGGAGCAGAGTGTGATAACACCATCCCGTCAAAAACGGTTCACTTCTTTACAATAAGGTGAAGTAATAATTATTACTTTGTATTGGTACTGTACCAAATGTGGTTTGCAAGACATATGTATTGCCATACGGTTCATGCACAATTAGCATTTTCAATTAAATAGAGCCATTTGCTAATATGCTGAGAAGTGTACTCTATCATTAATCATGTTTTGCCCAGTTTCCTAAAGGACATGATTCTCCATTATTACAATATGAAAGATTTCTAATTGTGCTTCAGCAATTACCTCTAGGACTTTCTCCTGAGGCCCTAACACTGGAAATGACTGGCCTCTAATATTGACCCAAATGCATTTAATCAACTGGCTGAGGTTGCTTAGAAGGGTAATCACACTTGCAATTAAAAATGTATTACCATCCCTGGCATTAGCTCTTTAAATGCTGAAAACAAGGAGTTGTTCACTAGCTTGATTAGCACAGAGAGGGCTGACTGAGTTGGCCTCGGCCGCCCGCCTGCCAGCTTCCACTGTTCGCATTGTACTCCACTTCTGTTGAACATGCAAATGTGCAAATCAGCAAATCAAACAATACATTACATTATGCTCCATTCATTTGGAAGGCACTCTCACTCAGGGCAACTGGAAGTGCTGGTAGGTGCGTAGTGCATTATAATGAGGGGGGATTTGAATTGTAAAGGACAGCCTAAGATCTCTCCGCAAGAGATATGACTTACAATTATGACCGGCTAATTTTGACATCCCTTTAGGAGAGTTTGACTCGCATACTCAGAAAAGTGTTGGGTTACCTAGGTGAGAGGCAAAAAAGGGGCAGTTCACTAACGTTTTTTTTTTGTTTTTTTTTTTTAGGTTATCTTGAGAGGTTGACTTTGTATAGACAAAATGTGAGTGACAGTCATACAGTTTTTGAACTGTATGAGTAAATAATAACAGATTTTTGGTGGAACTGTCTCTTTAATGTTGACTGTAAACGAGCCATCGGAATTTATGTTGAGTTGAATTGCTATGGAACTAAAATAGTAACTCTTTATAAAAACCACTGCAGTCGTTCCATAAATGCATCTTGTGGATATTGTATGGATCTATTTAATACTAAAGATATGAAATAATACATGGCATGCCCATGCGTTAAAAGGTTATTTCACCTAAAAATGAAAATACTGTCATTCATTACTTGCCCTCATATCATTCTACACCCATAAGTGTAGAATGTTTAGTTTATCTCCGGAACAAAAGTGAAGATATTTTTGATAAAATCCGAGAGCTTTCCCTCCATAGGAAGCAACACAATTTACACATTCAAGGTCCAGCACAATAGGAAAGACATCATTAAAGTGTTCCATGTGACTCCAGTGGTTTAACCTCAAATTTATGAAGCAGCATTGTTTGCACACACACAAAAAACAAAAAAAACAAAAAAAAACATAATTTACCACTTTATTTATGAAAATGATCTGCAATCCAGTTAGGGGGGCACCAAGTATTTTTTTTTTTTTTTTTTTTTCACAAACAAAGCACATCCAATTGAGGTTAATCCATTGGAGTTACATGGATTCTTTAACGACGTCTTTACTATCATTCTGAACTTTGAATGTGTAAATTATGTTGCTCCCAGTTGAAGGACTAAAAGGTCTCAGATTTCATCAAAAATATCTTCATTTGTGATCTGAAGATGAAGAAAGGACATATGGGTATGGATTGGAACGTCATGAGGATGGGTAATTCTTGACAGAATTTTCATTTTTGGATGAACTAACCCTTAAGAATGTGACACTATTACAGCATGAGAAGCTTTGAGTGTTGTTAACAGTTAATAATTAAAAAAAATTCATAGAATATGCCACTGTATAAATCCTAATTTATTACCATGTTGCACATGGATCTATCTGCTTGAGGGATGGTCATTGTTTTTAATCGTTGTTTTGTAATCGTCACACGGTTGGCACATGAATGTGTGCTGTTGTGAGAGCTTTCCTCAACCACATTTTATCCTTTTTCACACAAAACACAGAGATGTGTGAAGGCATTAATTGTCTCTTTAATGTGTTCACTCTTTTTCTCAAATGAGCTGTTAATGTTCTTTTTAGAACCCTTTCAGATTCTTGTCTGAACCTAAATTCAGCGCATCAGTGTGAAAGATGGTTAATGGCCTCGTGTGTTCAAATGGTGTCGTTGCTGTATCCAGCCAACACCCAGATCCCTCGCTCCCTCTGCACTCCCTAACTCTGATTGGCAGTTGAGTTCGTCGTGCCTCTGTGAAGCAGAAAATATGGGCCGCATTGTGCCAGGAGCAGACGGCCATCTCCTAATCAGTTGTGATAGTCTCGTAATTAATGGGATTTGTTAATTGGGTCTCTCATCCCCGGGGGTGTCAGCCGTGAATATTCATGGAAGGATCCCGTTAACCTCCTCCCGCAATCAACCAACCTTCTCTGCACTTCAAACATCATTCTATTATTTTTGACTGTTTTCCCCCCACTGTTTTGCTGTTGTCTTCATCGCCATGACAACAAATCTATCAGCGGGCATGTAATGTGAACCTGGCAGTCACCACCTTCTACATGTTTAGCACGCCACAATGCCAGTTAATTCCCACAATGCTTTTCACTGACAGGCAGACCTCAGCCAACAATTTCCATTTACCCCTGGATGTCGAGGCATCATAATTGCATTCCGGATTTTAAATGTGCCCGAGAGGTTCCATTTAGGTTACATCGGCTCTTTAATGCACCGTGGCAGGGCCAAAATTTCAGTGCTCACATCTGGAGCAGGTCGTAAACAGTCCATTAAAGCTGGGCCGGAGAAAAGCATGTTTGCGTGAATTTAAGATCTTCAGCCATTTTTTTAAATTATTATTATTTATTCTTTTGATCAAATTTGTATCAATATCATACATTTCCTAATTCTATCACTAGCCATCTAGCCATTGTTTTTGTTCTTTCTGTACTGTGCAGTGCAGTTTTGTTTTATCTTACATCTATGCATTTGACAGATGATTTTATGTAAAGCCACTTACACTTTTCTATAGTAAGCTACATTGGATTGATGCATTGGGAATCAGATAATAGGTCAAAGTTAAATATGGCCATGTACACACTGTACACACTGTGCTCGCTCTTGCAGTGTTGGCATGTCTTTATGGCATGTTTTGGCATGTACTACATACAAATAAATGTTATATAACGTTAGCTCAACGGGTCAACATTTTATTCTGTTGAGCTTGCTTTGAAAATCAAATGAATGGAACTGTCATTTTTAAACACATTTAAATGCCGTTTAGTGTGATAGTGTGAACGTTAGACGAAGTGAAGCAGCGCTGCGTTACCTCCCAAGTTTAATTCGTCTAATAAACTGACCTGTGTGAGTAATCAAACACTTGCAGGTAGTTCTTTTTTTTAAGAATTACATGTACTTATTCCTTTATGCTGGACTTGTGTGTGATATCTGTCTCTTTAGCAATCATGACCTGCTTCATACCACTGTAATGTAAAAAAAGAAAAAAATGCTCTCATCCATAAACATTATTTAATCCATCAGCTTGACAGCAAGTCCTATCATTCAGCTCATCACTGCATCATTTTTGGAAACTGTGTCCTCTTGTGGCGAAAAAAATCGAACATGTTGTGCCTTTAAAGGTGCAGTAAGTGATTTCTGACAGTCATTGTTGAACACTGTTGATATTTAAAAATCAACCAAAACAAACTCACCCGTCCCTTCATTGCCCCACTTCTAAAATGCATGAACACAATGCAAAAGAGGATGTCTCTTTATAATAACCAACGCAACCTCTGTGTCTCAAGCCTTGTCTCTTCAGCACTGGAAAGCTTTTCTAATATTAACGTGGGTCCTTTTGCTTTAGATCAAAACCTTTCTTTTGTTAGTGATATTCCTCCAAACTTTTCTCTTTTTGTAATGTCTCTCAGGCATCTCTCTTTCAACAATCTTTCTTCAAATTTACCTCTTTCTCAGTTTTTCTCCTCCCCATCATGCATGTATACAGTACGTCCCCTACTGCTGATTGGCTACAAGTTTGTTGTGGTCCTTCGTTTGTTCGTGGCCCCGATCCACTTTAGCACAGTTTTTCAGACATTGCTTATTGTACCTTAAAGCATTTTTTTTTTTGCTTTTTTTTAGGATTCATGCTACATGACCTGAACTAACCCTGCCTTGTCATTAAATGGGCAAATTATTTGAGTGATTTAATGGCTTTGACATTCATGAGGGTCTGCAGAGTTTCTGCAGTTTATCTGTGATGTAATTTCCCGTTTGTTATTTGGCAGACAATAGTTTGGTTTTTTTTTTTGCCTTTTTATAAGCAACAATATATATTGTTGCTTATTTTCTCTCTCTCTCTCTCTCTCTCTCTCTCTCTCTCTCTCTCTCTCTCTCTCTCTCTCTCTCTCTCTCTCTCTCT
>JAOTRC010000005.1:16684399-16695060 GCA_027497675.1 Cyprinella lutrensis
TATTATATAATATAAAATATAAATAATAGATTATATATATTCATGAAGAAGTAAAAAAAAAAACATGTTGTCAACTGTTCATGTGAAGCCATACACCTGAACATTTGTTAGTTGGACATATAGAGTAGCCTACTGTGGAAAATTGGTAAAGAACCCAGGATTTACTTGAAGGGAATTGCCTAGAATATTCCCTAATGGATTTATTCCCTTAGTCAAATCCTAAAGGATTTTCCTTATTAAGTGCTGAAAAAATGCTAATTTGGTTTGTGATTGACCTCTCATATTTTCTATACCTGCTAAGAAATATAGAGAATCCATTTAACTTAAAATCAGAAAAATGGATTTGCTGTTTAAAAAAGGATACATATTCATATTTATGGACGTACGTCCTGCTGTGGATCTTGACATACGGTAGGGGATTGCATATGAAAATGGGGGTACTTTTTTACTGCATTTTTTGCTGTTATTTATTTATAGCTTTAGGAGAGCAGAGATGCACCTTTGTTTTGAAAACTGCCATGGGGATTCATCGTCTGACTGGAAAAAGTGAATTATTCATAAAACTAGGCAAATAATAAAATTGAGTTTTACAGAGTACGGCTCAGTTCAAAAGTTAAAATCAAATATTTAAAGCCAGTGATTTTTGAACATGTTCCTGTTACATTCCTGTTTACTTGGTTTTGTTTTTAGAGCCCATGCATCATAAATGGAAGGGACCCATGTGACACGCGTGTAATTAAGGGATATTGTTGTCAACTCCATAATTTAAAAACAAAAGAACAGAAAGACTACATCCTGAAAACATATGGCACATATTATATTAACCAACTAAGTCCTCGAGACAAACTCAAAACAACAAACTTAGCAAGCAGATGCATTGGTATTCAGTTAGGACCATGTGCCAGATACAACAGCGAGACTGCTAATGAAGTGTGCCCATCAGGGATGACTCAAACTGGCACCTTTGAAGGCCTGCTGGACAGGAACTGGTAGGGCACTGCATGTGTAGTACTGGTGCCAATATCTGTTTGTAGTGTGGAGGGATGACCATAAGCATCAACATATGGAGGAGAGGGAGTTAGAAACACCACTGGCAGGAAAACCTGTTGGACAACCACTTCAAGACATAATAGCCAAAAACGCCACATGTCTGTATCTCCTGAGACAGAACGTTGGAGTGTGTGTGAGTTCTCTGTGAGGTGGAAATGAAACTATCTGTTGTTTTGAAACTCCCGTCCTTGATTATTCAGCAAAAGGTTTGACAGATGTGCAATTATGCTGAGTGTATTCTTGTCACGTCTGTTTTAAAATGAAAAATCAACATTCGAGAATGCTCTTGTGTCATTTGAATGATCAAGAGATGCTACTTGAAATCTAGGAAGTCTGAAAACTTTGGTTTTATGTATGTATATATGTATGTGTTTGAATCAGGGCTGTATCCCCCATGAGCTCCTGTGATAGCTGTGTCTCCTGGTAGGTCTTGCCACCACATTTGCTCCAGGATTGAGCTAATTAAGGCTGGACTATTACAGGACAGGCTCACGAGATCAATACATCCGGAGCTCCTGTGACATTCTCCCTCTCTCTTTACCTTGCTATTGAACTCCCCACTTTACATCATAGAGCTTCGCTCCGATACACACACACACACCTGCAGCCCCTGTCAACATATGCACAGGGCCCCTACAGAAACACGGGAACTTCCAATTAGTCATCTCTAGCTTGGAAAATGGGGAAGGGAGATAACAGTTCTACCCCTCTCGTTATTTGAACAGATCTCACTAAAATGGCTTGTTAAGGAAGGGTACAACTGCCATTTTAAAGGTCTGCTGTATTTTTGCCCCGGCTCAACAATGCGTTAAAGTCAAAGACTGCCAAATATTGTCATAATACTAGATGCATCACATAAGGTATTGATTAGGGTTTTTTTTTTTTTTTTTCCCCAGCAACATCTAATAACAACAGATCAGAAGTTCGGGGGTCAGTCAGCACAGTCAACACAACTGTTTTCAACATTGATATATTAATTATAATAATAAAAAATATTTCTTGAACCCTAATTTATGAAGGATCACGTGGCACTCATTCCTGTGATGGTAAAGCTGAATTTTCTGCAGCAATTACTCGAGTCTATAGACCACTACAACTGAGTGGTCTCTAGACACTCTGCACCATAGAAGGATGTGCCTGCCTGATTACTGCAGTCCAGATATGTCTCATATGGCAAATGTATGACCAATCATGAAAGGAGAATCACGCAATGATGCCTGTATCAGAGCAAATATTCCACCAGTAAAACTCCAACAATTATATCCGCAAATCCCAAATGATTAAAAAGTGTAATTAAAAGGAAAGGGGATGTGACACAGTGGTAAACATGTCTCTGTACCAACTTTTTTAGGGTGTGTTGCAGCCATCAAAATCAAATTTGTTCATATTTACAAAATACAATTATGTTGGTCTGTGAAAATGTTAGAGAACTTTTCTTTGTACTTTTGTCAGTTAAAAAAAGGTTAAAAAGAATGAACAAATAACAGATTCTTGACTTGCATTTTACAAAATGGCCCTGCTTGCATTTCAATGCATTGTATTTTTATGGGCTGAAATTCAACATGGTTGTATATTTAAGCTGTGAATATTTCAATTCAAAACATTTCACACACGTATTCATTATTTACCCTTTTAGATTTCACTTCCAAGAAATTCTGTTTAAAAATTCAACCAATAATATTCGACGGGCGATTTTCGGTCCATTTTATTTAGATTTATAAATTCGCTTTCTCCACGATTCCCCTGCTGTCCGGACTCTTAGTGCTTAATGGACTAATACAGTGATGTAAAAGGCCCAACTCACACCTTATTGGGGATGTAGGCTATACTATACAAGCGGACTCAGAATATGAATGTATCTCTCAGAAGAAAGGGACGGTCCCTAGATGTGCACAGTGTCAAGCCAACTTTATGGCAGTATTTCACAATCGCTTAGAGTGAAACTTTGCCAGTTACGTACATATTCTGAGTCTGCTTGCCTGTTCCACTATAGCTTACCTCCCCAATATGGTGCGAGTATGGTCTTTTATATCACTGTATGAGTCCTGACCACAGGGGAATCCTGGAGAATGATGTATTGATGGAATCCCTGCAGCACTGCAATATAAAGTTAAGAAAACTAAACGACCGAGAGAAATATTTCTACTATCTGTATATCTGTTTTCATGAATGAATGACTCTCTCACCCATTGCACTATAGTTTTCTTCATCAACACATGCTTGCACCTCCTGCTGGTGATGTCGACTAAAAGCTATGGAGACTATCAATCGGCAGTCTACTGATATTCCTGCCGTTTCGGGATGTCAAATGTTGAATTTTCTGTCGAATTTTAACCATTGAATTTGTGGAAGTGAATTTGTAAAGTGAAATAAAATCAAAACGTGTGTGAAATGAACATCCCATAAAAATGCAAGCCCTAAAAATACAATGGCTTAAAATACAAGCAGGGTTAATGCAATGAATTAAGTAGTGCAATTCAACAAGCCTTTCAAAACATTTGTCATTATTTTACTTCCATAGACTGCAGTACTTTGTTTAAAGATGTGAAAATAAATATGACATATAAAACCATAGTGCAGTTTGACCATGCTACAAAACTACAAAAATCACCCCCATCACTGGCTGCATTTTCTGGCTGTAGTACAAGAAACAGAATGCGTTGGATATCCTTGCCTGTTAACAGCAGGAACAAAAATATGTGTTTAGCTGTGATATGGCAACATAAGTGTCTTGACAAAGTGCCGCCTGTGTCAGAGGCAACCAGCAGATGGGTTGCCAGCCCCTACGTATACGAGTGTGCATGACAGCGAGCGGCAAGATGACACGTTATTCCGCTGGTTCGGAATCGGCAGAAATAATTCCCACACTGACCTGCCTGCCGTGCACCGACGCCAGCCGGTCCCCGCATGTTTTATTTATGAGCGTCTTATGAATAGATATTCTCAGCACTCTGTGACACCCGTGAATTGGCCAGGGGTGCCTGTGAGCGCCACCCCTCACAGTCAGCTGCAAAACTCCGACAAAAAACCCGAGGTTCATGCCGATGGGAAGAATTTTGTAAAACAACTCTAAGAAGCTGGATTCGACCCAATAAAAGATGGATCTGAACATGTTGTGCAAGCATAGAGCCATAGTGTCCTGAATAAGATGTTTATATTGAAAAGCATTATGATTGATGGAGGTCATTAGCCCCAGCTGTGATACCATCTTGCACAAAGATGCCATATCAGCCTTATCTTAGTGCATCTGCCCATATTTATTGAACAAACACAATTTTATTGTCGTTATCATATATTTTCTTTTCCTGTGTCTTTCGATGTCTTGGTGTTTTGCTTCTTGTTTACATCTGAATTTTCCACAGAGTGCATTTCCATTCCACTGAAGACCAATTTGGAGTTGTTTGTTCAGTCATGCTTATGAATCATTCATGGTCTTGTCAATAAATTATACAAGTAAATGATTCATTTTAGTACTAAATGCAAGGAAACCCTGTTCTTCCCCATCCACTCATGAACTGGAACCTTTTGTATATAGCATGATCGGTTTGGTTTCATTTTTTTTTTAACAAAAAAAGTCATTAGTGTGAACAATTCGTCCATGCTTAACAACTTTTATCTTTTATTTGGTGTTTGCCCTAAAGCCATTTCACATCAAGTTCACCTTACAATGTCAGTGTGCCATGAAATAAAAGCAGAAAAACAAATTACTTTTGTAATGTTTTCGAAAAGATTAGCATTAGAGCACATCACAGTTTATACAGTTCTAATGAAATTTTGCTTCAGCGTAATTTCCTGAAAAGGTGACCGGGAACAAACAGCAACAGTTGTGATGAGCAATTTTAAAATGCGTGCGCCACATCGTTTTACTTGGTCAAATGTGTGTGGAAAATTATTGATTTTGTTTTTCCATGCAAAAAGAAAATTACAATTTGTTTTTCAGGTTAGATGAGATGTGTTTCTTGAAATGTATTTGTTGTTGTTTTTTTTACATAAGCACTGAGCACTACATTAGCATTTTATTCCATTACTCTGCCCTACAAAGGCAAAAGACCTTAACTCACTAGAGTGTGGAACTGAGAAAAACTAAATTTGCCCTGCCAAATTTAAAATTATTATAGGTAGGACTCTGGAAATCTGGCAATTAGATGTTGAAGTAATAAAAAATTATCTACATAAAATATCTTGAGCTCAGACTTGACTTTTGACCACTATTTTAAAGTTACTGTACTCTGCCTTTTGCAAGTTACTGTTACCTTTTGGAAGTTACTGTTAAAACAATCCATTATTTTCTCGCAAAAAACAACATAACTGATTTAAGATAATTATCTACATGATAAAGGAGGTCTTGAATGTGCCAAAAATATCAATAACTTATTTTCAACCAAAAACAGTTACAGCCTTTGGACGTCATAATGAAGCAACACATGAATTAAATAAGATGAACCTTGAAAAACTGTTTGTGTTCTCTTTTAGGTCTCCATAATAACATGTTTCTGGTCACTAGTTTATATCCAAAACATTATTCCACATTGGAAATGATACGAGGTGTGTTCGGCCGCTACGGCTATAGATGTAACCGATCGGAGGCGGGGATGATCCGAAAACGCAGACGTGAAGTTAGACACTTTCTGCTTCCCGTAGTGACCGCTCACGTGGTGTTTGCATTTCACTACTGAATGAAATAAATGCAATATTTATACGTTATTTATACTTATCTACTGCTTACATTTTTTTCAGTTCAATTCAAATTTATTTATATAGAAAAGAAGATTTTACGAAAAGAACGACTACTCGGTGTTTATATAATCCATATGAACTGTGCATTTCTCTAAAGGCGTGTTAACTACTGCGGCCACTATTGCAGCCGACACAGACACTAATAAACAATTAAAATGTCTCCTTATTTGAAACATTCATAATCATACTTTTGCCTGTTCCTTGTGACAGCTTTTGCGTTATTGGCTGCGTCACCCACTGGTTACAGGAACATCGGGTCACCACCGAAACATTGGGATTTCTTTCCGACAATAATCGCACTACCTACTTCAATCTTTTTAAATCAACAAATATTCAGGATTTAACACAAAGTAAATGCTCACTACCAGTTACAGGCAATTCTAGTTTCATTTTTCATCAAGTAATTTCTCGAATTATCCATTGACTATTTTCTGGCCCACAATCTAGTGTCAAAAATATTTTTGGCCCGATGCCAACTGTACTTGCTGACCTCTGATTCAGGGCATGACATATTGCCGGAATTGAGTCGCCTCTTCACAGGCGTTTAGTCATCTCATCACAGGTGTTGGGGCATCTGAAGTCTCAGAGATGCTAGATACAAACTAGAGCTGATGAACACTATTTACCTTGGCACTCTGGAGATAGCAGAAAAGAAAAACAGATGGGAAATAATTAGCATAGCTGCTTTCGATCTGATTCAACAATGGAATAAAAGGTAAGCATTATGTGAATGCTTGGCCAAAGAGATGCCTCTTTAATCTAGTTTTAAACTGGGACAGCTAGTCAGAGCCTCGAACAAAATCAGGAAGGCTATTCCAGGGTTTGGGAGCTAAATGTCAGAACACCCTCCCTCCTTTAGTGGACTTGGATATCTGACCAGAAGAAGAATCTCTTGTTTTCACAAGAAACACATAGGCAAATACCTGTCACATAGCTTTACAATTAGTAATAAGAGCTTTATCCGTGCCACTGATCACAGCGGCAACGAGCACTTTGGTCACTTGATTTCAAAAACAACACATTTCAGATCTCTTCTTATTTAAAGGGGTGGTAAAATGCCTTTTTCACAAGACCATAAATCTCTGATGTCCCCAGAGTGTCTGTGTGTTTTAGCACAACATACCCCACAGATATTTTTATATAGCATGTTAAAGCTATCACTTTTTGAGGGTTTGTAAAAACACACCATTTTGTGCCTGGCCCTTTAAATGCAAAAGAGCTGTAGAGGGCATGGAGCTCCTGCGATTTCCTCACGCAGACACACTTAAATGACAGAAACTGCTTTAATGTTAAAATGGAGTCAAAGATGGAGGTTCTCAAGAAGTGATAACATGTAGAATACAACAGGACGTCTCTGAATGGGTTAATGAATTTATGTTGCTTATGTGGAGTTCTTCAATTAGGATATTTTGTGTGACTCTTTATTGCATGTTTAAAGTGACTTTCTATTGCGTTTCTACTGAGTGACTTTCTATTGCATGTAAAAAGATGGATGCTAAAGTTTGAGCTGACTCTCAAATGTACTCATATACAACCACTCTGCCTCAACATGGACTGCTGTTCCTTGGGTTTATGCACATTTTAGGGTTGGTGATGTCACTAACCTGGGAGGAATGTCATGTAGTCCCTACCAGCTGTTTGTTGTAGTCCTTTTCTTTAAAAGCAAATATCTTCCTTTTCTTTCAACTTCCCAGATAGTTTAGAAAAACTCGATATCGTGACAGAAACTTTTAACTTTCTCTTTTCCAGCACTTTAGACACAGTTGCTCTGTTACGCTTAAAGAAGATTAAAGAAAATAGTCCAACGCCATGGTACAACAAGCACAATCAGGCCCTTAAGAGAGCAGCCCCAAAAATGAGCGTAGCTGGAAGAAAACTAAATAGGAGAGGAAGATTTTGCAATCTTGTTAATTCCTCTTCATCAACAACTTGTATGTTAGACCCTATTCCGACTAAGCCACTGAAAGAGATGCTTCTTGATGTCATAGATCCTCTTCTAAATATCATTAATTCGTCTTCGTCGCTAGGATACGTACACAAAACCTTTAAACTGGCTATGATAAAAATGCTTGTTAAAAAATGTAATTTGAAATGAGAATTCAAAGAGGTTTCCTCTTCCTACAATGAATTCCTCTTAAATCAAACAGAAAAAAAAAATGCGTCTTTTTTGGCAAATCGTTAGAGGAACCCTTGTGGGCAAGGACAGCAAAGTACAAGGTGCATGCTGGGAAACGTGGTCTTGTGCTGCTCATCAACAGTAGCAGATTGTAAAGTGTCAGCCACCTGGTGAGCTCAGTCAAGGAGGCAGCATCAAAGGCATATGCAGGACCAGCATGAAATACACAACACTCATGTCCTGTCAGCAAAAGTCAAGCTATGTTAACATCTGGCAAGGAGATTACAAATGAAACAAACAATCATTTATTCTCAGTGCAGCAGTAAAGCAGATGCCACACGTATTATGTATGATGAGTTTGTGTGAACAAGTGGAAATTACACAAGCCAATTCATCTTTAGTGGCTCATAAAAGAAAACAAATCCACTTGATTTTTGTTTAGGGATCCACATAAAGAGAGAATACAAAAGGAGAATGCAGTCGTCATGGTGTTCAGAACAAGTTTATGCAGTTGTAATATTCCAAGCAGAAAGCTCTGCAGCAAATGTAGACAAGCAGGGAGAATAATACCGCAAATACAAGAAATTAGGTGAAATTTTCTAAATTGGCGAGAGAATAGTTTCATTATAATGTATGTCCAAGTGTGATATGTATTTTCCAATTACGCTGCAAAGTGGATATTCCAGCGTGTAAAGCCAAAGGCTTCTGTCCACCCACGTGTACTTATATATATCAAGAAAACAATACTTGATTGTATGTTATGACACCAGAATAATCAGTAGCTTCATGCCAAGCTCATTTTGACTAGACGACAAATGTGGGCCGCATGGGAGTCAGTTTCTTTCCAAGAGAGGTGCTTAACGCTAATTCCTTCATTTATTTCGTGTCGGAGGGAGGCTCCAATAAGCATTGCTTCCACCTGAAGCCATGAGCCAGGAACTAATAAGACATTAAACATTTTGATCTATCATCTGTGTTCAAACGAGAAGCTCATTAGCGGAAGTGTGGCCCAGGCATGTCAGGCCTTTGGCACTCTGAATAACCAATGAGGTCTCGGTCATTATTTTAAACTTGTCAAATCACACATTATTTATCCTCTTAATGGGTTTAAATATTTAGTATTCACCTTTCTGTGATAATGGGTGGGAAATTTCACTATGTTAACTTCAAGTTTACTAGGTCATAATAACGAATCTGTTTTTATGTGTAAAGCCACCTATATCTGACATTTGCAGACTTGTCGTATGTCGTAAAAATGTTGGTCTGATGAGTACACTTGGGGCACTTTATTAGATTTGCAGTACTTTATTAACGTTATACTGATAGACTACTGTGAAGAGAAGTTGCTAAGCATCCTAAACATAGCTGCGTGAGTTGTGGGTTTCTCATTACTGCAGAGAGCTCAAACCTAACACACTGTCTCCTCGTTTCTCTCCTGTGTTACAGGAGTCAATCTGTTCAACATGGTGCTGTTGCCACGGTACCCGTTATACTCTCATAGTTTTATTTTGAACACACACAGCCATCGGCTGGTTGGAAAAGTTCTTCTCTACCTTGAAAGTGAATGACTTCTGGTCAGTCATTTGCCATTTGTCAGAGATGGTGAAAAGACTGATATGGTAAATCCGCAGACTATGAAGCACTAAATTATAATTTATCATGAAATATGAGTAAATATTTTTTACACTCAAGGTATGCAAAAGTGGTGTGTCTCATATTTTTTTGTGAACACATAATGTAAAAGTAAAAACATAAATAATCCAATTTTCAGGAAGAGAGGGATATATGCAGACAATGGAGACGTGAAAGTAAAGATTAAAGGCTTATTAGTGTATCTGTGTATCCTCGGGGTAATGAGGATTATACTGATAATGCACATGAACATCTTTCTCACAGCAAGGATCAGCCTACAGCCTGTCACAATAAAAGCATTTTTTGATTGTCTGTTTATGGATTTACTATTATTTTTCTTGACTTACATTTTCAGTATTCACATCCTTGTATGGTTCTTTTCAACACTATTAATTATTTTTCAGAAGAGCCCACTAGATTGTAGGATTTCTCAAAGATTTAGAGATTCAAGGAAAGCAACATGAGGGTTTGTAATACTTAGAGTCTTATGTAAAAGCTTCAGACATTTTCAAAATATCTTTTTTACTTTCTCTGTGAAAGCTATTCGTTTCTCAAGTTTTTTGTCCATAGACATGGTGCAGGATAAGTTTTCTTCAGCACAATTCATTTGACATATTCTAAAATTAGAATATAACATTCTAAAATTCATCATGTTGAGATATATAAGATTGATTAGTTGTATGTGCATTTGCTCAACTGTCTAATAAAGTACATATAAGAGCTCAAGTCGAAGTTTGTCACTGACATGGAGCTCTCGTCATCTTGAAAACAACTGCAGCTAGACGTAAAGCTGTTGTCCACGTCTGTCGCCATGGTTACTATGCTCCTACTGCACGAGCAGAAACCAGGAATAACACTGATATTATTTCAGTGACAGACGACAAGTGAAAATTGCAGGACGGGCACTTATTTAAAATTGGAATTTTTCTGAAATTTGAAATGTTTGGGATATTGTAAGTACACAACTGCAGGACATATACTCACCCAAAGGATTATTAGGAACACCTGTTCAATTTGTCATTAATGCAATTATTTAATCAACCAATCACTGTGGCAATGGCAGTTGCTTCAATGCATTTAGGGGTGTGGTCCTGGTCGAGACAATCTCCTGAACTTCAAATTGAAT
>JAOTRC010000005.1:16735131-16747285 GCA_027497675.1 Cyprinella lutrensis
ACCGTTTCATTTTTAAAGCATTGGCAAGCCATTAACACAAACAGTGACTGAAACACACAGGGTTTTATTTTAATTTTAGGAACATATGATTGGGAGCACCAATACCCACATGCTACAAGTCACACTACCGCCCCATTTTTCAGTCACTGAAGCGACAGTTTCTTCCGCTCTCCGTCTCGCATTTAAAATGCACCGATATTAGCAGAATCGCATTAATGACTCCCCCTTAATGGTGTGCTAATGATAAATATCTAAATGCTTAATGCTACATGATCGCCTGTAACATTAGCAAAGCCGCAGCTGAAAAGATTTCAGCTCTAATGGAGGATCATTGCCCAGCATGGGACAGTTTCACTATAGCACGCTCGCTCACTCATACACACACACATCGTTAGACACACTCATGCGAAAGAGCATCACTCACATCTAGTCACATCACCGTTAATGCGAAGAGAAGATTACAGACGAATAAAACAGCACGTTGGCCTCATCAAGAAGATTCATTCTTACTGCTGCTTTGAAATTTTGATGGCATGGCAGACAAGTTGTCTTTTGCTTACAGTGGGTGTTGATATGAATGTCTTTGCAGACAAACTAAAGGGGATTCAGGTTCTTGGGAAGAGAATTAAGGGGGTGATCCAAAGTCTGTGAGTCATGTGTGGTAATTTTGAAAGGCAAGCGTTAAACATATCTCGGATGGTGGCAAAACAGCAGTTCTGTGTCTCATCATGAACAAAAACTTTCCTTCTCCGAGGCATACGTTCATACATTTGTCAATTTTCTCTCGCTAATTACGAGAGAACAGACTGAGAGATTGAATGTCGCCGAAAGACACCAAACACAAATCCATTTCCTACCGCCTTTGGCTGCAAGGCCTGTGTGCCTCCCATGTTTAGATGAAACCCAAACGGCTAGGAACTTTGCCCTCCGTGTGTGCAGTCTGCGAACAAATGAGAAACCGAGAGATGTTCTCCGTCTAATAGGAAAAGCACTTTGTTTTTCACTGTCGGGAGTGAATCACCACCAAACAGCAGAATACAGCATTTTCATCTGTGCATGTCATAAAGTTCACACTGTGAGGTGTTTATGAGTAATTTTCAGAGTCAGACGCACAGACGCACACACGTGTTCAAACTCCCCCGTAGCCTCTGATCGATGCTGTCATTAACCCCACACATTGAGACGAGGACTATTTCGCTAAAGGCAGTTTGCTAAGCAGCATGTTGTCTTAAGGGAAGGGAAATCACGAAACCGGCTTGGAGACGATGGTGCCAACAGCATGTTTGTTGAGAGAACTCTGCAGCGAGAGAATTCCCAAAGGAGTAATGGATCATTAGAGAATGTTTGCGGGCCATCTTTTTGCTCTCCTACTCTTTCTAAGTCACTTCTTTTATTTGGTGTTTTGCTCATAGTTAGCATCTCTGCGGATGGCTACATTCTTAGTTGGAAGTCAAGCGAAAATAATGTTGGCTTAATGTTTAAAATTAATAGGAATTAAAGATTTTGACTTGTAGGACATGCAAGGAACAAATAATTGAATTAATAAAATCAAAAACGGCTACTTCAACTGCTAATGCTTGCAATTACAACCAGGCCCCCATCGCTGACACTGGTACCGGGAGATCTTTACAGCATTTCCCCCTGGAGAAATTAACAGCCGTGGTAAAGGGGCATCGTTGCTGTCTTTGAGCAGATAAATGTATGGCTGTTGGTACTAGGATATCTTGCAACTAGCTACATGATATAATGTGTGACGGAAAGTATACTTTTCTAATCATAAGTGTTATTATACCAAGGATAAGTTACAAAGAAAGTGTTGCTCAAATATAGGCCACCTTGTCCATGTGTCACTTATAAGAAGCAGAATTAAGTTTTCAAAATCTTTGACCCCTCCTTCTGTCTGTGCACTGACCTCTGATTCGCTGACGTGCAAGCTTACCTGCTCATGTCTACAGGGCCACCTGTACGCACAGACGAGTCCATCATCACCACCTGCTCAATACTTGGACCCAGCTGCCACATCGCATTAAATCCAGTCACCGAGCTCCGTCAGTGGACAGCCTGTGAGGGCAACCCCAAACATGACAGGCCCTTTCTTGACCTCAGTATGGCCCAGCTAAGCATTCATGCTAAAATCCATTCTCCAATTTGTCCTAATTGGTTTTTGACCCCATGGTGGCATCGAGTCGTGTGATTTAAATGGGTCCCACCATTTAATAATAATAATTCAAAAACCTTTGAATATTACATTGTCTCCGGATCACTGCTGGCATTTAAATAAATAATTTCCACTCTATGGCATTTCTGAAAACCGAATACTCACAACTATCCTTTTTTTTCACATGCCCAAAGGCACAAACTTGGTACAGGGTATGCTTATTTTGCAGATATAACACATTTAGATTAAAAAAAAAAAAAAAAAAAAAAAAAAAAAAAGCAGCCATCAGAAAATACTACGCCATCTTTGCAATCCTCTCTGCATCAACAGACCAGTGATTACTAGAAAGGTCTCATATGGTTCCCATTTACCAATGGTAGGGTGAATGTGCAAAGATTTATCTGAGTTTACAAATTCCTAGCAAAAGGTCGGTGAAAGAAAATTCTGGCATCTTCATTAATGTATTTTTTTTTTCTCCACATTTCTGCAATCAGTTTCTATACCAGATCTCACTCGGAAAGAGGAACTGTAAATGGAGACACTTTACAGTTAGGTTCAATTTGTTAACATTATTAATGCATGAGTTATCACGTAAGATTTTTAAAGCATGCATCATCTGTTAATGTTTATTCATCATTTTAAATGTATATTTATAAATATAATTAATATAAAAATTGTTAATGCATGTTTGTTCATAGTACATTAATGTTAATTTTATGTATTAGGTTAAAAAATGTATTAGTTTATGTACTGATTATAATTAAACTAGATGAATGAATGTTATGAAGGTATGAGTTATTATTAGTTCGTGATGCATAATGCATTGACTAATGTTAACTCTGAGAATACATTTTAACCGTACAAGTCCATGCATTCAAAAGCAACCTTTTTCCTGCGGAAGTAAATAAATGAAAAAATAAATAAATAAATAAATAAGACAAGCAGTGCAAAGACATTAACTCCTGAACTTTGATTAAAGAAGTTGGAGACACAAAAATCTAATATCTAGAAGATGGTCGAATTTTCGGCCCTTTGGGTGTTTCTGGCTGTGCTTGCAGTGATAGCTTCAATATTATACACTGTAATTCAGGCGAGGGGGAATAATTGACCTGTCAAATCTGAGATAGAAGGAGTCCCATCACTCAGAGGTGACAGCACTGAACCTGGCTAATAACAACCAGCCTCTAGCAAAAGGAATCTCGTTGTCTTTTAAATTGCTACATTTTCCCCGAAGAACTATTAAAATGTAAGGAATGAAATATTTTATCTGTTTTTTTTTTTCTTGTCTTTTTTTATACCTCAGATTGTGGCAAATACAATGCACATGTTTTTAAGAGAACCAGCCTACCTTTCCCCTCAAGTGTCAAATTTTAGATACTCTTTGCTTGTCTAAGGAGGAAAACATATTTATTAGATCAGGAAATATATATTTAAGTACATTTTTTTCAATGCATTGCAAGAGACTGAATAGAGTACATGAATACCTATGCACAGACTTAAGGGATTATTAGGAACACTATACTAATACGGTGTTTGACACCCTTTCGCCTTCAGAACTGCCTTATGTGGCATTGATTCAACAAAGTGCTGAAAGCGTTCTTTAGAAATGTTGGCCCATATTTTACAGCATTTTGCAGTTGATGAAGATTTGTGGGATGCACATCCCAAGCTCCCGTTCCACCACATCCCAAAGATGCTCTATTGGGATGCTCAGTGACTGTGGGGGCCATTGCCCCCACATTGTCCCCAACTCCCATGTGATTGGCTGATTAGATAATTGCATTAATTAGAAATTGAACAGGTGTTCCTAATAATCCTTTAGGTGAGTGTACATTTATAAGCCATTATATTGTAATAAGGGATATGTAGGTATCTAAAAGCTTATAAAAAAGAATTTAAAAAGAAGCTTTCTCTCTGTCTTTCTCTCTCAAATGCTTTTTCTTTGACTGTGCATTAGGCCTGTGACACATATACTATAGTGCTGTGCAGTTATTGCAAGAGAGAAGGGGGGTTGGCGTTCCCACAGCACTGCATTCCCTAATCATCCCATGCTGAGTGATGGAGCGTACGGTCTGCTCCGGGCTCAGTAAAAGCAGCTGAAATGTATTTCAGTCTCAAGGCCAGAATAATGATCTTGCTTTTGCTTTTGTATGGAAGGGTGCATGAGCAGCTTATGTCATTTTCATCACGCTCATTGTAAATCTGCTGAAAGGGAAAAGAAGAATAGGTCGACCGAATGAAGAAATGGTGGCAACAACAGGTGACCAACTTGACATTAAGATTATTACTTTCTCTTTTCATGTTAGAGAAGAAATTTCTTTCTTGGATTTACGGCCTTTCCGAGAAATTGATTTTCAGTAGCTTTTTTGTTGAATATAAGATTATTTTAAAATCGATGGCAGAGAACACCTTGTCATGCACTTTGTGGAATGGTGGAGGCATGGCACCCGCAGGCATGTTTTGTTTCTTTGTTGTGTTTTGCTCTTATGGGCCTGTTCTTCAGTCTTTCGAATCTCGTTGCCGATTGAGTTGGGTTATCAAACATTCATCATCAAAGTTTGCTTGCCCACACAAAAATCTTGCTGGGATATCCCAGAAATTATTATTTATTTATTTATTTTTTTTGGCCTGTTTCTAAACCGGACCATTTGAATTTAATATTTAAAGAAATCGAAATTAGTGTGTAATTTCGAACCTGTATTCATTTCTTTATTATTCTGCATTCTATATATTCCATAGAAATACAATGAATGGTGACTTGCTTCCGAGAGCACTATGAAAGTATATTATGACAACATTGCAAATGCTTTTTATGATTAATAGATTAAAATTAGTTATTCAGTGATACCAAAAACACCGACTGCTGCTTTCATATCATTCAATCCAGGTTCCAGCTGAGCTAATACTCTTATTTGACTACAATCTCACATTTACCACTGCAAAATCAAACCGAAAGTTTATTGTTTTGTTATTATGGTTGTTTGGTGACCAAGAGTTCAAGCTGTGAATCCCTTTAAAAAAATCACATCGTCCAATTAGTGTAAAACACTAGGAAGAGACCAGTGTTGACAGAGCTCTTATTTTATTTTAATCCCTGTTTTCCTTTAGCTTTTGATATGAACCAATTTCAAGTTCCTTTACAAAACACTGACTCTCACATACAATTGTGTGCTGTATAGAAAAAGATAAAGAGAGAGACTGCCATTGTAATGCACCCTTAAAGCATTCATTTCCTTTATGAATAACCCATTCAAATGTATTAATAAACTTCAGGGCTCTGTACCTACATGTCTGTAGGTGTATTAGTGTTTAAAACTCTCTTGCGTTTTTTCATGCCTCTTAAACAGTATTTGTATCACAACATGTCATAGACTGTATGCATTACTAAAGAAACAAACATGCATCATCTTTAAAATATTGATTTTGAACTTCTGTTTTCGCGATAGCTCTGTATATTTCTATGGCAACGCTGTCATCAAGTAATTGGCTGAAGTGGATTTAATAATTGTAGGGTTAAAGAAACTTATCATGGGCATTGTAATGACAGATGTAGGTAGACAAGGCTGATTATAAAAATGAGCACTTCTTCACTTTGCTCTGAAAAGGGATGGTGCTACTGAAGGTCTAATTATTATCTAGAAAACTAATATATTTTTCTTATTTTTATTTGCCTTAAAATTTAAACAATATTTGACAGTGGCATAAGAAAATAAACTTAATTCTAGATATATTTTCTGAAAACAAATTTTAATATTTCATGCAAATGTGCTTCAAGTAAACATCTTTTTTATTTTTTATTTTTTATTTTATTTTTTATTTTATTTTATTTTTTTTTGCAGGAAAAGAAGATAAAAATGGTGATTTAGAAAGTGATTTTGTGCAGTGTGTATCTTACACTGGCCTAGCACACTGAATGCATTTTAAAGCAATTGTCATGTTGCAATAGCTTGAAATGACTGGTCATTGCAAGCGATCACATCACAACCTAGCCTAGAAATCTAGACGCAGCAATAATAATTTAACAGCCAGTGTGGTCCAGCTACTCTCCGTTGGCTTTCGAAGTGGAAAACCCAAACTCTGTTCAGGCCAATCATATCGTCTATAGAGTTGGTGGGCGGGCTTAACATAATGACAGTAGAGTTGTGACGGTTCCGCGTGATTTCCCTGCTACTTGAAAACAAACTAGATGCTGCTGGCGATCAGCGGCCTTACAAATCGGCTTTGGCCACAACTCTGGAGGACTTGGAGTTAAGAGAACATGTTTACAGCATGTGAATCTCAGTTGTCACTGGTGATTGTTGTTTGAACCTTTCTGGATCATTCTGGAAGTGCTGTGAGAAAAAGCTATAGATCTTCACCTCCAACATCCTCATTCGAAATATAGCTTATACTAGCCGAGACTCCTTCTTTATGTGTAAAGATGTGACGTAATTCTCCCACAGAAATCCACCAGTACCACTGGAATCAAAAACATTATTTCAAGCTAAATGCTTTGAATCGAGCTAAGGCATGCAGATAGTTTTGAACACTGGCTGGTTATGTATTTTCTAAAATATGGACTTTGAATAATTTTTAACCCAATTTTTTAAGTCATTCTTAAAAAGGAAGATGTGCTCGGAGTGTCGACGACCGGATACAGCAAAAGTTTAATAGATCAACTAGCTGTTGGGAAAACAAATGGGACTCACTTAGGCACATTCATTCATTGCTCTGGTTGGTTGTAGCGCTATCCTATTGCGTCCAGAGGGATTTTAAAAGCCAACTGTTTATCCCGCCCCTCGAATTGAGGAATGCCAATTGTAAGTTCCCAGACCTTACATCTTGATGTAAGTCTGGCTTGCCAGGCTGATCACAACCCACAACGAGCGATCAATCATTGACCAACCAGCAGAGAACAGGCAGCCACCCTCTCATCCGCCCACTCTGAGTGTAAAGGTCAGCCGTGCTCAGTAGAGGAATAGTTAGGCACTGTCAAACACTTCCACTTTGCTGTGATAAGCACTAGAATTAGCATGCTTGTGTTTGTGTGTAGGTGTATGCATTTCTAATTCAGTGCATGTGTGAAAGTGTGCGTGCGTGTGATTGGTGAGGGGGCAGCTGTCTGAAGTTATTGATGCTGGCAGAAACTGATCAAACTCTTCTTCTCTTGCTCCTGTTCCTTTGCTTTGGCCTGCCACTTTTGATTAGCAGCCAAAGACGCCTTCATAAGGACCTCACACACTCAAATGCACACATGCGCATTTGTCCTCGGCAATAACTGTGAGTGACACGTGTTGATGAATTATTTTGTGTTGAGAGAGCTTCATGGACAAACATGCATGACTAATGCAGTTCCACTGTCAGTTGTAAATGACAAATACATGGAGCAGCAATATTTGTTTAGAGCCTTCAGTAATTTGACTGAACTATCATGTACACTTTTATTAATATGTTAACAGCAGCACAGCACAGATAACATTGTGCACTACAGTTTGTGTATTTCAGAATTCCCTAATAAGGGTCATTACATGAAAAAGTATTTCCACGGCTGCACAAACCAATTTCCTCAAGTAAAATACTCTCAAGTAATCAGACCTTTGCCTGTTGGCATGGAGTCTTAGCCTGTTTGGCATGCTTATTCTCGCCAAGAACTGCCCATTTGAACAGAAAACGTCAACACACTCTAATGGCAATTCATTTTAGAGAAATTGTGGTGAATTGGTTGTGGGGCATAGTCATTTCAGTCGATGTCAGTCAATTCAACAACAAATGTGTCTAAAGTTGTTGTCGTAGGATGCCTGTGTATATAATTTAAATCTTGTTTGTATAGTATGCAACCACACGTTTATATATATATAATATTTATATATTTATAAAACTGCATATAAGATGTTCTTCTTCTGTAAGTTAGCCATCTTCTCATATTTGCCAGAGAAGCACTTGTATGACAAGTAATGTAAACATGACACAACATGTCCCTCGCATAAATGTAATTTCAATTGCACATAGCAAACTTGATCACAGCATCTGTAGTTTCAAAAAATTGCGCCAATGTTAGTGTTTGTGTGTGTCTGTGCATGTGTTTTGCACATCCATAATTGCAAAGGGGACGCGATTACAACTCTATAAACATAAATGTATCTAATAACCATACCGTGACATACTGGTCCATTCTCATTTGTGTTTATTCTGCCAGAGTCTCTTCATCATCTGGATCTGATCAGAGACTATTTACTGTATATATTCTGATTAAAACATGTACGGCTGAATGACATTCAAAACAGCGGGTCTCTTACTCTCTCAGCCCTTTTGCTTAGACCAACTGCCATAGGTATGCAAGTGCCTCATTTAAGGTTGTATACCCCAAAACAGGTCATTTTTAAACAGGCCCCAAAAAAGGCATTTTCAAATGTTTATAATAAATTAACTGTGGGGACACCCGAGACCAATATTACATCTTGTAAAAAGGGGCATAATAAGTGCCCTTTAATGATAAACGAATAGCTGCCCATGGAAATAACTGCCAATACTTTGGAGGAAACATATTATTGGACAATTTAAGTTCTATCTAATTTCTTTAATTATAATTGACCATTGTTTTCAAGGTAGGGTTTTATTTAAGTTATTTAAACATAAATGCACTTTTTTAAGTAAAGCTAAAGTTTAAATGTTGTATAAATATATTAAAAAAGGATAAATTCTACTGCATCTGAAGCTCAAATTGATTCTGCCAATCCTGCATCTGATCTCAAAATCTCTCGGCATAAATCCAGATATCTAAATATTACTTTGTTTCCAGACAGACTGTTGCAACTCTCTATCAGATATAAAATGATGATTTCAGCCAGTTCCTGTCATTTTGCACAATATGAAATGGCCCGTGGGTTTGCTGTCTGAGTCTGACGCTACATTTGACTGTTCTCCTGAAAGGAGATTCAGACAGAAACTCAGCACATTTTCATGCCACATGATTTTTGTTTGTCCAGCTGTCATTTTTTAACCCAAAAATATGCCTGAGCATGAACATCGCTTGATACGGCTTGGTTCTTGTCACCATAAAAGACAGGCAGGGCCGCTATCTGCCTACACAGAGGTGTGGACTGGACACTGATGAAGATGGTGGAGGGTATTGCTGGTATGCCCCATTGAATTGGACCAGAAGGAGCTGATAGTAAGCCAGTTTGGCAGGCTTCTATGGCAGGGTCTGGTGTTGTCTTTGCCCAGGTGTCCTGAGTGCTTGGTCTGCACTCAGTCATGTTTAAGGTGAAGTTTTGAAGGCATATGGAGAGTCAGTTTGGACCACTGGCAGACCAGCATCCCACCTATTAGACTAATTAGATTAAGATGGAGGGAGAAAGACTTTCCTGTCCTAAACCCAGAAAAGTTGTACACATTCACATAAGAGCTTGTTTGGCTATAAACACATCATACTCATTATTTTTAATGATAGTTCGCTAGTATGCAGCTCACTGAACTAAGTTTGTAACATTAAGATTAAAATGATAGGGTAATGATTCAATACCTAGAATCACATTTTACTTTAGTTGACAAATTTTCCGCCAAACAATCTTGCATCTTGTATTTTAAGGTTTTATGATTAATCTTGCATTTTAAGGATTTATGATTGCTACATTAGTGAATTATGCCTCAAATCACAAGAGACGCATTTAAGTGAGGCTATTCAGATCAGTCTTACACTGACTGGTTTAGTGAGTAAACCATTCATGGGCAACAGTATCTTGAAATTGTCAGCACTTCATATGGTGATGGAGCAATTGGAAATCTCAGGGGAAAAGAAACATTTTGCTAAGTAAAAAAAAAAAACTGACTTCAACATTTTGGACAGCATGTGTTACTCTTTCTCTTAATACAGGAAGGATTGTTTCATTGTGCCGACAGCATGAGTTACTGAGAGCCTCACACCCATTAAAAATAATGAATTCTCTTTGAAGTTTTGGGCAGGTTTGTTCACATAGTACTTCATTGTGATGTTAAAAATTGGTAGAAATGTACAACAAGGTTAGATATGTTAACATTATTTAATGAAATAGTGAAATAATGATAAAAATAACTTTTTATAGAATTTATTACTGTTGGCCAATGTTAATTTCTATGTATGAATTTGAACATTTCAATATAAGTAATTTTCAATTTAAACTGTTTAAGCAAACATGAATTAACAGTGAACACTATTTATAAACTGATATAAACGTAAATGATTAAATACTGTAAAAGTATTGTCCGTTGCTAGTTCATGAAACCAAATGCATTAACTAATGTTTCAAAAATATATACTTGTATTTTTTTTTTAATTTTATACTATAAATATTGCTCCATTGAAAAAAAAAAAAAAAAAAAAAAAAAACCCTCTTGATCTTCCTACCTTCCTTCCTAGATCTTAAAGTCCAGGTTATTACCGAAGCCTTTGCACTTGAGCAGTGGACACCAACATCTTTATTTCCATTACAACTGTTATTGTTATTATTTCAGACTCCACTGAAAATGGAAAGTGAGAATAGACACAAGCAATCTGCCATGATGGTGGGGGGCCGCAAATCAAGTTGAATGGAGTATACGAATATATGTTCCACGGTGTACACATTTTCAATACATGTTTTAAATGTATTTTTAGGAATGGATTTCCTTCACAGTAAATCAAAACATGTACATGTGGAAATCTGAATCCTACTATACGATTCATGTTCTAAAACTGTAGGAGAAAAAGACACCTGAATCATTGGCAAAAATGAACTGGTCAGGAACTCTACAGCATACATCTGGGCTTTCTTCTTGCCCTCCTCAAAAGAACAAGCATTAAGGCTGTAATTGGATCAGTAAAAGCTAGAGAAAAGTTTTCTCCCGCAGCACACACAAAGCCCAGGCCTCCTGTAACCTAAATTGTTAATGGAGACAAATGTTCTAGAGCATCCTGGGAGATTTCACTAATGGGGGAAATAACAAGGGGTAAAGCAGGATGGCTTTTCAGAAGAGGCTGCGCTTTTGGGGCACAGGGACTGTGCTGGGTACTCAGTGCTGATGCCCGAACTCCCCACGTCCCAGCTCCTTTAATACAGTGAGTTAATCTAACTGACAGAACATCATCAAACTCTCTCTCTTCCTAGCTTTTCTTCCCTGTCTACTTTTCAAGAGAGCTAAATCAACAGCATGAAGACACCCTCAAACCCTACACCGTTCTTTAGAAGGAGAATTCTGCAAACCTGCACTTTCGTCACAAAATATATATCTCAGCACAACACTGCATCATCTCAGCATGGAATTTAGGAAGTTCTGGAAAGTTCAAACTGGAGACTTCAGCAAATATTTTACAACTTTCAAATGATCTTGTCAACAAAACATGAGCAATGGCCTAAAAAGGCCCCCCCAAAAATAGGTTAAGCCCTGTTTTATCTTTCTTGGAAAGAAATGCGATGAGTTTGAGCTCAAGAAAATCCTCAGTTAAATAAAACTTGCTTTGCTAATATGAAGTTACTTCGTTTGATTTAATTTGCTGGTTTCTTATCACGTTGAAAACATGCTGCTGCACACACAACAGTCTGAAAAAGACCTTGTGTTATACCTTCCACTCTGTCTGCAAGCACAATCAATAAACTGTTGTATAAAGCAGATAAAACTGGCCATGGATATTTATTGCAAAAAAAAATAATAAAATAAAAAAATGTGGGTAAATGAGTGTCAAATCAAGTTAGTCGCGCGGTAGATTTAAGAATCAAATTTATTGCTACTTTGTCCACAGTTTTATTAAATTGTGATTTTATTTTATTTTGTGCAGTATTTTGTTGGGTTACCTTAAGCTAAAAAATATATCAGTGAAGAATAGAAACGACCTTGTTCTGCTTTATCGTAAAACGTTAGTCCCTTCATATTTGCTCACCCCAATTTCCTAAAGGAGAACTCCTTTAAGAAATTGGGGTGAGATCATTTTACACTGGAGTTCTCCTTTAATAAGCACAAACTGTGATCATCTCTCTCTCTCTCTCTCTCTCTCTCTCTCTCTCT
>JAOTRC010000005.1:16877711-16888718 GCA_027497675.1 Cyprinella lutrensis
CTGAGTTTGAGTCGCGCGACGGCTCTGGATATCTAGCAGGCTAGATATTTTTCTGGGCTCGGCGACGCGTCTGCGAGCGTTTTCGCTGTGTTGTTGACTCTTTCATACTAACAGATTGGCTAGCATTCATCGTCCGCTAATCGCCCGCGATTTGCATGCGATAACACCCTGACTTGTTGGCGACTCAACGATTTGCAAATTGGCTTAAAATCATGTAGTGTGAACTAGGCATTAGCGGGACGACTGGTGCTCCCTTTTTGTTGCCTTTTTTCCCCATATCACATATTTTAGCTTACGAAAGCAAAATTCAACAGATAGGTAGGTAACAGGTATCCAATAGGTAACAGACATGAAGGCGCCGGCTCGGGAACGGCAACTTTGCAGCGACACTGACTGAAAACACTTGTTTATTAATAAACAATTAAAACGTCTCCTTGCTATATTTGATGTATTCACAATCATTACTTTTGGTAATGGACAAATACACAACATTATGTCGAAATATTCAGGTAAACTATGTTGGTTATGTCTTAAACAATGTTGAGTGTATCGGATGTGCATCAGTGCAATTGGATCCGCATGTCACTGGACATCATCCGATGTCTTAAAGAGGCCGCTGGTAATAAACCTAATGCGGTCTGTGTCATCAAGCAACAAAAGAAAAAGAGAATAGCATTCACTGTTTGTTAATAGATTTAATAAGGATTCATTATTTTTAATTCATACAAATGAATATGTCTGCTGCTTGAAAGAATAAAGAATGATGTATGCAAGTAGTTATAAAGAATGCATATATCATTCATTGAAAAAAGACTGTAAACAAAAGGATTGTTTACTGTGAGCACATTCATTTCTAGTTGTCTTGCTGTTCATTTTAAATAAACGTAGAGCGGAGTGAGTAGTTAATTAGTGTCTGCTTGTCTAAGTTGCCCTATAACAGACAAAGTCATTCAACCCAACATACTTTAACAGGGCACTAAAGGACACCGCAGTTGAAGAATGAAAGCAGGTTTTCCACTTAACTGTGCCCTTATAAGCATTAGATGCACAGAAGATTTAGACTACATTAAAGCCTACACAATCTGACTAGAACTACTTATTAATGTAGTGCAAAACATACTCTATATGCTCATGAACATCCCTCATCAACAGTTCTGCCTTAGGAAACAAAGTGATGGATGGCCTCCAGGTCCATATGCCTAGAAAAGGCTATGTATTTTGCTGGAAAGTAGATCCACAACTACCACCACAAAAACATCACTGTTGATTCATCACAAGAACATTTAACAGCACACCAATACAGTTCCCTTAACACCAAATATATAGAATAGTACAGTAAGAGTCGATGAAGAGATGTGGAGAGGTCATGTCTTGGTTAGTCTGTGGTTAGGAATCACTCCCACATATATGATTGTACAGATGAGACTATTATAAATCAATACTAACAAGTGTTAGATCCAGGAACAGTGATTGGGAGAAATGTGTCAAATAGAGCATCCCATTTGGAAAGGGGTTAATTCAAGGGATGGTTATCTGACATTCACAGAAAAGATTATGAAGCCAACCCTTCGTCCCAGAGAAGAATAGACATTTTTTGGTACAAAGTTAGTAGTCAAATTTCCCAAGGACGTCTTTGCTTTTGCAAAACATACCAATTGAATTTATTTCCTCTCGAGTGGGGTGCATCCTTGAACTAACACCGTTTCTTGGCATTTCGTGTTTCATAAATCTTTTGGGGAGCGAATGTTCCAAATCCACTTTTTTTTCTTTTCTTTTTTTTTTTTTTTACACAAATGTAAGCAATTGGTGTTTCTGTTTTTGCACTGAAAACGTCGCTTGGCTGTTTGCTACTAACCTTTCATGTTACTCTTGGGTTTGTCAGTTTGCTTGCCTGTGGGGGTTTGTGCCTGTTGCCCCTGTCCCCCTGAGGACGCCGCTTGCTGTGCTGCTTTCTGCTTCAGCATGGTCCAGTCAAATGTGTAATCATACTGGTGGTTCAGAGTCCTAGAAGAAATCAAGCAGGAGTGAGTACACTCACACAAACCATTCACTTAACATCCATTGTTGCAAAAAAGATGCAGAAAACAAGTTGTGACTAGGATGTGTCTTGGTGTTTCTGGCCAAGTGTTGAGGTAATGCAGGATATTGTCAAGCACCTGAAAAGAATGCGGAAAAGCTGACGCAGGTACATATAGTCAGGCGCCTCTTCAAACCGCAATCCACGACAGTAGTTCAGGTACATGGCAAATTCTGCTGGAAACCCCTGGAGAAAGAGACAACTTATGTTATAATAGCACACAATTACAAAACTAGCCAAAGACCATAAATGTCATGTCAACCTAACCTGCTTCTTATTAGGATGGGGAAATGAACAAAAATGTAAGTGACGTTTCATATCCTAGTATTATAATAAATAGCTGGCACTGTTAACAAGATACAAGCTGTCCGAGTTACAATCATGTAGAACAGAAAAGCCTGAGGAGTAATGACCAGAGCATTTATTTTATAAACTTTTTTTGTGTGGAATTAAAAAACAAAAAACAAAAAAAAAAAACAACTATCCACTATCTAAAAGCTATCCAAAATGGTGACAGAGTATCATGCTTGGTTATCGGTATTCTATGTTCTGGATGAAACTAATTTCCATACTTATGGATTTTAGAGTTGTCTCACCACTTTGAAACTGAGCAGATGTTTTTAGCACGTATCCAACAAGCACATCATGAGAGTAGACCTTAGAAAAGCCTTCTTGTGTGGATGTAGAATTACACATACCTTACACAACACCTCAACAGGGGTCGACATCTTTTTCTCACTAATCTTCTCATACTTCTGTTTCTTTGTGGCAGCCTGTGGGCAAAAAAATAAACCATTGCACACTATAATCCAGTATTGACTGTTCATCAGTGTGCAATCCTAATGCTGGGATCCATAAATAACCCAGCAGTAAGATTTACAGCACTTTTTTTAGGCACCACCTGTTAGCCTGTTTTTATACTGTCTAGCAATAATTACTAGTTCAAGGCTTTTCCTTGCACAGTAAAAACAAAAGATGAAATAGCAATATTCAGTCACATAAAGGACAATTCACCTGCTCCAATTACATATGGACAGTATTTCTTAAAACGTTCACACTTAACATGACCTAAATTTAAACCAGAAACAGCAGAAAGGTCACTGAAAAGCTTTTCAAAAAGAAATCCATATAAAAGACATGCTGTGTGCATTTGGTCCTGCTTACCTTTAGTCCCTGCCACGGCAGGCTGGTTCTGTTGAAGTACATCAGCACGTATCCTAGTGACTCCATGTCATCTCGACGACTGTTAAGCCGAAATAAGATTAAGTCAAGCCAAAGGGCTTTTAAGCATGTCTGAGTGCAGTTCATTTAAAAAATAAATAAATAAAAACCTTAATGTTTAAAGTCCAATATTATTGCATAGAATATAAGCGGGGGTGAGTGAGTAAAGCACCCCTAAACCAATCACTTAAGAGACTTAAGAGAGAAGACTTAAGAGTTGAGGGCTTAGTAAGCTGTTTTCAAAGTTATTAACACTTATTCAGCAAGTATGCAAATATAAATACAGTTCTTTTGAATGTTACATTCATCGAAAGAAAAAGTAACTATGTATCAGAACGGTGTTAAATTAAAAATAAATATTTCTTGAGCACAAAATCATCACATTAGAATGATTATTGAAAGATCATGCGAGACTGAAGACTAAAGTAATGACTGCTGAAAGTTCAGCTTAGCCATCAAAAGAATTACACTTAATGCATTAAAATAGAAAATTCAATAAAATTGTTAGAATATTCTCAATATTTGTTTATTGTATTTGATTAATGCAGCCTTGGTGTGCATAAGGTTTAAATGTTTTGAAGATTTCAAATTTGTCTAATTTAAATAGATTTTATCCCTTACTAATTCATTATTACAAACTCCATTACTTTGAATAAACAAATTCAAGCACGAGCAAATAAAATAACACTGGATGGTCTTCATTGTAAAAATTAAATAGAGATAAATGCTTCCGATTAAAGTTAAAAAAAAAATTTTAGTTAAGAGCGGTGTTATCTTTGTCTTTTTTTCTTGTATTAACATGAAAGACAGCAGCAGGAATTTTAGGTCACAGTAACTTTGAGTTTACGCACAGATCTTTCTCAACTACTTGAGTTCAACAACTAACTGTTTAACTGAATACTCGCCAAGACAGGCATTTCGAAAATTTGTGTATTTGACGTTTAAGCATGGTCAGCCATTAATTGTGGTACTTAAGGCTGCCTGTCCAATAGCTTGTGAGTCGCTACAAGTTTGTGCGTGCCCCTTTTGTAGATCAATAGAACATGCTTTTAGTTTGAGCATGAAACCTGCGAGAATTAGTACAATTGTGCGCAATACAAGCACTATTTAACTGGGCAAATGAGACAAGAGATGTGAGAGGAATGACTACTAGTGCGTGTCAATTCTCCCGTTGGAAAGAAGAGGGCTAGAATGCTCAGCTGATGTTATTGCCTGCGCCGCTGACAACTAAACAGACTAGCTCAGAATCGGGAAAGACATGAGACTGACCAGCCGCTCACCAGCTGATTCCGGTCTCTAGATCGTTGATCGGTGCATCGCTACATATAAAAGGATGTTTAGGCAGGAGCAACTCACCTCTGCTCGATGCCCAAGTGTGCGTTGATGCTAGCATAGCGAGCTGTGCCTGTGAGATTTTTGTCTTCTCTGTAGGGTATGTGCTGTCGTGTCCTGTTGTCTCGGTATTTTTTGGCCAGACCAAAGTCAATGAGGAACAACTATAAATATAAAGTAAAAAGAAAAGCACAAACACTGACATTTACTTTTTAGAACTGACTGTAAGAAGAAGAAGAATAAAATCACTTGATTCTTAAATTTTCTTCCAACTTCCTTCTGTGTGCTGTCTGCCCTATTACCTGGAGCTCAGAACAAAAACATGACATCCAGCAGCTGTAGTCAATGAAGCAATGGGGTCAGAGTCTACAATGCAAATTAAGTTTGCTGGGAAAGGAAACACACCCTTTATCCAAGCAGCGATGTAAGAGTCAGCTCTATGAGCCTGTCATTGACTAAAATATTCTCATTAGTGGAAAGCCAGTCAGATCCAATGTCCCCCACACACACACCTACAGACCGCAATCCCTGCAACAGTGCCTCACCCAACTGGTTTTTCACTGAAGTAGCAGCCATATTGTAACGCATCCACTCAGCCGTGCCACTGTTTGCTTGGCTCAACTAGGGATTTGAAAAGTATTTCCTCTTGTCAAGGCAATTAGTTATGCCAACCATGCAATTCCACTTAGACCTTTCTATTAGGTCAAGTCAGGAGAAGAGGTACACACAACCAAGGCTTAATATATATATATATATAAAAAAAAAACATGATTTCCATCTTGTTCAACTTTCTGTTTTTAAAGGTGTAAAAACAAATGTAGCAAAGACACCTAAAAAAAGCACCCCAGCAATGGAAAACAAATTAGACAATGAATCAACCACCCATGATACTTAACCATAAAGAGGAAGCATTACAATGCCAAAATGATTTAAACATTTTCAAATTATGTAAGATCCCTTCACCTCTGAAATAGTCCAAAGTACAAGTACTTGGCTATCACTGAAAACCCACACAAACATTTAATATTTTGCTAATTTAACTGCCTGTCAGTGCTAGACAGTCACGGCCTAATTTAACTGCCTGTCACTGAAGACAATCTATGACTTCAGGCGCTGAGAACTTATGTTATGATCTATTTTATTTATCTGAATTCAACATTTAAAAAAGCATCAGCACACATCTCAGGACATGAACACATGCAACAATTTAAGCAACAGTTTAAAAAGGTCAACCCTGTCAATTCCAGGCCAGATCTCATGTGGCTTGTTGTGCAAATGGTTGTAAACTAGGCAACATTCTGACAGCATAGTCCAATGTTAGATGTCTGGATCAGGAAACAAAAGCACAGCTAATAAACTGAAAGATGTGTTCTGCAACAAGAACAAGCACCCAATGCAGTGAAACTAGGCCAATCAAATTATTCTATCACAAAGACTTTTGATTACAAATCACTGGGCATTGTGTATATACAACTACTTTAAAAGGGAAAAAAGTAAATTTTCCTACACACAACATTAGCACTGATAAAGAAACGGAATAGGATAAATCAAGGGAATATTATGACAAAATTTATAACCGACTAGGAATGAGAACAATCATCCTATTTTCGATTGAAGTGACAAGTCCTTCACCTGCCAGTACAGAGATCTGGATTAGGAGTTTAATCTCTAGTTCTGTTTAGCATGTGTGTCTGGTTTAATGCCAACAAACGTTAATGGTTATTGTTGAAAATCAAAAGTAAATGGGATAATAAAAAAAAATTTGGGCGATTAGGTGGTTGTGGTTTCAGACCTGGTTTAATCCTGAGAAAGATGGATCCTGAGAAGAACTAACAGCCAAGCTTCTTTTCCTCTTCCCCACTGGAGATTCTAAACACTGAACAGACAATAGAGGGTGCAGTGCATCAAACAGTATTGCTGACAACCGCACACGGCCAGCGCAGACAGGCAACACCAAGGCTCAGAAAAAGAACGCGAGGAGGAGCAGAGGGAGGGGAAGAGAAAGCCTAAGGCAATCCTTCAACCACCAGCAAGCTTCCTAGCTCAAACTCAGGAGGCTCTGCTAATGGCAGACATCTTCCCATAAGCCCAGGCTCAGATAATACCGATAGTTGTTTTTATTTCAGACCATATAATGCACGGCCGGCTTGCCTCATCGGTTCTTGAGCCACAGAGGCAAACTGTACATGGCACCTCTGGCCGCCCAACCCAGTGTTCTTCATGTCATCTATACCAATTGTCCCCAAGCCTGATTCTCTTTTTTGACTTTGCCAAGGCTTTATCCATAAACATTCTGCAGCATTTAACGCTAGCTGTGCCATACAGTACATAACAGCTAAGCCTACCTTAGCATGAGGCGAACAAGACAAATGGCACAACTAGGGTTAAGAAGGGCAAACTCTAAAGGCCATTCACTACAATGGGCACTTGTTTTAAAATTAGGCATGAGAAGCTTTGAGAACAAATGCAACCAACCAAAACCGCCCCACCCCTTTAAACTCCTGTGAATGATAAATATTGCATTTTGTGTTAAACAGATGGTTGGACCACCTACAGTAAGGAAGAGGCTAGAATACTTTGGCATGTTGAGAGGCCAAATCAGGCAGGGATCATCAAAAAAAAAAGAAAAAGAAAAAAAAGCATGGCGTTTAAGAGGTGCATGACTTGACCTGCATGTTAAGGCAAAAAAAAAAAAAGTTTTAGTTTAGTTACACAAGACAAGATGGGACAGCGTCGGTGAATGTGACATTGAAGAGTTCAATAGAGCAGCCCAGGGTTAAGCAACAAAACAAGCCATTAGATTACAATGGTGCCAAGCTGAGTACGGTAATCCAAAATGTGACAGGAGAGTGGGGGAGTGTGTGAGGAGACTTTTTTAAACGTTCTGCAAAGCATAGTGCTTTTAAATGCGGGAATATTTGGATCCGAACCATCTAAGTAAATGTAGGAAATTATCACTGCATGAAACATTAACAACTCTTGAACACTTCCATTTTTAGACTTACTCTTGTATTGAACTGATGTCACATGTTGACCTGCACCATTCTTGGTCAAGACATGTCCAAATGCTTTACTCTTTCCCCAAGTTAACAGTGTTATTCTTGAAAAACGTTTTACTGGAGGCTGGATCAAGAGTGGTATTGATCGTATGAGGGATGTAAGCAGAGAGCAGTGGATAATGCTAGCTGATAGGCCTTTTGATTCCTCACCAAAGGACAGTGGGGTTGGCAAAGCAATATCTAAATCAGATCTTCACGTCGGCTGAGTACACTGCACTTAACTCTTTTTTCCAGGGTGGATGTCGACAGCTACACATCCAAAAGCAGAGCATGTGCATCCAGTTTTATTGAAAAAGGTGACAATTTTATGTGTATGTAAAAAAAAAAATAAAAGCTTGAGGCTGGCATTCACACAGACACACAATGGTAAACATTTATTCCAGACAGCACTGCCAAAAATGGTAATACAGGCTTCACTGAAGTCCACTGAAGTCCAAATGTACCAGAATTTGTAGTGGAAACTGATCTGAACTGTTAGACGACCATCAGAGCTGGAAGGTCATTGTTTGTATTTTGCAGATGCTTTAACTTTGCCAAATGTTGCCTGTCTGCAAGGGCTCAAATTACGAGTTATCTGAAACAAAATACAAATCAGGCAACTACTGTACATTTGAATAGAGAAAAATAAAACTGTGCAAAGCACTTCAAAGGCTCTAAGTCGGAGGGAGAAAAATAAAACAACCACAACAAGTCACATATCATGCACAAGTTCCATTTGAGGAGTGAAAGACATACAATCCATGTCCACAGATGTCCACAGCCCAACCGTCAGGTGATTCTCAAACCATCAGTAAGTTAAGCTGTAAACATCGTGTCTAAGGACTCACTGCTGTTTTATTATTCTGAACCTAAGAATTTCCCACTAAATATTCTTTACACAACCCAGCCATCCCGAATCAGCAGAGCGACATCAAACGTAACTATCACAGGCTCTCAAGCCAGTGTTTGTCCATGAGAAAGTCTCAATGTAACAAGAAACCTTGGTGAGCTGCAGTTTTATTTGCAGTCAATCCTCCATGTCACTTAAAACAGACCGTCTTTAAATAAGGACTGTCTTTAAATCCTCTCTAAATAAGGAAATGTTGAAAGTTTACCTTATTACAGTGACGGCCAATACCCATTAAAAAGTTGTCTGGCTTGATATCTCTGTGGATGAAATTTTTCGTGTGCACATACTCGATTCTGCTGATCATCTGTGAAAGCAAAACGACCAGGTTAAGATCATGCCACAGGAACATTCAATGTTTGTTATTATGACCACTTATTTACACTGCACACGTCTGCGGTGCATTATGGCTTAGACACAGCCACCAGTGCTGATAGCAGCCATTAATAAATGCTTGTTAATACCAGGGGTGTGCACGAATATTTGATCTGTAATTATTATTTGAAAAATAAAATAACATTCACATTTTACGATGTTGCTACGCTGCCCGTAAATGCAGTAAATCCATGAAAAATCCCAAGCATTAGCTCGCAGTTATAATTAAATTCATTGGGTGACACTGTTGACAATGTTAATAAGGTGTGTGTATTTGATCACAATGATGTCTGCCTCACGGAGTTTGGAATTACTTAAAATTATCTTACTAAATGATCTTACAAAAAGGAATTACCTTTGATCAGAGTTATTTTCACCACAATGAGAAATCACAAAATCCAAACAGTCGAATGAGGGCAGCTGTCCCTCCCTGTATTCACCACTGCAGGAAAGCGCAGTTGGACCCCGGGTGATCCGAAAAGCAACATGACGTCATGACTTTTGCGTAAACACCCACGCTACTTTCAAGTCAAGTGGCGTGTTATCTATACGCATTTTGAGCTATCTGCTTGTATGCGTGCATGTCTACGCCATTAATGTCCGAGTTATTCCGTGTGAATGTACACGGCGTTAAATGTCTGAGTTAAATGTCTACATCTGGGGAGCAATATTTTTTTCCTAGGATGGTAGGGGAACACTCATAAATACTATTAACCCCAGTGACGGGTAGGTTTAGGGACGGGGTTGAGGTAGGTCATATATTTATATATTCAGTAATAACTATAAGTCAACGGTTTTGATAAGCACGCTAAAAAGCGATTATGTGTGTTGATAGAACGACAAAACTGGAAATACGAATTGGTGTGTCATACACATGCAATTTCATGAGATCAGTCTGTGAAACGATAACTTGTCTAATAGCAAAATGATTTTGAGACATACTTCCTTTAAGTTTTGTTAAGGGAGACAGATATCTGGCACAATCTGCTTTATTAGGTGTTTTTTTTTTGTTCGCGCTGCTTCAGCATGCTTTTATTAATGCTTGTTTTTTTTACAACAGTTTAATCTTTTTAACTAAAAGAAAATGTTAACATATATTGTAAGCTTGTTGTATATATTGCCTAATCGTAAGCTTGTTCAGAGATGGCGAAAAATGTAATAAATGTAAAAAAAAAAGAAAATCAAAAATTCAATTTTTTTTCTTTAAACGTCATTTAAAAAAAAAAAAATATTTGATTTTTATGAGCCCGAATATTCGAATGCAATATTGCAGAAAAATGCCCATCCCTATTTAATACCAGCCGCACTCCAGTACATCCCGGAAGTCTATTTTTGACGGACTGCGCATCCAATCCGCACAGGCAACGTATGTGAAATATAGATTCAAGATAATTGAGGATGTACTGTAAACGATTAAAACACAGCTACAAATCTTTTATCCTTGGAGTTTATAACCGCATTATTTTTTATTTCTGTAGGGCCAAGCACAACAAAGGTAGGGCATACCAATAAACAACCAAAAACAATAACACCAAACAAAACCAATTCACCAACTAACCCATGGTACAACGCCAAAAATCAAGACAGACAACGTTGGACCGGCAAATCTCGACCACTTCGCTAATGAAATGCTCATGGTGTGAGTTGGCACCGTGTGGAGGATGGAACAAAACCTTGTCGTATTCGTAATGCACCGCAGACGTGTGCAGTATAAATAAGTGGTATGCCAGGTAACCAGTTTAGCAATCATTACCTGATCTGCAAGCATTAGGACAGTTTTCATTGTGAATCTGCGGGAACAGAAATTAAAGAGATCCTCCAGACTTGGCCCCAGCAGGTCCATCACTAGGACATTATAGTCCTTTTCTTGGCCATACCACCTGAAAAACAGCATCACATATCAATAAACACCAGCAGATGACACTCAAGATTGCATGACAATCATTACAAAAGCAATCAAATTATGAAAAGATATGCTTCTCTAGGGGTGGGCGATATAGAAAAAATATCATATCACGATTTTTTTTAGGAAAATCACGATCACGATTTTTATCACG
>JAOTRC010000005.1:16899990-16918320 GCA_027497675.1 Cyprinella lutrensis
ATAGATAACAGTAAGGCTAACATATTCATACTGAAAGCCAAAAAACTTTATAAGGCACTATGCAACAATAATAAAATAATGCAGTGACATTTACTTTTTACTTCTAAAGCTTAAGTACTTTTAAAGTACTTAAGTACTTTTCTTCTAACTTTTACTTGTAACTGGGTAATATTGTGTAAGTTGTGTAACCTACTTTATCCACCTCTGTATATTTAATTCCTCTGATGCTAAAGCTGCCACTTCAGTCTTAAGTATTATTATCAATTTTGAAAGTTGTACTTCTTAATATTTTTGTGGAAAATGTGATAAAAAATAAATATCAAAAGAACAGCATTTATTTGAAATCTTTTTTGTCACTTTCGATCAATTTAATTAATCTTTGCTGAATTGAAGTATTTATTTAATTAGATTTTTTTTTTAAATTATTGACACTAAACTTTTGAACATTAGTGTGTAATCAAGTACAGTGGTAGTAAAGTGTTATGATATGTGGTTTGACTATCTCTAATATCTCCATAACAGGAAAGCAATACTGACAATCCTGGGTGTACTCGTGAGTATATGCCAGTGTGTGGAGACGATGGTATCACATACTCCAATGAGTGCATGCTACACTGGGAGAGCAAGTACGTCATCAAAACATTTATGCAATGTTGATAAGGCTCAGAGAGCAGATGTGAGAAATCTCAAGCTAGGCCCAGATATCAGATATGAATCACTTGCCAAGGTTTAGAAAACAGACATTTTTTGATTTTGAGGACAAAATATCTGACAAAAAAAGCAAGAGACCTGTCTTCTCTCAAAATAGTAAACATTCTTGATAGCAATTCTATCAGTATTTGTGCCTCTTCTAACACATATCTTTTCTGTTTAGGTTGCGTAACCAGGTCGTCAATGTAAAGCACACAGGAAAATGTGAAACCCCCTGATTTCACTGCTGTTACAGCTGGCATCCACAATGGCTTTCCATTTAGATACTACAGCAACAACCAGCATGATTTTCTGTCAAATATTAATCATTATCATATAAGGACATATGCTGTAATTTGGAACATTATCAGATATTGATTTTTTATGCCATGCAATAAAAAAGTGAAGCATTTAAGAGCTCTATGTTATTCCAATATGATTAAAAAATATAGTTTAGAATAAACCACATTCAAACTCTGATTTTCTTTCTTCACTCCTTTATGTGATTTTTGTTGCTAGCCTTGAAATTTTTTTCAGATTTTTTTTTTTTTCAGAAAAAACAGATTTTTTTTCAGTGCCAACTAACTGGGTCAAATGAACCAATTTATCTATTAAAAAAAAATGTAACATGTTTTTTTAAATAGAGTGATACTACGGAATTTTATTATAATGATGAAAAATTATGGATTTTACTTTCGTTACACCATATATTTTGGAGATAATAAATAAATTGATATTAAATTGATAGATAAATTGTATCAAATTATCACAGACAGAGTATACTAAAAATGTTCTTTTCCCTTTCCTTATTTGTGAACACTTATTTTAAGCTACGTGACCCATCAAATCCAACATTCAGCATTAAATTATTTTATTAGTTCTTAAAGTTAAAAAAGACAGCAGTCCTTTTTACACCCGTTGCATTTTTACCACCATAGAGTCCACAAGTGCCAGGATCTCCCCAAAGTAACCGTCCTGCTCCCCTACGTCCTGCTCTGTGAGCACCAGTTCTTGGTATTGTTTTTGCAATTCACTAAGAGATGCTGTCAATGAGGGATTCTGTTTATACTGAGTGTAACATTGAGCCATCATGGCAAGCAGAGTGCGCAGAGTCTTCTCTCTCCAGTCATGCTCAGGTGACGCTAAAAGCTCAGGCACCAGCCTGCACCAGCCCTGCTCCACCAACACAGGCAAGAGGGAGACTTCAGCATATTGACGCAAGCGTTCCTGGTGAGAGGAATCTGGAATAAGGTCCATTCCCACCTGTGTTATCAACTCCTACAAGACAAAGTATCAGTAAATTCAAAGAATAAGCTTGATACATATGGAAATTACATTTTCAGTTCGCAATGTAAACCTTTATTTAATAACTACCATTCAAAGGTTTGGGGCTCGTAATAGTTGTTAATGTTTTTGTCTCTTGCTCACCAAGGCTGCATTTATTTGATCAAAAATACAGTAAACAGTAATATTGAGAAATATTATTATGGTTTTGTATAACTTAATTAAAAATGCAATTTATTGTGAAAGCAACACTGATTTTTCAGAGTTCAGTGTCACATGATTGGATTGGATTTGGTGCTGAAGCAACATTTCTCATTATTATCAATGTTGAAAACAGCTGACAGCTGCTTAACATTTTTGTGAATACCATGATATATTTGTTTCAAAATTTTTTGATGAAATTTTGACCCCAAATTTTGCATGGTACTAATGTAGCAAAGTTTAAACTTGTAAACATATGAACCTTCTCAATGATCATATCGTAGAGAACCGTGATGATTCTCACACGAAGGGTCTCGGCCCCTGGAGTTTGAAACAGTTTGCTAAGCATCTGCACACCACCAAGCTTCAGAAAGTGACTTTGAGCAAACGGGAAGTGACGCAGTAGTGAGGCCACAGCAAATAACACCTGTATGTCAAACGTAAATGTGATGAATTCATACACATTTTAGTATGATCAAGACAATTTAATTCACTACTCTTATTAAACAGCATAATACCCATGCTTTCATGTTGGTTTTACCTTTTTCTTGACGGCAATTGATCGCTGAGTGGCAAGCAAAGTCAGCAGTTTCTGTAACGCACCGCCTTCTACTGCCTCAACCTGCACTGATGGATTACTAGAAAAAGGTACACGATGATGGATTGCATCAGTGTAAAGGTAGGGTCACAGTACATAACATTATGTGGGTAAAAACATTCCACTGTCTATTGTAAAATGAGTGGCACAGCTCACACAGAAGTCACTTTTAAACCAAGCAGCTCTCTGTTGATCAAGGTGACCAAATTGAACCTGCTTCGAAATCTGCGTGGGGAAATATTTCGCCCTTATGGAAAATTGCATGCGTGGATTCCTATTAAAATGACTGTATTTCAACCACAAGTTCACTGATAAAAAGTTAAATGTGACTGCACATTAAATCATGTGTAGGCAGCAATTTTTGCTAGAGAGAATGCCAATTACCTTGAAACAGCAGATCCGAGCACAAACGCAGCACTCTCCTGAAGTCTAACATCTGTACCATTTAAAGCATTTATAACCAATTGCATTCCTCCCATGGACACCAAATTTTGGGCATTATCTACCTAAATGAAAAAAAAAAGAGTTTTAAAGCCTTTGACACAAACTTTCATAACTGTAATTAAAGCATTACCTGGTGCACAAGGTATTCCAGGTCAAGAAGAGCTGTGACTTTTTCGTCAGTTGTGCTGTTAGTATTATTGAATTGGTTTAAAAGTTTCCTCATAACTTGAACATCTGTCTCTACAAGCATGTCGAGTGCCTCCATGTCTTTTTTCAGCTCTTCGATGGGGCGAAATTGGGCCTTCACCGCATCATCCTCCTATGTTCGAACATCTTGATTAAAAAAACTCAATAAGCAACACAAAAAAGAGTTAGAACAAGTTAGAACAACTGAAATTAACATACTTGTTTTGTGTCTACAGGATCATCCATTCCTTCTTTCATTTTTTTCAAAGCCTCTTTCAACTCCTTAGCTGTGAATGAAGGGCCACCGTGCATGTTCATCATGCCTTGCCTGTGCCACAGAGGGGAAAAATATAACTATATGATACAGTATTTATTGTAGAATATGTTTTCCTTCAATTACTATACCCATTTCCATCTCTCCAGTGTTTGAGACCTTCCTCCTCTCCCATCCTGACCTCTCTGTGGCCAGTCTGAAGATTCAGTCTGACATGAGAGCCTGCTGGTACTGCATGACCTAAATTGAATAACATAAATATATAGAATTCCATATATATATGGAATTGGTCTGTTAATCATTCATTTATTTATAAACACAACTGTCAGCATGGGAATATAGCCACCTGGTTTGAGAGTCTGCCATTTGTCTGTAGGTCTAAACACCTCCAGATCTTCAGAATCATCATTCCTCAACTGTGTTTCTTCTCCCTTGCTATGATCACCTGAACCTTCTTTGATAGACAGGGCTGTTGGAGACTGCAGAGCCAAAAAAGTATACTGTTATTAAAGTATTAGAATAAAATAAATACTAACATATGAAACAGCAGTACTCACCTTCTCATTGTGGGCAGATATGAGATGAAGACTGACAATCCAAAAAGTGATTGCCACTCCAAGTTTGATACTCCCCTTGTTTTGCATTTTAAGTTTAGTATTGTCTTAGACGAAAAAAACGCAAAGTGTGCAGTTAAATTATAAAATTAACCTGATAAACAATCATACGTCATCCATTACCAGGAGACCAGACGAACCTAAAATCCATTCCCAAACTAACACTAAATTAACCAATTCTATTTGCCCATTCTACCGTAAACATCTACATACATCTGAATTAATATGTTAACGTGCTGCGTTAAGCGGTTATATCGTCCAGCAAGAAACAAGTAGGTAGAAACCATGTGCATTTCCGCAATCGATCTGAACGGTATGCGTGAACCAATCAGATAAAAGCAAGTGTGCGTTTCGGAGAACGTCATTCTTTCTGATCGCGGTGATTGGGCTACAAGATCTACGCTTTCATGACGTTAAGAAATGTGATTTTAAGATTTCATTGAAAGATATATTTATTTATATAGGAGTGATTAAGCTATTGATCTTGTTAATTTCTTTGTGTTGGATTGTACATTTTCTATTCACAAAAACAAATTTCTCAATACTTTGTCTATTTTTTGTGTTCATTGTCGGGATCTCCTTTATAGTGAAATCACAAACTCATTGAAAATAATAACATAACGTTTCTTAAGAATTATGATCATATTTTTCTTATAAAAAATTAAGCAAAAAAAATAAAGAGAAATAAGGATAAATTATTGATAAACCACTTTGCAAAAAAAATAACTGCAGCAGCAAACCTTCAACATCTAGTTCTAAGTGTAAACATCTAATGTGCATGTTTATAAATAATTAAAGAACATAGAAATAATGGTACACAGGAAGTCCACTAAAGCATACAATAAGAAAAATAATGCAATTAATATCATTGACTCTTTTTTATTATTATTATTCACATTGTCTCAAATAGTAAATATTACAGAAGTATTAATACATGTAAAAAAAAGTCACAAATTAATCAAAGATGTACAAAATACTTACTATATTCTTTTTTTTCTTCTTTTTTTCTTTGTTTTTTTACTATGACAAATGATTCCCATTTTGCTTTAGCCAAACTACTGTTGAGCACATTCGTTTGCCATGGTTTTCTCAGAGTTAACATGAGTGGGTTGTTGGTACTTTTTCTTCCTTTCTGATCTCCGATTCTCCTCCTCTTCACTGCTATGAGTTTGGTCCTCTTTTTTCCTATTGGAGTCACTTACAGGAGACCTACAGGCAAAATATTCAGTTTGTGGTGGTTCATTGAACAGAACTTAAGTAAAAATTTAAGTAAAATTCAATGTCATAGAACAGCATCTTTAAGTTAACATTTTTACTATTTACTACTGCCACAGGAGTAATTCTGTGAATTAAAAAAACAATAAATACAAAAAAAAAAACAAAAAAAAAAACAATATCACGTCACATTGGCACATCCGGTCTTCAAACACACCAGACTGACACCGAGTTGCGGAACATATCACCGTGTTGTGACACCAGTCCAGTAGTGACTGACAGATTAAGCAGGCACCTATCCTGACGTAATTGTGACACAAAATCTTAAATAAATAGCCTAAATTTGTAATATTTTAATTATCAATTAGCTAGAGTAGCTAGAGTAGAGTAGCTATCAATTAAACGCATTAACGTCAGTAATATTTTTTCAAACGTGTTATTTGTGTCAAGTCTGTATTTGATTGGTATGTGCCACTGTATGTTTTGTAATACCAATGCTACTTTATGTTGTTTATCTCGCAAAGTCACAAACTGTCCATTAAACAAGATCTCAAGGAAATAAATGTTAAAATAAGTTCCTTCGAACAAGCAGAGGTAGAGTAGGAAATGGTCGAGGCATGGATGTTCTCTTAAGACCCAGGAAGAGGAAGATGACAAAGACTATACATTTGACACTGCAGCAGAAGGGAGAAGGGTTGGCATGCAGAGGTTGGCACTAACCTGGGCGCATCAGGAATGCAGACCGGGGGATCCTCACAGATTCGGACAGACTTGCTCTCACGGGGTATGACAGGGTTGGGTTCAGTGGATTCCGTGGGTTGCAACGGTAGCACAACTGGTTTCTCAATGCAATTACTCTGGGTTTTTTCCTCTGTATTTTCACTCTTGCTCGGCTCAATATCCATGGTGTCAGTATTCCCATTGCTAGTTGCTGACTTTTCCACTGGAACTGCTACAGGAAACTTCTCTCGGCGCCGTTTCTGTACTTGGGCTTTGTTCACCTCTGAATACATAACAATGTTACATTTATGACCCGTATATAACAGCAGCACAGATGAATTATTACAACAGTTAACAACTAAAATGCCCAACCATTTTTTCAGGGAAATAAATTTTCCCAAAGGGATTTTTAAAAAGTCTTATATTGCACATAAAAAAAAATTCAAACAAGGTGAAGTACTTTTCATTTCTAAAGTATTTGGAATTTATTTATCATACAAAGCCCTTTTGGTCGATTTTTCGATAATAACTACATATATAACTATATTGTGAAAAATATTGTTACTGTGAAGTAATGATGTGGTCATACCGCCCACCCCTACTATACAGTATTTATTCAATTAACAACCTTGTAGCTCACAGTAGATCAGTCTTTAAAGCTTTTAACGTTATTGTTAAAAATCAATTCCTCTATGGGTATAAAAAAATGTAAGGGATTTTTACTTTCCGAATCCGACTGTTACACTAAATTGGCTCATGTAGAAAACTAGGGCTCAGAGAAGTAAAAAAAAATACCATTAGGTGTGTATTTCATCTTTAGTTCTTCAAGCCTGACTTGGAGCCTCATATTGTCACCGTGTCTTTGTTTCAGCGCTTGCTCTGTCCCATAGAGTTTCCTCTCCAACTCCAACACTCTCTGACTTTCAGAGAGAGCTTTCATTCTTGCCATGGATAGCTCATCTTTTAGTTTCTCGGCATCCTTCCTATACAAATAAATGTCATAATTGCATTAAAAAAGTACTAAAGTATCACCACCAGAACATAAAATTAATGAGAGAACACTTGCTTTGAATTTGAAAGTTGCATTTTTAATAGGTCTGTGTAATAAGTCTCATCCATAAGCTCGCCTTCTTTAGACGGGACATGTAGATGTTGGTCTGTTGCAGTCGTCTGTTGGTGGCAGAGTTGTTAGACATATTTCTCAAACTGTAATGTTTAATTTCAATGCTGGATGTATATAGTAAGCTTACCTTCTCTTTCTCCAGTTCTCTTACTTTCATCATCAGGCTTTCTATCTCATTGTTCTTGTCAGACAACATGAACTGCAATCGTTCAAGCTGGGCTGGGTCGGCCCTGCTGCTCTGGAGTTGCATAAGAGTAGCTATCTGCATCTAAAACAGCAGACACAAGGAAACAATAATGAGGAAAACTCTAAATAAAATGTTAAGCATTTATCAAAAAACACTATTTACCTTCATGCGGTGCATGTGTTGTTTGATGAGAGCATGCTGCTTTTGTAGAGACTCATGCTGTCTTTTCATACTGTTCAGCTGCCGCTCCATCTCAGCTCTCTTGTCCTCTACCTGTGCAAACCCAAATGTTTTGTCACAGTAAAAAATAAATAAAAAAATAAGTGAAACTATCATAACTATTTCATAATTATGATGCATTGCCCCATTTTAATTAATTCATTAGGTTTAATACCTTATTTTTAAATGGTATAGCATTGTTATAAAATGTTATTTAGTTGCTCTCTAAATTAAGCCTTAGGCATAATGAAAGTTATGAAGAAAGTGGTACAAGTAATTCTCAATACTGTACCTCAGAAAACAAGGAATTGCCCTTGCTATTTGGATCTTGCGCCTGCTGCAACACCTGTTCCAGCTGGATCTGAAGGTCTTGGTTGGTTACACGAGCTTTCTACATGGAATAGAAAAAAAATTAATTTAGCTTAGCCATCACAGGAATAAATTACATTTTAAAATATATTTAAATAGTAAAAATACATTTAAAATTGTAATAATATTTTGCAATATAACTGTTTTTATTGTATTTTGGATCAAATAAATCCCAAACTAAATACATGTTTTATAAACAGGTTTACTTGAAAATGTTAATTGACATGCCTCCAAAGCATTATAGCAGGACACAGACTCTTTCTCTCTCTCTTCCTTCTCTTCTGTGAGTCTCTCCAGTTGCCTCTGGAGGGTAGTGTTAGCCAAACGTAGCTGCTCTTCTTTGTATTGTGCCTCCTGAAGCCCCTGCTCCAAAGACCCCTGCAAGACAAGATCACACTTCAACACCAAAGTCACACTGACATTGCTTATTTCTAAGAAAGATTCTATGAATATTCTTGAATTAAAAATAAAGATTGGAAAGTACTCTACCATTGCTGATTCCATATCCATCTTCTGCACTTGCAGCTCCAGTATCTCTGAGGACATTGTTTCATGTGCACGTTCTGTAAGGAAACGTAATTCTTCGGTTTTGTTGCTTAGTGCTTCAGACTGTTGATCCAGCTTGTGTCTCATCTGCTTCTCAGCAAGTTGAGCCTCCTCTAAATCTGTCTTCATTTTATCCACCTACAAAGGCATTTTATCAGCACCACAGATGAGAGAACTTCCCTTTTCAGGACAATAAGCTACTTTTCGAAATTTTGTATAAACCTAGCGTGTAATTTCTTTGCTACTAGTTGCATCACCAACTACAAAAAAATACTTATTTTCAGATAGGTCTTTTGAACACTTCCCTATCTTCCAATTGTCAAAAATCATTTAAACATGAATATGGGAGGAAACCTACCACTTTTTAACAGGAAAAGCATATAAGCTGACCTTATTCTTTAAGACACTGAGCTCAAGGGCATGATTCCTCTCCAGCAGAGTTTGTTGCTGCTCCATTTGATGTTTCTGTTGGTTTTTGACAAGATCAAATTCTGATCGCAGACTCTCCAACATGCGGGCCTTTAACTCAACCTCCCTTTGCAAAGAGTATTTCTCTTGCTCCAGGGCCTGCAAATACAGAATACAGTGAAAATTACATTTAAGAAATAATTTACTGATCAACTGGACTGCCAATCATCATATTGTGGAAATCAAATGGTCAATCAATGTCGAGTTAGTACCTCAATGACACTGGACATCTCGATTTGCTGTTCCTCCAATTTGTTGTGCAGTTCCATTTTTTCATACAAAAGTTGAAGTCCATACTGTCCAGCCTGCTGAAGAGCCTCTTCTCTTTCCTGCAACTTCTGCTGCAACACTTTAATCTCATCCTCTAGATTTGACATCTGAAATGATTGGAAGTCATCATTAATATAAGAGACTGTGTAGACATTTATATTTTACACACACATTACATATTTCCATGTTTTATCGGGACTTTCTATAGACATGAAATTATATTGTAAGCAGTATATTCGATCCCCTAAACCTAACGTTATCCATCAATGAAAACTTTCAAAAACATCACTTATGACTTATTATCTGTTTTCCTCAGGGAATCCAAACAAAATGTCCCCACAAAGTCAAATATTTCTACAATTTTTCCCCATAACGTAGGTTACTAAGTCAGTAACGTTGCTAGCCATTCACAACATTGGCTTAGGCTTTCATTCTCCAAGTCATAACGTTCAGGAAAAAACACGAGGGTGAGTAAATGGCACAGATAGACTCTGATGTTTTGGTCAACTAACGTAACCATTATACATTTAAGTTACGTTAACTGCATTAACGCTTAGTTCGTTACGTCGGAATGATTTATGTAAACGCCCATCAAAACATCGCGTGGTATTCATAAGAATCTGTTTTCTTTGTGCCACATAATATCATTGACACCTACAGAACAACATTTATGTCTAAGTTTGTTTACCTTTAGATTTAAGGGGTAGTTGGTGATGCCAATATTATATATGAACAACGACCGACCCCAGCTGCTCCTGCTCGGGAACTTTCAAACGGCAAGTTCGTTTGAATTCTGTAGCAGTCGTCAATCACGTATCGCGAGAAAACGCGAGGTTTCCCATCCTGAACAAAGCGTCTCTCTAGTGTCACTCAGTGGGCAAAATGGGCATACTGGTTTGATTTAGATCAGTGGTTCCCTACAGTTTCTACAAAGTTTCAGTTTTTACTACAAAGGGTTAAAAACACAATATTATATATATATATATTTATTTATTTAAAATACACAATAGTAATAAAATACACATTCTCAACATTTCAATGCAAAAGATAAAACAATTCATAAAAACACCAAAAAATGCTTCAAATGCATAGATTTTCCCTTATTTTTGGCCCCCTCTTGAGATTTTTTACCTTAAAAATGTACGTCTGTGAGTTCAGTGTCAATAGGCCATGTGAGTTTAACTGATTGCAGTGAGCATAATGGAAAATCCACAGAAAATTAAGTAGCCTATTCTCTTTTTAAGCAAAGCTTCAATAAAAAGGTATAAAACACAAAACTTTTATGCTGGCTTTTAAAAAATGATTGGATAATAAACTATGACTACAGTAAACGAAACTACAAAATATGCACTCTTATTCAAATATGTGAGGTCAGTAATATATATTTTTAATGGAAGAAAATCAAGCTAACTGACCATGGCAAAATAAATAAATAAATAAATAAATAAATATCACATTCAAAAATACTAAGAAGATTATTTTTACTTCAGGAAGTGTGAGTGTGGAGGAAGTTGGGCTCCTGAGGAGCATGTCAACAGTTTCAGATTTCTTGTCTTTCAGGTTCTGAGATGGCAGACAAGATGGCAATTTTTACGCCCTGCAATACATCTCAGATCTTGGGTGACTTGAACACATGTGTTAAGCAGATTATCCAAAACGAATGTAAATGATTCAATTAATTTTAACCAATTTGTATTTTAGTTTATAGCAAGTGTAAATGGGACTCATGAGTCACATCCTCCTATGTCAGCTATACTTCTTGTATTATAGGCGTAAGAAATTAAACACATTTACTAATTTCTATATGCAATAGTGTCCATATGGTATCACTGTTTGAGGGACAATAGTCTATAGCACACAACCGAAAAGATGCCTGTCCCACCCCCGACATCCACTTATTGCACCTCTAAAGCCAGGAACAATAAATAAATCAACAGATGAAACTCTAAACCCAATCATATCACAGAAGGTCTTAAGGTCAATGCAAAATATGCAGCCAAAACTGCTTGAAACTGTATCTCACACTTTTAGACGATGGATGAGTTTTGCATATTAAAAGGTGAGAAAACTCCACCCATGACGATTAAGTGTCACCAACTATCTGTAAAGTGCTGGCTCCAGACACCTCATCTGTTATGCAGATCACGACCATCAGTTCTTATTGCTCATGCTGAGTAATCTGTCACCTGGCCCGCTGTCCCCTGTGGTGGAAATTCACCAATAGAATTAAAGTCAGACCACTCAATGATAAACATTTTATAAAATGTATCTGTCTAAAACCGTGAACCATGTAGTCTTTCTTACAACTGAAACATATCAGAAAGCAACAAAATGAACTAAGCCAGACAGAGTATTTATTCAGGAAAATCACACAGCGTTGTTTGGAGAATTTTCTTTTACATCATATCATTATCATAAGGCCTCCTACTTCCATATTTGTGCATTTTTCTGGTGTATCTTCATACCCATAACATGCACATCTGATATAATACCTATTTTTTTTAGAGAGAGAGGGAGAGAGAGAGAGAGAGAGAGAGAGAGAATAAAAAAGCCATATATCTCAGTTTGTGACAGACGAATGGGGGCAGTGCTGCTAAAATAAAAGTATATTTCATGATTGAAAATAGCTTGTGTAAGATTTACTAAATGAATAATGTATAATGATATTGATTGAATATATTTAATTTGGGTTTGTTTAACTAAAGTAACCATTCAATAAAACAATCCATAAATCATTGCCTTACAAATAAACTTGCAAACATTGACTAATTATTCAGATGATGGGTGTTAGTAGTCTGTGGGCAAAAATGCTATCAAGAACACAAATCAAATACCCTAATTGACTATATTTTGATTACCAAAAACCAGGACACTCGGCCCAGCAAACAGATACTCAAATGATACTCGAAGTTTACTAAAGATGCCTTATTAATTTCGAAACATTTAAAGTAGGCTATGCCTCCTCTGTATGAATAGAAAATGGACACAATTTCAGATAGGCCTTTCAAAGGTTACTCAATGTTTTATTATGACAGGTTTCAAAAATAATGAATGAAATAATGATAGAAATGTCTATCATTCATCATAGTGCTGTCTGTCAACAGTTAACACCTATCTTTATTTGCTTTCTCAGAGATGATGAATATTGTTGAATGTGGAGCTAACAGAGCTGTTGCTTTTAGACAGGGTTCCATCAAAAAAATTGTAGTGGTTTTTAAATGTAAATTTTTTAATTAGAAGTAAAGCATTAGGCTATTTAAAGAGGCTTTCACATGTTGTTCTTTGACTTCTACATAAATTGTACATTGCTTGTGTATTTTGAATTATTTTAACTTTTATATTAGAAGAAAATGCTATTTGAAATTCACCAAAGCCCGCCTTTTTTCAGCGGGGAGGCGTGTCTTGCTGCAGGAGAGAACATTACGTCATGACTATAGTCGTTTTAAAAAAGGCCCTTTCCTTTCTGAACAGTCGACACGGCGGTAACAGCGAGAAATGTCAGGAATGGAGCAGCTTTGCAAACTTTTCGTTGGCGGTCTGAACGTCCAAACAACAAATGATGGCCTTCGCGCTCATTTTGAACAGTACGGGGCACTCACGGACTGCGTGGTGGTCCAAAACGATCAACTTCAGCGGTCTCGTTGTTTCGGCTTCGTAACTTACTCCTCAGCAGAGGAGGCCGATGCAGCAATGGCCGCTAGGCCACATGTTGTAGACGGTAAAAACGTGGAGCTGAAGAGAGCCGTGGCTCGGGAAGACGCGGGAAAGCCCGAAGCTCTCGCAAAAGTCAAGAAAATATTCGTCGGGGGCCTAAAAGAGAACATCGAAGAGAACGACCTCACCGATTATTTCTCGCAGTTCGGCATGATCGAGAAAGCCGAAGTCATCACTGACAAAGACACCGGCAAGAAGCGCGGGTTCGGCTTTGTTCACTTCGAAGATAACGACTCTGCCGATAAGGCCGTCGTGCTCAAGTTCCACATGATCAACGGAAATAAAGTGGAAGTAAAGAAGGCACTGACGAAACAAGAGATCCAGGCCGCCGGCGGAGCTCGGGGCGGCAGGGGGAGAGGTGGAGGAAGAGGAATGGGACGGAATCAAAATGGCTTCGGCGGGGGGAGAGGAGGATACGGCAGCTACGGTGGTGGCTATGGCGGAGGCTACGGCAGCAGTGATGGCGGCTACGGCGGTGGCTATGGAAGCGGAGGCTACGGAGGAGGTTACGGGGCTGGATATGGAGGAGGCTACAGCGATCAGATGGGAGGATATGGTGGTGGTAACGGCTACAGTGACTTTGGCGGCGGATACGGCCAACAGTCCTCCGGCTACGGGCCCATGAAGAGTGGAAGCACGTACGCCGGAAGGAGCGGAGCCCCGTACCCTCGTGGTGGCGGCGGCGGTGGTCCTGGTTACGGCAGGGGTGGCTACGGTGGCTACTAAAGCAGGTTGGGAAAAGACTCGGAAAGCTGTCCCCCTAGGTTCTCTCGGTTTCCACATTGGGCTCATTCCCGGCCATGCAAGAGATGGCGGACACTGTGAAAGCATACCTTAAAGACCTCAGTTCTTAACAGGTAGGAAGAAGATCTCTTCCCAGAAACCTGACTTGCTCGACCAGCTTTAGTTGTAGGACATGATCTATCATATATATATCATTTATTTCCCACGTTGTAGGACATGCAGCAAGCTGGCCCCGGTTTTCTTTTTCCTTTATTATTATTTTTTTAACAAATGCGACTTGTTCGTAACCCATTCGTTTTTAAATTCATTTTTTTCCAACATTGGCGATATGTTGTCAATGCATTCTCAGTAGACCTGTTTTCTATATAAATTGTTGCTTAGCAGTGTCATGGGGGATTAACGCATGCAGTTTTGAGTTTGTGTTCGTCTTTGTAAAACCCACCACGAGTTTTTCCAAACTAGTTTATCATGATGGGATAGAGTAGACTACGTTGTTTCTCTTATTTTGTAAACTAAATCATAAACGCACTCATTGAGTTCAGTTCAACGCTGTATGATGAGCATAATTACTTCCAACATTCTCTTGTGTATTGTATATTATGTCTTCAGATCAATCCAGTATTGTTAAACCTTGATATGCAAATGTATGTTACTTTTTAAATAAAAGTTTCACAGCTTAATTATCTTTTTTCAGACGGCGTTTTGGCTGATAGACTTTAATGGGTTTTCACCACACCTGAGATAATCATATTAAAGCATATATGCATTGCATTCTACTTGACAACTTACGACTGCCCCACATTCAGTGATATACAAGTATATATAGTGTTTATGGTTTATTTACTCTTGATTCCCACATATAGGTGTTCTTTCAGTTATTCCAGTACTTCAAAATAGCTGTATAGCAGTTTGTTTGCACAGGGAACCTGTTCAGTACCTGGGTTCGATTGTGATAGGACTGAAATATCTCATTAGGATATCATCCTGCGATCTAGGTATGTAATCAACCTGTCTTCACTACGTGTTGGTCAAGTATTTAAATTTGTCATACATGGACTATTTATTCCATAAGTTGTTTTATTAGCCTCAATCCATATGTCAAGTGGACTTTACAAGAACTGGTGCGATGGAATTTGGGTCTGTAACGCCGCGGCTTATTAGGGCCTTGACCTTTTTCTTTTCTTTTTTTTTTTCTCTCTCTTAACTTTCTAACTCTTTCTGTTACATTTTCTAATGTGTTCTCTTTTCTTCCTCCCCAGGTGACCCCAGATGCTGGACTCTGCCCACATCAACTGTGGCCATGGAGTTCGGTTTATCTGCATGATCCACTGAGTTTTATTTTAATGAAGGACTGGTGAAATCTCTTTTTTAAGAAAATCTGTTATTTATAAGTATTTTTGTATGCTTTATAATAAAAAAAAAACTTTGAAATGATCACTTTGTTTTTGTGTGTACTGGTATTATTGTGTGGTTTGGAATTAGTTTAATTCTAATGAGTGAATCTGTAGGGATGGAGAATATTGAGGATTAATTAGATATGGATTTGTGCATATGTACCTTGCAAACAGATGGCCCAATAGAGTAGTCAGGAGAAATTAAAAGTATCTCTTAAGTTTGGGATGTGTAAAATATACAAAAAAGCTATTTTTATAGCAGCAATTAGTTGAGTGCTTGTGCATTGTGATGTTGATGCATGCACTGTTGACTGCAGCTTAGAATTATTCATACATGGTGGAACAAGGTCATTTTTGCATGGACTTTTTGTACTGTGTAAAACAAGTGTATTTTACTTGGAAAACATGGTGAAACAGTAATACATAAATCTTAGTACTTTATTAATTTGATAATGTTTGTCAAAGCTAAACATGCACAAATACAGTTTACCATTAGCAGAATCCATCATGTTGTATGTATCTGATGTCAAATCTCCCTGCTTCATATATGATGTGCTTGGTTAATATTGGATTCATTTGTTAATTTTGAGTTTAACTACTTCCTACAGAAGAATTATTGAAACTCACTTGCAAAATGTTATTGGTACAGTAGTTTCACTCAAGATCAGTATGAACTGCAATCATAAGGTACGTTGGCCATGAGCCTAAAAAATGATTTTAGTATTTAAAAACAAGCTAAACAAAGACCGAATTTTAAAAAGGTTAAAGGATTTTAAAGTAAAAAGTTTGTGTGTGTGTGTACATAAATGTTTTGTTATATTGCATAATTGGGGGATACTCCTCACTCTATTCGGGGAGAACTACAATCGATCTGGGTCAATATTTCACTTATACACAACTAAAGCACTTCAGGCATATGCCACATACACAGTCCAAAGTTTGGTAGTGACATTCACATTTTAAAACAGTTTGTTTTATTTTATTCATATTTAATGTTTTGTTTGCAAATAAAATAATATGTTTTATTCTGCTGCGCTGATTCCCCCGTTTTGCGAACAGGATTTTATTCTGGTTTGATGTGGCAGAGCTCAAGGCCTTGGTTTCTGTTTGCTTTTAGAACTGCCATGTTTTGTTTGGCCTTGTTTTCATTTTTCTTTTATTTCCTCATTTTATATTGATTTACGTACTTGTCCACAAGAGAGTGTCAATTGTAGTCAGTCTAACTTATGAGAGAACTGTTTGTGAACAGAACCATATATATGCCTCCTGAAATGTGAAACAGCAGTCACTTGTATCCTACTGTCACATGAACGTAGCCTGTCAGCCATGTGTGTGTTGTAAAAGTCAGATAATCGGGTTTTGAGCCTGAAAAGGGTCTGCATTTAGATCAGACTTCAGAGGCGAGATGCTGTTAAATGTGCTTTTCCTGTGATCCGTCCTCCCAGCAGAACGCCTCTGTTCTGACTGATGCTTGTGAAAGACATTGATGTGGCGGCGCTCAGGGCCTCTGTTTCCATTCGCTTTTAAAAACCACCTGTGTTCTGTGTTGGCCTTGTCCGTTTTATGAGGCATCCTCTGTTTGTGTTCAGATGTGCCTATAGACCTTATTCACAGCAGCACCATGTTTGATTTTTAACAGGAATGAGAGCGAGGCTGCGAGGGATAGACATGCATCTCTTCAGTGGGTTGTACAGATATTTAATGTGTTTCTGGATTGTTTTGCTGACGAAACACAGCAAAAATATATTTCCGAGAAACCCCAGACAATATGAGCTGTGGAAAGTAAAAGCTTCTTTTTTTACAGCGATCATTGAAAACATGGTAAATCTATCCCTCACAGCCTCGCATTCATACAAAATCTGTGATGGCGGTGCTCTGAATGAGGTCTTTACAAATTGCTATGCTAAATCTTGAAGATTTTCAGTCAATCCTTTATTCACTTTAATACAGCTTCCTGTTTTATTGTGTTTTTATGCAGATTAGCACATTAGCTGCTATTTTAGTTTTTATTACTTACTAAATGGTAAGCACATCCATCATGGAGGCAAGTGCAGGGAATTAAAGCCGTATGCACAGAAAAGGTATTCCCTGAAATGGGCTTACGGGAGCACTGGGTTCATTAGTCGTATAGGTCGCCATTAATAATGGTCAGGTTAATAAAGTGTTTTACACAGCTGGCATGTCATTGTTGCCGTCATTTGAATGTGTTAGAATATTTCCCATCATGCCTCATTCGTAATATTCAGGTACTGAAAAATAAATGAATAAATAAATAAATAAATAAATAAAAGACTTTTGAGAAGCTCAAGCTTTTGACGCCAGGTTCTAAGAATATTTTGGGTTTGCTTTTCCATTAGAAAAAACAATAAAATAAAGTTTAAAATCAAGAAACTGATGTTTTATTCTACTTAGCTGATACACCCCTTGGCAAACTGTATGTCAGAACTATATTTAGCACTTTCTGAAGAACAAAATTGTCAGTGGTGAGTTTTCAAAGCAGATATATATATATTACAAAATATTTTAATATTATTTTATGATATTAAATAATATTTAAAAAATATTTTTTTAATATTTTTTAATATTTTAAATTCTTAAATGTTAAAAATTGAGAATGATATAACAAAATTAAAAGAAAAAAAAAAAGAATTAGCTTGTAATTACAAGAATAAAGCCAAAGTATTGCATGCATTACTTAGAATTATATTTAAAAAGAAAGAACAATATTAAACGGCATAATATTGCAATGCAATGATTGTATTCTCATAATTGTATCATTGTTCTCAAAATATTACATTAACATTTTAATATTAAAACTGTCTATTTTTGGATATAAGGCCTTTTATGAGATTATCTCCATCCATCCATCCATCCATCCATCCATCATCTACCAACCTCCAAACCATCTATCTACCATCTACTAACTCAAACCATCTGTCTACCAATCTACCAACAATTTATCTACATTTTACCAACCCATCTAATGTACCAACCACATCCATCCATCCATCCATCCATCCATCCATCCATCCATCCATCCATCCATCCATCCATCCATCCATCCATCCAT
>JAOTRC010000005.1:16932804-16945159 GCA_027497675.1 Cyprinella lutrensis
TATATGGGGGGGTAGACTGGGGTGGAATTTGATATTGTACGAAATTACGTTATTAAAGTCAGCATAATTTACTCATTGAGTAACGGATTGATAAATTACACAGATAAACAAAACTGAAGGGTAACTTGTACATCATGTGGCAAAGCTGACAGACAAGAATGAATATAGTTACTTAAAATTATATAAATTAGATGGTTACTTTATTACCATTAATTGACGGGGGATGCAGATAAAACTAACTGAACATTTAGTCACATTTATAAGCGGTACGTGGCTAGGCTAGCAGCTTTTTGTAAGACCTTGCTTGACATTCAACTCAATCGCACGGTTTCTGTTTACACACACATTTCTACACCCAAACATACATTACATCGCTTAATTAAGATAATGTCGTTATATATGAACTCACTATAGTCAAAATACAAGGCAAGAAACTATTTTTCTGCTCACCAACCTTACTGTTTCTTAACACCCTGGCTTGTCCTGCTGTGGATTCTACAACTTCCGCTTGCAACCGTAAGTCATATCCGTTTCCTCTCGATTTCACGCTTTCTTATTGGTGCTCCCCTCTACTGGTTCCTGGCTATCGAGACACGTGAAGGTCAGCGTAGTACTGGGACATTGTATAGAGTGGTCAGAGACCCCCGTTAAGTTATTTTGTGTAGCGTTTGTTATTCTTTTCCCTAATGGATAGTCAAGGAGCAACGGCAGACCCTCAGCTGCAGCAGTTTATCGAGATCGAGTCTCAAAAGCAGAGGTTTCAGCAGCTAGTTCATCAGATGACAGAAGTATGCTGGGTGAGTGTTTCTGTCCTATTGGGCTGCGTAATGCATCCTCTTTAAGAGGCTGTTCTTATACAGAGAGACTGACAGCACAGTTATATCCTGTCCTAGCATGTATTATCTGTGGATTTGGAAGATGTTTCAGTAGTCCAAGCAATTCATTTAAGGTGCTGCCCTCTTTAGTCGCGGAGCTTGTGACCCTTTGGGTTCTTCTCGAATCCCATCCCAGCTCACCGAAGCTGAATTCAGTTGAATACAATTAACAATAAAACTGATTGTTAAAAACTGAATCCTGAAATAAAAACTCTTTTCAACATGGATAATAATCATAAATGTTTCTATGTGGCACTGAAGACTTGGAGTAATGATGCTGTAAATTCAGCTTTGATCACAGGAATAAATTACACTTCACTATATATTCACATAGAAAATCGCTGTTTTATATTGTAATAATATTTCACAATATTACTGTTTTTTTGTATTTTTATCAAATAATTGCAGCCTTTCTGAGCAGAAGAGACTTCTTTTAAAAGCATAAAAAATCTTACCGATCTAAAACTTTTGTATTGTATAGTGTATATGTTATAAATATCGGTAGTGTATATGTTATAAATATCGATTAACCGGTGGGAAAATATCACCATCACTCCCATACACACACAAATACACCATAGCCATCAGTTGTGTGTGTGTGTGTTTTGTTTTTTTGTTTTTTTTTGGAGCTCATAGTGTGTTTGTCTTTGCAGGAGAAGTGTATGGATAAGCCTGGTCCAAAGCTCGACTCCAGAACAGAGGTGTGTTTTGTAAACTGTGTGGAACGATTCATCGATACAAGTCAATTCATCCTCAACAGACTAGAGCAAACTCAGAGGAGTAGAGGAACATTCTCAGAGACCATGACAGACTAGTGGAACTACAGCCATTTATTGAGGATTTGTCATGCCAACAAAAACTGTGAGGCAACCGCTTTACAGGATTCAGTTATTTTATCAAAGACAAAAGTGCCTCTTTTTCTCTATTATTTTGAAAGGCATGTATTCGAAATCAAATGGATGCATGTATAATCCCATAGAAAGTCCAACTTATTACCATCGATATAATTGACATTTCCCCCATTGTACGGATCTGATCTGGAATTGAGGTGGCGGCTCTGCATTTCACTTTCGTCAAAGTACATTACCAAGTATACAATGCATCGTCTTACTGGGATTGTTTCAAGATCTGTGGCTTATAGAATGTCTGTTGAAATGTGTACTTGAAATTAAAAGACTATATACTCTGCAGTTTATTCATATAATGTGTAAAAATGTCATTGGAGAAAGCAGAGTTCAAGTTAGAAAATGCTCAAGCTCCTTAAATAAATACTAATGAGACTTCTTAGAGGTTTCGGTGTGCTCTTTATTAAAATAGCTTAACAGGAACTATGTACACAGAATATATATATATATTTATATATATATAACAAAAGCACCACCTCTTAAGTTCAGTTGTTGCTTAAGAAAACATTTTTCAAATATACAGATATGTTCCCAAACACAAGTATAGGACATTAATTTTTTTTTTTTAAATGAATAAAAAGAAATTATAACTTTGATCAGCAAGGATGCATTAAATTGATCAAATGTGACAGTAAAGACATTTATAATGTTAATGAAAATGCACTATAAATTTAAACCATCACAGGAATAAAATCAATTTTAAAATATATTAAAACAGAAAACAGTGCTTTTAAATTGTAAGAATATTTCACAATATTACTGTTTGTTGTATTTTTGATAATATAAATGCAGCCTTGGTGAGCATAAAATACTATATTACAGAACAATCAAAAATATCTTATCGATCCCAAACTTTTGAATGATAGTTCATAAGAAGTCAAGCACATAATATTGTGTAATTGTGGCGCAGGAGATGAGGCCTTGAATATTAAGCTGATCAATTTAAAGTGCTTGATATGAATGTAATCATATGCATATCCTAAACAATGCTGGTTTGGTCATAGAATAAATAATGTAACATTTAACAAAATTGTACAGCAGAATTTTAAACATTATGCTACTGCTACTTAAGGATTTTGCATTTAAAACAAGTGACGGCACATCATCATTACTCTGAAAATATCAACAGTGTGAAACTAAAAAAAAATATTATAGTTGGTAAATATGCAAGTAATATCTTGTATACTAAAACGCGCGCACACAAAATGCAAATGAAGTACTCTAACAGTATATATGGTTTGCAAAGTTTGCTTGTATAGTAGCATGTCAGTATTTTTGATAATATTATTCTATAAAAGAACTGTACCATTGCTCCTCTTGTCTAAACTCTCTGGAAATAAGCCCTTTGCACTTCTTTCCTTAGTCAGATTTCTTTCATTCACGGTAATCGTCGCATCGTTTGGCAAAGGCACGTACGGTTGGCTCCACGTGTTGCCTTGTGGTCCACGGTGCAGATATGAAGGTAGAGAATCCAGGTTAAAGTTAATGTCCTTGAACGCATGGAGAAGAAAAATGCCAATAATGATGGTAAGAAAGCCACTAACAGTCCCAGCAGCCCCATCGGTGGACATTCGAAGCCACTCCTTAAACAAGATGGCCGAACAAGCCATGACGGATATAGTAAAGAAGACGTAATAAATAGGTGTAACTATAGAGGTGTTGAAAATGTCGAGGGCTTTATTAAGATAGCTTATCTGGATACTGATGCATATCACAAGACAAATGAGCAGAGCCCAAAACAGTGGCTCTTTCAGAACAGCTGTACCAGCGAACAGCTCTTTGATCCCAATGCCAAGGCCTTTCACACAGGACACAGATAATGAACCAATCACAGAGCAGATGAGGATGTAAACCAGCACATTTTTCTGACCATAGCGAGGTGCGACAAATACGATCAGGGCCAGGCTACTCACGACAATGCAGACAGCGAACGCGATGAATCCTGTGATACATGCAAGAAAGACGACCGTTATATAAAACAGCACAGAGCTCACAGAGTGTACTTGTAAATTAGGGTCTCTTTGGTATCCAAAGTGTATTTGTAAATTAACCTGGATCTTTGAGTTTCTCTGCCATCGCTGTCAAAGAAGCAACCTCTTCCTCTTGTGGAGCATGTAGCACCATTACTGTGGAACCGAAGATGCAAAGCAAACAGCCAATTTTCCCATGGATATTCAGCCGCTCACTCAGGAAGTATGATGAGAGCACAGCACTGAAGAAAAAGGTTGTACGTTTAGTAAAAACACATTTTAGATGAAGAAATAATGTTCCTTTGAGACGGTACACACCTACAACCCCAAAAGTGTGGGGCCAATATGATTTTTTTTTTTTACAAAATTAATTGAAAACTAAATGTATTCTGCAAGGATGCATTTAATTAATTTAATAGTACTAATAAAGACTTTTATATCATTACAAAACAAATGCTATTTCAAATAAATAGTGTTGTTTTGAACTTTCTATGCATTCGAACGGATGTGATACTGTAGACTGGAGTAATAATTACTGAAAATCTTTTGAACCATAGTGCATCTCTATCTGTGACCTCAATTAAAGCTATATTTTGTCACGTTATTAAAGTACATAAGGTGGTACACATAAGGTGATGTACTGTACACTATTAAGTAAATTTACCTGACCAAAACACTCAATGCTCCCAGGGGTGTTACTAACGTAGCAGGTGCAAATGCGTAAGCTGCAAAATTTGCTGCCTCACCTATTCCCACTAAAAATAAAATACAAGACAAAAGATTGTGATTAGGGTGTTCATAATGACATGTTAATGTGTACTGTGTAGATAGCAATCTCTCATTACTAAGATCTATAAATCCACACATACACTCATAATATTTGCATGCACATCTATATTCTGGTTATAATTCAGCTTTACTCGTGACAAATAAATAGATAAAATGATAATGCCATACTTAATATAAGCCCTGCCCACCACAGCCATTCTTTCAGGTATGCATATCCACCTTGACCTGAATAGTGGAGAGAGCAGATCTGATTAGACAGCACAAGAAAAAAGAAATAATAATTATGAATTTAAATACTGTATATATAATGAAGTAGTGCAATGGTACCTGCTCTAGTAGAGCCTGTTTTTGCCAGTCGTAAGAGCCCTTTCTTTTTCAATATAAAACTGCCACCGATGAAGATAGTGGAACTCACAGCAAGCGCCAAACCAATGTAGAAGTCAGTGCGGTTTGCAGCATCCATCTGAACGCGGTTATAATAGAAGGACTAGATATTACATTTGGCCGTTAGATATTTTAGTTACATCGGCGGGTCTGTCTAAAACAAACCTAGTGAGCTGCCTACCGCATTTTGGGGCGTAGTAACTATAGCTTTCTGTCTACTCAACACACTAGTTAAAACAGCCACAAGAATATAGATTAGGAAGTAAATCATGTGACTCATGTGACTCCTGCTTTTCACTTGGCCAGTACTACAAAGCAATAAAACATGAGATGTCGTTGTAGACTATTCGTTCATCTGCTCTAAACATTTATAATGACAGGAAACGCATGATCACAGTATTTTTAAAGAGAGAAAGCTACTTTTTAGAATGATGTAGGTCGATTTTGGTTAGCGCACTAAGCTTTACTGTATTTTACACTAGCTAGGAGGCATTGTCGTCATGTTACGGTTTAAGACCACATTTAAAAGACTATTGAAATATAAATCATTTTAAATGGACTAACCTTGTATTCGTATCGTCCATCTGTGGCAGTTACGTCTCGTGTAAATAAACTTCCTGGTGAAGAAGTGACTGTAACCCTGGTTGCCAGATATTGTTATTAACTTCCCTTCCTTTTTGTCAAACTTTGACAGACCCCTGCCCTGTCTGTCTGGACATTTTGGGAAATTTAGCTTTTCTTTAAACGCAACCCTTCTGAGACAGATGATGATGTGGTTTATACATACGAACTGAATTTGGTGAACTTTAGTCAAATGTCTGCTTTTGAAACTCCTCAAGTGTGTAAATAATAAACATTATTTTTTGTTTCATTTTGATCGTTTTCCACAGTTCTCTTAGAAGAGGTTCTCTCGTATTTCGTAATCTAGTTTAGGCTACGGGAAAGATTAATCTTTTCTGAGAAGTTGAAGCCAAACAATTATCCTAATTTTTGTATCATATTCTTTGTCAACGCATTTCACCAGCTGCAGACCATGAGCGGGCTAACTAGCAGCTCATTGGTTCGCTCAGAGAGAACTGCTAGAGCCTATCAGAGGACTCGGCTGAACTCGCGGCCAATGAGAGGCTGACACGCTCTCATTGCGCCAAAGCCCGCCAACCTGAGTGTATAAAAACCCGAGTCTCCCATTGTTACAGTCATTGAATCGGTGTCATCTACTCTTCAAGGTTCTACTGGATCTCCGAGAAGAAGCCGCGTAGCAGTCGAGAAGGCATCCCTAAGCGAGCATGGACAGAGTCTGAGGAAGCCGGCCGCCACCTTCAGCCATTCGGCGACCTATCCAGAAATTAAGCGAGCATGGACAGAGTCAGAGGAAGCCGGCCGCCTTCAGCCATCCGGCGACCTATCCTGAAGTTGAGCGAGCATGGACAGAGTCTGAGGAAGCCGGCCGTCTTCGCCACCTTCAGCCATTCGGCGGCCTATCCTGAAATTAAGCGAGCATGGACAGAGTCTGAGGAAGCCGGCCGTCTTCGCCACCTTCAACCATCCGGCGACCTTTCCTGAAGTTAAGCGAGCATGGACAGAGTCTGAGGAAGCCGGCCGTCTTCGCCACCTTCAGCCATTAAGCGGCCTATCCTGAAATTAAGCGAGCGTGGACAGAGTCTAAGGAAGCCGGCCGTCTTTGCCATCTTCAGCCATCCGGCGACCTATCCTGAATTTTTACATCTTGCTTGAAACTCAACAAAAGATCAGCGAGCGTCTTTTCAGAGATGCCCTACACACCTGCGGTTCATGCCCGACCCTCTCAGCGCCGGAGACCGCCTTCTTCTACACTCTCTGCCCGGGCCTGGAACACGTAGAGCTCAATCTCGCCGACGACGGATGCTGCCTCTGTGGAAAGTCTTCTGTTGTCGACCTTGAGTGCTCGACTCGCAGCGTTAAAGCCTCCGCCCCTCTCACCGCTAACGAGCTGCATTGTCGTTGTGCTGTATGGGGGACGAGTCGCTTACAGCTGTGCCCATAATCATCATATAGGGCTGTGCCAACCGCGGCTGGGTTTCTTTAAGTGACGAGACGGTACGCCGCCCCCCGTGCATACTTTTCATCGACAAATTTATAATCCGCCGAGTTTGGACCTGTTAGATACCATCACGCCCTCTTATATGCACGCGTTAATAAACTTGTCTTTATCAGGTTAACGTAATTCAATAAGGCATACGTGCTCATTAATGTTACGCCAAACATGCTATAAATGTAGTAGCTATATGAGCCCACAGTTCATTGTCACACAAGCACCACACTCCCCGTGTCTCTGTCAGAGCCCACTCCCTATAAACGGGTACAGGCCGTTAAAGTGTCAGAGTTCATAAACTCTTTGTTACACGGCCCATAAACTCCGCTCTACTTGTATGTCCCGTGCCCGCGACCACGCTCGTTCATTACACTGACTCGCTCCCCATTCACTTCTATCTGGCTTGCTGTTCGCGAGTCGTCACGTAAGGGCGCTCACACACTTTGTTCAGCCCGCTATATGTAGACACAAACGTGTATGTATACACACGCCTCTTGTGTAGAATATGTGCCCACTGTCAGGTGTTCGCCCATACACAAAAGCACCACACTCCCCGTGTCACTGTCAGAGCCCACTCACATAAAGCGGACTCGAGTGAGTTCATAAGCGCGCGTCCCCCCTCTACACGGCCCATAAACTCCTCTCTGCATGTAAGTCCTGTAACCACAAGCACTGTAAGCAAGCGCGTCACCTACACACTGTTCAGCCTGCTATGTGCATCAGACAGGACGATGTGGCCATTCACCCGCTAGCGTTACGCTTCAAAGCGTGGGAAGCTATTCTGGAAATCTCCCCGTAGGTGTTAAACACTACTAAACTAGGCTATCTTCTACAGTTCCGTCGCCGAAATCTTCAGCTCACCTGGTTGAGTTGCACTGACTGCGCAGACCGGCCTTGCCGCGGTTATATACTACTCAATCATCGGCACCGAGTCCTCTGATAGGCTGTAGCAGTTCTCTCAGAGCGAACCAATGAGCTGCTAGTTAGCCCGCTCTTGGTCTGCGGTTGGTGAACTGCGTTGACAGAATGGATACAAAAATTTGGATATTATTTTTGGCTTCAACTTCTCAGAAAAGATGAATCTTTGCCCGTAGCGTAAACTAGTTACACAATACTCGTTCCCTCATCTAGAGAGAACCGAGGTTACCTTAGGTAACCGATTCCGTAAGGTTTCATTTACGGTACCTTTACTAAATGTAGGCTACTACATACCATGAACTAACAATGAGTAATACATTTGTTACAGTATTTCTTAATATTTGTTCATGTCAGTTAATGAAAATAGTAATTCAAATTTTTGTTATGTTCACATTAACTAATGGTAACATACAACTTTTGATTTGAATAATGATAGTTATATTGAAATTAACTAATTATAAAATGCAGTAGTCAAAAGTTTTGTTCATTCTTAGTTCATAATGAAACCTTATTGTAAGTGTAACTGTGGAAATTAATGTTGGAGGTTAGTTTGGACCAAGCATAGAGAGATAAGACCATTTTATACTTTAATGTAGAAAACTTTTCATTAAAATCATGCTTAAATGTAAAAGAATCTTCACTCTAAAGAAGACTGGAGCCAGAGGAATACTGGAAACTGCTCTTGTTTTATTCAGTACACAGATAGATGAATAAGAGACAAAGTTTAGATTAAATATCCATCAGATTTCAACCACCGGAGATAATGTGATTTTAATAAAAAAATATTTACACCACAAGCCTGGAATTATTCTAGATAAGAGATTGTTTTACTAAAGTTTAGCTAGTTAGCTCTCTCTCTCTCTATATATATATATAGCTATATTTTTGTATATCAATACACAGCCACAGTCATTATGTACAATACAGTCCTAAATTTATATTGTTGTTTCTCCCGGTTATTATAAATAATTGCAATAATATTAAAGATAGCTTTTGAATAAAATATGAAACTGAGGGGAGGATTATAGACTAAATACAACATAGCTTGTAAGACTGCAATGTAAAATGAGATCACATTCCAATCTCCTTTTATTTCTTGCAACAATTTAAACTAAAATAGAAAAAAAAAAGATCAAAGCCATGTGTAATACAGCATTCACATTTTCAGGTTCTTAGTTGAAAGAAATGAATTGAGGAGGTTATTCAAGTTGCATAATGAGTCTTTAAATTGCATATAGTGGACTGTATCCTTAATGTTCAAGGGGGCACAGTAGTTATGTCGATTACATATTGAAAAGCAAATCCTTGATGGTCATGACAAGATCTACGAAGGTGGGGCGCTCATCTGGTCTCTACAAAAAAAGAGAGGGCATAAATTTTAACTATTTGACTTTTGTCAAGTTTAAATTTGCATTAATAGATGACAGTTTTAATTCACAAAATGTTCTGACTATTAGTATAAAGCTGTCTACCTCATGCCAGCAGCTGTTCATAATGGAAAAAACTTTGTCATTGGCCATTTGTGGGCGATAAAGCCGGTGACCAGCAGAAATCTTCTCTACTATCTCTGTGTTGTTCCACCGATCATAAGGCATTCTGCCCAGAGTGTATACCTCCCACATCAAAACACCTGTCAAACAAAAAACAAAAAAGAAAATGAAACAGTTGGTTTGACAGAACGTAAAGTTATGCTGGAAATGCAGTCATAAGTGACGCACCAAATGCCCAAATATCTGACTTGCTGCTGAACTTGCAATAAAGGAGGACTTCAGGAGGCGACCAGCGCACTGGGAACTTTGAACCAGCAGAGCTGGTGTATTCATCATCCAGAACATACCTGTATGAAAACCAATGATTTATATGCAGAGAGAAAGTATGGTGAATTTTGCTTAAATAGTGCTGTCCGCCATGCGTTCACTTACCTTGATAATCCAAAATCAGTCACTTTAATAGTTCCATTTGAGTCTACTAAACAGTTCCGAGCAGCCTATGAGAAAACAACAACAACAACAAAACATTTTGGAATTTTTTATAGTAAAGTATCTCTTCCAATTGAGGAATATTTTTGTTTTACACGAACCAGGTCTCTGTGGATGTACTGATTGGCTTCTAAGTAGGCCATGCCTTCGCTGACATCTTTACACATCTCAAGGAGAAGAACACTAGAGGGGTGCTGCAGGCCCTCTCGTAAATAATTCAGCAGACATCCATTGGCAAGATATTCTGTGACTATATAGATGGGTCGTTGTTTTGTAGAGACGCCATAGAGCTGGACCAGGTTTTCGTGACAGAGTTTCCTAGAGTTATACAGCAGAAAATGATTATAGAGAAATAAAGCTGAATGAAAAACGAGACATAAACACTAACAATGAATAATCAAGTGTTTTAACAACTTTAATCACAATCACAGGAGAAACAGTACTGTTCAGAATGAAAGTTTTTGATAGAATCTCTTACACTCACCAATACAGTAAAAAGAGTAATATTGTGGAATATTATTACAATTTAATACTTTGTTGTTCGATTTAAATATTTTTTTTAAATAGTAATATTTTAAAACATTTATTCCTGTGATGGCAAATCTGAATTTTCAGCATCATGTGTCACATGATCCTTTAGAAATCATTTTAATATGCTGATTCGGGCCTCAAGAAACATTTCTTATTATAATTAATGTTGAAAACAGTTGTGCTGCTTAATATTTTTGTGGAAACATTTTTTTCCCCAGGATTCTTAAATGAATAGAAAGTTCAAAAGAACACCCTTTATGCGAAATCCTTGCTGAATAATAATAATAATTAAAAATATATAAATAAACGTATTGACCCCAAACTTTGGAACAGTACTTACATCATGACCTTGGCCTCCTCAATGAAGTCATCCTCTGACATTGAACCCTCTTTGACCATTTTAATGGCCACATCATGACGGCCTTGCCATTTCCCATACTTGACCACTCCAAACTGACCATTGCCAAGTTCTCTGATAAATGTAAGCTGACGGGGGTCAATCTCCCAACTTCCTGGAATGAAAAGTAGAGGGCAATTTTAGCATGTTGTTTTCATCTACACCATTAAAAACTCTTAAAACCATACAGCCAAATATTTACACTATGTTTACATTTATATACTCTGCAGATGCATTTATCCAATCCATTATATTCAAGGTATGTGTTTTATCAGTTCATGCATTCCTTAGGAATGAACTGTATGACCTCGGCCTTATTAGTGCCATGCTCTAATAAATATAAACTCACCATAACCCAGACCAGCAGTGCAGGGAGCGTTCCGAGCCCGATTTGACACAATGTATTTTAGTCTGCTCACTAGTCCTAAAAACGACATATTTGCTTTGATTAAATACATTTAAAGCCATCATTTGTGTATTCACATACGAGTAGATTTACCTGCTGCGTTGTGCTGGTGGTAATTAATAAGTTCTGGGATATTGCAAAAGTTGTGTTTCTCCGCTAGATAGAACTGGCCTTCTGGAGTGACGCATATGTTGTAGTGTCTGCAACTGCAAACATTGTCTCTGGAGAGAGTCCAGAAATGAAGTTCAATCATTTGGGAATCAAGTCAAACCTAAAATCTGTCTCACAAAGAGCAACAATGGGAGTCTCGTGACAATTTATACAGTGTCCAAGTTTTGCATGGATAGATTTGCATCTCTTCCGTATGGACAGTGTTCGACTTTCATTTTGATAATTTAACCTGTGAAACAAATGTGTAGCTTGATCAAACTTACCCACCAGCCTTGGAGAACACAGAGACAGTGTATTTTCCAGTGAATTTCCCCGAGTCTCTCACCAAGAAGCCGCCATCTTTATTCTTTTTTTTTTAATGAAAGAACACACTGTACATTAAACAAATATAGGATATAAAATATAAAATAAAGTAAAATGTGGTACATTTTATCCCAATTCAACCTACAAAATATATTTAAGAAAGCTTTGTATTACAATCATACAGTTTTTGATAATAAATCAATTACATTTTTTTGATTGCCACTATTTCTCCATACTTACTTCTGTTTTAAGTAAATTCTCTGCCTGGCTGCGGTTGATGTTCTTACAGTACCAACTACAAGATAGGAAACAATCTGTTAAAATGTGGTTGAACTGTGTTTATAAGGTTCTAAATTGTTCACCTTTTCTAACTAGTGTAGAAAGCTGTGGTTGTCAATTTTGTTGAATGTATACTTACTCATATTTCTCCAATCCATTCAAGGCCTGAGCGATGTAGTTGCTTGGGATGTAGCCTTCCTTTCTGTAAACAGTGTAGGAGATCAGTAATGCTTTTCGTATCTAGACAGTCCTGATTGCACAGCTAGTTTCACCTGACTATCTATCGCCCACAGCCTGTAAAAGTTTCCCCAGATATGCAAATAATTCGACAGCAGTTCATGTGTTTATCAAATACATTCTCCATTAGCACATTGTAT
>JAOTRC010000005.1:16945599-16986168 GCA_027497675.1 Cyprinella lutrensis
ATATTATGTAAACACAAACTTTTATTTTGGATGTGATTAATTGCGATTAATCGTTTGACAGCCCTTCTTTAAATACATTTTGGTAAAGGGATTTTCCACTAGGGTAGTCATGTACTAATTTATTTTGCAGTCTCTTACCCATATTTGTCTCTGGCTTTAAACCAATTGGGGTCATTGATTTCTAAGAGTGTGTACTCCTCATCTTTTCTCAGCTCTAGGTCATGGGGAGTCACTGGTGTATACTCATATTCAGCTATAACGGTCATGCCCACACTGAAGCTTGGGGGGAGCATGGGTGGTTGGGGGGGCAGAGGTCTAGGTGGCTTTTCCTAAAGCAGGAGAGTAACACAGATCATTTCTAAAGAATAAATCTGATGGTACATTATGCATATATTATCACTGACCGAATAGACTTGTAACTGACCTCCTCAGGTGTTGGCGGAAGAGGCTTTCTGGAATCACGATTCTTGGTACCTCTTTTGAAAAACCCTTAGAAGGGAAATAAATATGGACATGCATTGAATCAATATAAATGAAGTTCATTAGCATTAACTATTAAATACTGAATTGATGATGCAGTGATGCCTTGTTGAATACGGTTGGAAATCGCAAATAATCTTTATTGTGTCATGCTTTGTTGTTCAGTTAAACTCTCTGAGTAGTCAACTTTTAGGGAATAAACATTTGGAAGATATACTCATTCCATTGTCAAAGGATGAGATAATTCAGAGGTGGTAAAAATGCAAAACAATAATTGGCCTTACAGGGATAGTTCACCCAGAAAATGAATATTCTGTCATCATTTACTTATACTTTCATGCCATTTCAAACCTCAGTGACTTTCTTTCTTTTGTGTAGCACAAAAGATATTTTGAGTAATATCATTGTATTGAAAATTTGTGTCCATACAACAGAATTACTGTAATTACAAGATGACAACACGTGACGTTTTACACTAAGCTGAGCTCTAAAGCATCGTAAGCAGAGACCATTGGTGGCAATGGTTCTACGATCTTGGCCTACGATGCTTTTGAGATACGCAGCCAACAGTGGTTTTGCTATGTTTTTCATTCATAAGAATAACTGGCTAGTAAGGGTCATTCATTATGTTTGGACTACACTGGTCATGCTGAACAGTTTTTCACTGTAGATTCAGTAGTCCCAGATGTATTGAGGGAAACACTGTGAGAAGATTGCTGTACGATTTGGCAGGAAAAATTAACCCGTGAGAACTGTTAACGACACGAATGTTCTGAGCTTTATTGTTGAAATGCGGTTATTTTCATACAGACCTCCATTTTTGGTCTCCACCACCCTGCAGCCCACAGCCTGCTTCACCTCCTGCTGGCAACACTTCCAGATGCCATCTTCCCAGAAGCACGGGTGGTACTTCTGAATCAGGTCCTTGTTGGACTGCACCACTTTAAGACAGGTACATTGGAAACCATTTACATTGAATAAACAGAGTTTTGCATAGGACTTGAATGCTGTGTTATGGGAAACATTCATACTTTTCTTTTTATCTCTTCTATAATGTAGTCCACATAAAGGTGGCTCACTAATTTGAATGGACTTTGTGATAATGACTTAAAATAAATAGGCTACTGACCATTTTTTAATTCATGTATCCAGTGCCTGCGAATTTGATCAGACTTTGCAAATACATAAAGGGGACCTTCGTCATAGATTATCTGTGAGAGAAAAGAAAAATACATCACAATGCAGAGTTATATAGGCTGACTTTGGCCTATAGATGAACTGTTGCATTTCAACATAATCTATTATTGCCAAATATTTCCTTTTTCTTTTGTAGCTTAAAGGTATAGTTCACCCTAAAATGAAAATTCTGTTATCATTTCCTCACCCTCAAGATGTTCCAGACCTGTATGACTTTCTTTCTTCTGCTGAACACAAAGAAAGATAACTTGAAGAATGTCTGTAATCAAACATATGGTCCCAGTTGACTTCCATAGTGGAGGAAAAAATACTATGGAAGTCAATGGCGCCACAGAACTGTTTGGTTACAAACATTCTTCAAAAAATATATTCTCTTGTGTTCAGCAAAAGAAAGGAAATGTATACAGCCTTTGAGTTTGAACAACATAAATTATGCAAGAATGTTCATTTTGGGTGAACTATCCCTTTAATTTACTGTACAGTTGTTTATTACATCTAGCTTCTTTGTAGCACTATTTTTAAAGGTTGCAAAGTAGACATACAGGTTTTCATTAAGGGTAACTTTATTTAAAGATATAAATATCTATATCAGAAACTGGAAACCACAAAATGTAGGCTACATTCATTTCCTGGTGCCCTTTCTGCTTGTCGGTGGTCTTTCTGAAGATGGAAAACTCACTTTTTGTGTTTAAGTTGCTGAAGCTAGCTAGCCTACAGTGTTCAGTTTTACAGACAGCACCTGTTCTGAGTTCTGTTGTTCCTCTGATTTCAGTCTTTGGAGAGGAAAGGTTTCACTTCTGCTCTATTACTCTTAGCCACATATCATGGTTGAAGTCCTGAGCAGTGTTTCTTCTTGCACTCTATCAGCTCAGTACTATTACAATGTTGTTAGTGCATTATTACTAGACAGCTAATGCTGAAACTTTTAGTAGAGATACAGCGACGCTTATTTCAAATTGAAAAGGAAGACATGATTATATTCAATATATTAATGAGGGATGTGGAAGTAACATGAATGCAGTAAATACAAATAGAATGCAAGAATTTAGAAAGGCCAACATAGAGATCCCATTGAAGTTGGTGAACAAAAATGTGTAGTCTTGAATGGTTTTTAATGTCTTTAAGAATTTGTAGACACCCACCTGAAATGGGAAGAGTCGGTCAGGAGGTCCGCTGTCTTCCGGTAAAACAATCTCCACACATTTGATCTTTTCAATGTCCACATAACCCTTCAGGCTTTTCCTCTTCTAAACAGTCAGTAGGATTATGCAACAAATAAAAAATAAAAAAAGTAAATATATTAAAGTCACAATGTAGCATTAGATTGTTTCTTCTGTATGGTGACGTACATCCAAATGAAATGGATTATCGAAAATAAGCTCAATAAGATGCCTTTTGACAATAGATAGAGTGAATTTACAATTCATGTCAAAATAAAGAGTAATTTTCCTAACATCTACTGTTATGGTAAGCAAATGTAAAATACATACATACCCCCTTTTCAACGTCATAGTCGTAGTAGGATATTTTGTCCTGAGTGAGTACAAACAGCCTTTCTTTGAAGTTTAAAGGTGAGGTCTTCTTCTTCTGCTGGGACCGTTTTATAAAAACCTCCTCCAGAATGCTGTCTGGCATGTTAATTTTTGTATCTGTGTGAATTTAGGGGGAAAAAACAAACGGACATGTCATGTCTTTATCTTTGATTTCATGGTAGCTAACTTTTTGAGTGATGAGTAACAATTGGTATGTATTAGTGGTAATGTACATAACATAAAAGGTTGTAAATACAAAGATATATGTTTGTATGCGTGTGTGTACGTATGTATACACAAACATTTACAAACTTTTATGTTCGATGCGATTATTCACGATTAATCGATTTCACAGCACTTGTATTTAGCATTTAAATATGTCGATACTTATTTAGTTTACTCTGCTTCCAGATGTTAGTATCCAACTGTTAATATCTAATGGTAGCATTTATGCTACATCCAGCTTTGCTTTCCAACAGATCCGTACAATGGGTTCGCTTGTCTAAAGGTGGATTTGGGATAGCCGTGTCTGATTAGAAATGGTTTGCATGAGCCCTCCTGTCAGTGTCAATGACATCCTTTGTTGCCAATATTTCCTCCTGTAGATCATGAATGGTTCTTCCTGCTCTGATCTAAGCTGTGAACCTACAACCACACGCACCATGCATCTGCATAACAAAACTAAACATTCACATTCTTCTCTCCTAAAGGCCTGCGTCGTAGTTTAATGCAAAAGCTAGAGGTCTTGGTAAAAATATTCTAGCACAAAACAAATACATTGCACAACTTTTTGACATTCATTCTTAACATTACACAACATCATAAGGACCAAATTGAATCCAGTAAATGGATGAGAAAGAATGTGCTGAGGGAAAAAAAAAGCATTTGTTAATCATTGAATTTCCTGCTTTTTAACTGAATACAGCTTTTAGGTTTGTACTACAATCACTAACCTAATGTAACTTCACACATTTACATGAGTCAATAAAGATTAGCCTCTACAAGGTTGACTGGTTTTTGCTTAAATCCTTTTTAATATCCTAATATCTTTCTTGTAATCTGAAAGAAAGTGCCACAAATAACACGTTTTAATCCAGAGAAGCATTTGGTGAAGTTACCTGTATCTCAGTGTCCTTTAAAACCTTAGTTAGTTCTGTTCATCACTTTCACTGCCTCTGCAATACGCTTCTCTCATGTTAAATGCTGAGTCGTCTGTGCTCTGTGGTAGAGAAACTAAACTGCCTTTTTTTAAACACCATGCGAGCATTTCCTGGTTTCTTCTTCTGCCACCACCACCGCCTTTTGACACCTTCTAAAGCTTGTCACAAAAAGTGACAAGTGAAATTCAAAACTTTTTATAGTATGTGACAAATTACGAACATCACCAGCACTTAATATTTGAGTAGATACTATATCTTAATAATTTACTATTAACAGTATTAAAAGCACTCTACACCGGGGTGATAATGGTGTGGGTTTGGTGTTAGTTTAGTCAGGATTGCAGTGCAAAAGTATTGGTTAGCAGCCTTGTTTACCATGAAAGCTTGACAACTTTTTTCAAAGGGCAATGACTTTTAAAACTTATACAGGGAAGTTGCATCAATGTTGATCTGTGATACAGAGGAAGGGGAAACAGTTCGTATCGGCATCAGTAAGCCGTACGAGTCAGATAATTACTGTTAAGCTTGTCTCTGTTTCACATCAGGGTTTTTTTTCCAGGCAGATGTTGCACAAGTGTAACCATTTGTTGATTGAACCTATACTTCTTAAAAAAAAACAAAACAAAACAAAACGTTTTTTCCAACTTAGTGTCAGGGCAGGTGCAAATTAATTTTGGGCCAAATCATGATGCATAACTAATGTGTAATTTTTTTTGCTGAGGATTTAGCATATGCACACACATTAATGTACTCCCTATGGTTAGCAGTTTACTTGCTTTTCATTGTAAGTGATGTTGAGCATGAGGAACCTTCTAGAGTGTCCTGCGACTGTAAGGTTCCTGAATGATAAGTATGGCTTATGTTTGGAGGGAGGGAAAAGATAGCCTGGCACATTAGACCACAATTTATCTACACCTCTGTGGTTACAATGGTTCATAATTTGCTTATTCACTTGGCTAAATAATACTCAAATGCAACATTTAGTTACTTTAAGCAAAGTTATGCTTATTGTTTTCAATGTATTTGTATAGTTTTTAATACAAAACAGATTATTATGAAGCAGTTTTACAGGAAAATGATCAATGATGAGGACAAAATTCAATTCGAATAGTGTAATTATTCAGCTGAAGTCAGTTCAGTTCATACATAAGGCTGTCGTTATTCATTTTGGGTCAGTTCAGTGTTGATTCAATTCAGTTCAATAACAGGGTTGATGTGGTGAAATTTGTCAACTATGAAACAAAGTTGATTCAGCTATAAAACAGCTCTGAAGAAAACAGTGGTGTCAGCATCCATATCCTAATGATTTTATTAGCAACATGCATTCATTACCTCAATGAGTTCAATGTTTCTGCCTTAAAAGTAATACATTTTTTTTTTTAATTAATATAATGTTAGCTATCTGCGGGATTATGTACATTTCTGAAATCCATTACTTGGACAGTCACCTCTGATAACAGGTCACTCTAAATTGTAGACTTGCATTTTTGGTAAAGCTGCTTTGAAATGATACATTTTGTGAAAAGCGCTATACAAATAAATGTAAATTGAATTGAATCCAATTAAAGTTTTGTTCTAATCCAATTGCCAAATCAAAGCGTTTAAGTTTAACAAATGGAAAAACTTTAACAATAATTTATAATGAAATATAAAACAGGACATAGCCTAGATGTCCCAAATGGTGATGAATGACATTAGAATGACAGTCAATGTTATTCGATGGAATTTGAATTTGCATATGTTTACATCATTGGGATCCACCAAAATGGACTCTTTCATTATGTTATACAAATACAAAGCATAGATGTTAGATATTTTCTGACTGCATTGCCCACAAAGGTGTGTAGGAGAATAGACATTTGTTTAAATGTTAGTTATGAATATTACAGTGTTAAAAACAGGCCTACATCCACTACTATATCCGAAACCATATCCACTACAAACAATGAAGAGGATTCCCTCAAATAATTAGAATAATTATTGATAAATATGACCATTAGTTCCCCCATATCTTCCAATATTTGGTTACATTCTTGCTAAAACAATGGAACATTCTGGCTGAAAGAAGTGACATAGCACATGTCTACAATATGAAAACACTAGCCTGATTCTTGTGTTCGTGTTTGGTCACTTATTTTGGATTTCACTTTGAATAAAAGCATCTGCTGTCATGAAGAAATATAACTGCATAAAAGCTGCACCCTATATAAATAACCCTTATTAATGATGTTGTCAATCCTGCAGTGTATTTAAACCACTGTGGTAAATGCTGTGGTTATGTTTAACATGAGTTAACTGCATTAATTAACAAGAATGAACAATATTCTACAGCTTTTATCAATAGTTAATGCTCATTTTAACATTTAGTGATACATTATTAAAATTAAAAGTTGTATTTGTTAACAATTTGGGAACACAATGAATAGTTGTATTTGTAAACAAAGATTAATAAATAGTATAATAACTACATTGCTCATTGTTAGTTCATGTTAGCTAATACATTAAATAACGTTAACAAATGAGACCATATTGTAAAGTGTTGCCATTATTATTGTAAAGGAATGTTGATTTACTTAGATAGATCAGTAAAGTTAAACAATAGCAGTTATTTAGATGCAAACAGCATTGCACAGAAAAGAAATAGGAGCTAAAATAAATTAGTTAGGTCAGTTTAAAACACCATCATGGAATGTCCCTCTATTACATTGTATTTAAAATCTCAAGTTCCTTTTTAATTAATAATTTAGGGTTAGATTAAGCCAGGATTAGGACTTAAATTAGGATATTAAAGTAGCTTTTATGAACATGCAGTAGATAAAAGAATTACAGCATTACTAAATCTTGAGACAAAACAAAGGCACTGACATATTTTAAGACATGCAGTGCAAATTAGTTTCAGTTAAAACAGCTCAAACGTGCATTTTACTCTGGGACTAGACTTAAGCCTTGTCTTTGAAACTGGACATTCATCATGTGTTTGCTTTGGTTAGTTTCGTCTAATCTTTTTAAGCAACATTACTCAACGTCCGACCAGTCACAATTAATGGCAAATTACACAATCTTACTCTTTGACAGAGGAACAGTTTTCAGCTAATAAAGAAGATATCTTACCCAAGATGTGTTTTATCCACTGTGATCTGGCACCAGGATGAAGTCAGACTGAGTGCAGGTTATTAAACTGGACTGTGAACGTGATCAACATTGGACAAAACTCCACCCAACCACAGGACTCTTGTTACTCAGTTCCCCTTTTGCTTCCTGCTCATTTTCATACTGTCGCTCATGCAGGGCTGCCGTTAATGCTTTCTGTTGATGATACTCAAGTGTGCCGCATCTAACATCTAACCTGTTCACAACTCTGATAATCAGTTTCAGAAGGCTGAATCCGATTCATACAAAGCCTGCTACTCTTCCGAATAATAAGACAATTACAAATGGTTTCTAAAATTTTATAGCACCAAATAACCTATTCATAAAACAAGTACACGAAATTTGGATGGTTTGAATATTTGTTGTTATCAATAAAGTAAGTTAATGTACATAATGGCTTGATTTTAGTGGACACCTTAGTTTTGCACTCACTTGTCGTTGTCAACCATTCATGTACAAAAATACATAATTAAAAAAAAAAAACAAACAAACATTTGGGTGATTTTTGGTCATATGCCACCATACTATACCACCAATTTATGCAAGTGTGGTGCATAGGAATAAACCTTATGACCCACTTGGCAAACAAGTCATGCGCCTCCAAAACACATGGTGGTGCTATTACATAATATAATGTATTTCATAGCAAATCAAATTAGCTAAACATTTATGACTTGGTTAAATCTTATTTTTCTTTGTTATTAAAACACAAACTCATGAGTTCTTGGAAAGGAATTGAGCTATTTCATAAAATAAATGTAACATAGGTGGTTAGGGGTTTTAACCTATTTTGTGTTTAAATACATTCTGTTGTGTAAATGTCAGAAAGATAGTGTGTGCATTTATCACATTTATCAAGAAGCAATTTAGATTTTCAACAAAGTGTGTTGAAATGATTTGATTAGCCTTAGTGAGTCAAAAGTATCAAAAGTTAAGTAAACAATTTTATTGCAAATATTCCACGACCATCAAAACATCTTTTTTTTCACGAAACACGTCATTTTTGATTATTTTGTCATTTGTTGGAACAGAAAATCGTATAGTTGGTATTATTAAAACTAGTGTTTTATGCCAGTATGACAAGTGTTTATAAGAACATGAGAATAAGATTGAGGAGATGGATAAATACAGCATTTGATTCTTAACAATTGCATACATTTCACACCAAGCCCTAAGCTGCCAAATGATTAGTAAAATCCCTGAGCTTCTTTATACATGTTAAATTGACGGTGCAACTCTTTAACGCATTGTAAGTCTTCATATGATGTAGATATGATGTATGATGTTTCTGTAGTAGTTCATTTCTAGTCAACCGAAAACACTGGGTATTACAGGTGTGTAATTATAAACTCTGCATGTGTTAGAGTAAAAGTTGTGTTTGTTTTAAAGTACAACAAATGATATATAACTATATATTTTTTAATTGATTTGATTAATTTTGATTAAAACATGGATTCTATAGCTGTATTCAAAAGGAAAAAAATCTTAATAAAAAAATATAAGGAAGTATAACTCAATCACATCAGTGCAACAGTGAATTTTCTATGTTTCCATACCATTTGCTTTGCAAATCATGTCTTCATGTATAGCTTTTGATAGGGTTGACAATTAGAAGTGTCGTGCCTGTAGGATTGACTTGGACCATCACATTTGAAAAGAGATTCTGAACACCCATTTCCTGGTACAGGGGAAGGACCTGAGTTACGTTGCACTTCGGATTGCATAGCTGCCAACTAGGCAGCGTTGCCACAGAAATGGTAAATTGGCGTGGACCACCAATCTCCTGTCTATTCATCACTGCCATGGCCAGCCTGTTGCCAGACAAGGGCCGTTCCCACACCTCAAAACTATCAGCCTGTGAATAAGGAATAAATGCATTCCAGCTGAGCTCAGATACCGTAATGAAAAAAAATGGTGGGTTAAAACCATAATTTGGTAGTAAAGTGGGCTAAGATGCTTCACCTTTAATGTACGATAGCCCTGCTTCCCCAGAGGGTCCTGGTTAATGGCAATGATGTATTTGTTCTGCAGCAGTTCTTTGGCTTTGGGACAGATGTTTCGCAGGTCGTTGGACATCAGAAGCGGGGCAGCCATGATAGCCCACAAGGCCATCTGAGTCTGCTGCTGATCGTGGCTCAGGCCGAAGTTCCCAATGATCAGCTTGAGGCATCATAACCAGAAATAAGATATGACTTAAAGTTGTTAAATTACCAATGTAAATTTGTGATTTAACAGTAATGTTAAATGAATATGCTTCATACCATGTCAGGGTCATTCCATCCACCTGGTCCTGCCACTGGGACCAGGATCTTCTGATGATCAGCCGTCCAGTCCAGAATGCCCGTCACACTTGTCCACTGGTCATACACATCTCCATAGTTTCGCCAGTGGTTACAGGTCTTGCGAATTGCTTCATAATCAGGCTGACAAAAGATACAGAAAACACTTTTCTAAGCAATATTTAAGAAAATGAATTCTACTTTTTGAAGCATTATTTGAATCCACTTACAAAAATGCTAGTGTATTCGATTTAAAGGATAGTCCGACCAAAATGTAAAATTATTTCATTATGTACTCACCCTTATGTCATTCCAAACCTGTATGACTTTCTATCTTACTTGGAACAAAAAATAAGAATGTTGGTAACAATGTGTTTTGGATCCCAAAAAAATCAGTTGCACAATTCTTCTGAATCAGTTGCACAGAAAAAAAGAAAATCATACTAATCTTGAATGACATGATTTTCATATTTGGGTGGACTATCCTATTATTGTAGCAATGTTGTGAAAGTAAAAAGTTACTTAACCTTATATTAAAATATCTCCATGTGTCTCACCTGTTGGTGTTGCCACTCATATAATGGCCATTCACAGGAGTATACAATACTTCTACCTGTCTGGTTTAGAGCTCTCGACATGTTCATATAACCTAAGAAACATCCAGATGGTGTAATACAACACAGAATTTCTTAGCAAAACTCAGATTTCTTTTTGTAAATCCACTTACCTTCTCCCAGCTGATGCCAGTCAGGCATGAAACATCCATCAAATTTCAACAGATCCACACCCCAGTCTGCAAAGGTTTTAGCATCGATATCATAGTATCCCAAACTCCCAGGGTAGCCTGCACATGTCTTTGTGCCAACATCTGCATATACTCCCAGCTTTAGACCTTTGGCATGGACCTGAGAACACAATAAAGCTTCTTAAATATACATTCACTTTACAATTTATAGTGCATTAAGACAGAAGTGAGTTTAACTGTAATAGAAGCAAGACAACATTAGGGGGCGATATATAACAAACAAAAAATTTTGGAGCATCCAAGTATAATTGGATGCTATGTATGTGATTTTCTAAATATAGTTTTTTCTAAATATGTGATTTTCTAAATATAGTTATTGCCCTATGGAAAGTTAAGTGTATGCTAATTCACCTTTGAGGTGACATTTATGTGGACATGAAGGCATTAAAGGGTGTACATATGTACATAATCATGTAAATCCTAAAATTGGCATATATGTAACCATGTATGCTTTTTCTGCCACAAACACCAAACATTTATTATCAAATTAATTTATTATTTTAAATATTTATTCGATTATTTTAATTAAGCAGAAGATCACCGCGGCTTCTTTTAATCCCTCCTTTTCAACAAAAGCAGATATTAACCAGAGCCTTCAAGCCATCTTCGTAGGTGATATGATGCTTTTTATGGACATTATATTAAATATTTTACTTCACACTGAAAATCTTAAGTTGTTTACATGAAATAAGAGCTAGTAGATTTAAAAAATGCTGTCAATTCTAGGCAATGCCACATGTGAGCCAGATGCAGCCCACATCTAGACTTTTATGATGCCAGCATATACCCACATAATCAGCCAACTTTTTGATCCCACTTGGAAACCTCTTTGGGTCGGCTTGAAGACGCCCCTGAGCGTCCCTCTCGTGCGAGGGCCAGCAATCATCAATGCACACAAACTCATATCCAGCCTCCTTCCATCCCTCTTTCACCATCACATCTGCCATCTCCATGAACAGCTCCTCTCTGCCAGGACACACAAGGGCATTAGGAAGAGGGTATCATGGTCGAACATCTGCCCACTGTACGGGACAGATTGTCTGTGTGTGTAAGTGTGAAAACAGCATCTGTTCTAAAGAGTACTCTATGAGACCCATAACTGTACTTTGCCCTCTTGAAAAAATGATCTTACATCACATGCTTCAACTGTCTTGACACTCATATGACATCAGTATTAAGGTATCTAGTTTTCTTCATCCTTTTCCTCATTCTCTTAATCTTCATGTTGTTCTCCAATGATACCATTTTATGCATAAAAATATCAGTTTTGTAAAAATTGATTTTTTGGGAATTTCACTTCATCTACTATTTGACTCCATCTACTATATAACAATTTAAAAAGATTCTTGATTACCATAGGAGCATTTTAAAATAAATTAGTGAAGGCAAAAGGGTAGTTAAAACTTTATTTCATTTTTTAATTGTAGGTGACCAGTCATCAGACCTGTCAGTCACAACACATTCACATAGTTTATGTTTATAACATATAACATTATACTTATTTACCTTATGAATCTCTCTTTTTTTTTTACTTTCCTTGAATACAAAAATTAGTGTAGCAGAATCAGTTATATAATTCCATAGCATAGTCTGACATATACCATGGTACTGACTGATTACCATATTTATATACAGACCATATATTAAAATACATAATACTTTTTAGTATGCACATTTGCAGTCATCAGGTCACGCGCTCACCTAATGCAGTTCTGAGGATCCGCATCACAGTCGATGTTGCACATAAATCTCTCCCAATGCAACCAACCCATGGTCGGAGTTAACGCCAGGCCATTATCCAGCGCCAAAACAGGGACTAAAAAAGACACAAGCCCGACAAAGACTATATTTGACACACTCATGTTGGTTTGCGCTGATGAATGACTGAATCTAAACAAGTACAGCAACAGATTGTTACACTTCCGTGTTCACGGCGTATCAGTCAGGTGTAAACCTGACGTCACACGCACGCTCCCACCAAACCAAAAGGTTTAATTTCTTGGCTATTGGATTGTGTTAGTGTTTTGTCTTTTACAAACAACGAGAAGTTAAAATACGCACAATCATCTGAGCACTGCGGAGTTAAACATATGTTGACGTCTGTAACGTCAAACGCTGATGTAATGTATTTTCTAAAAATTTCAGTAGAGAAATGCTACTCCTCAAACTGTGTAAAATACTGTCAAGTACAATGTGTTGTATAGGGGTGAGTTGGGATTCCCAAACAAAAACATTTTAAGTATGGCATTACTATATGGGAATTGGGAATAAGTTATTAACCAATTTTTTATGTCATGTGTAGGTCTAGAAGAGCTGAGTAACACGACGCAACAGATTGCCATGACAAGAAGACTTATATAGGTATGTGGACAAAAAATTAAAACGCAAAAAGTTGATAAATGGATAGCATATGTGGAAAGACCTGGGTACCCCCTTTTAAAAAAAGTAAATATGTCAAGTATGAAGAAAATTACAACATTTTATAGTTCAGTAATCAGTGCCCTATTATTGTCACTACACTAAGTAAATTTAAACACACAGTAATTTCTATCAAAGCCAAAGCATTGGTGCAAAGGCCACCACATGTCATAGTTAAATTTTTCTTGGACTTCTTGATGGATGGACTAGCCAGTAGGTCTGGCAAGAGAACTGGTTTCAGTAGTGTGGCAGGATCCTGGTTTGCAGCAGTGATATATTCTTCGATGTTTGATGTTTGCTCCATTGCATGGAAGCAACTGTCTATCTCCACCTCTGCTGTGTATTTTTTTTTTTCAAAGGATGGATTGTGGAGGCTCACATTTCTCCTTGGGCCCCAAATGCCTATCCATCACATTTCATTTTGCCACTGTGCCATTTAATTGAACAGGTTGTCACCTCTGGCTTATATATTGACATGTTATGAAATAACGGATAAAAATGGAAAGGAGTCAGGGAACAAGAGGGATTGGAGGCTCTGCTGTGTGTGTGTGTGTGTTGTGTGTGTATGTGTGTCTTTTATTGTAGTTTGTAGATTTGATTTATCAGGATCTTTTGATAAAACAGCTATTTCATCCCGTAGCTTTACTGGATGAAACAGATACGCATTGGTATTTCAGATGTTTGTGTTAGTGTGCATGTCATTTATTTAAGGGTTGAAAGTACTGGAAAGTGCCTAATTACTTTTTCAGTTCCTTTCACTTCCACTTCCTCTTTGTGAATGTGTAATATTTCACTGCCTCCTGAGCCATTAATCCTGGAACTGGTTGTACCCAACTGATATTGGAAGATGGTTTCAACACCCCCCACCCCCACTTTTCAGTGCTCTTCTTTATGAAGATGCCTGTCAAATGAGCAAACTCAGAAATTATGGTCTTAATTATAATCTTATTGTTGGGTTGCTTTGAAAATGGTTTCCAATAATGGTTTGTTTTTTATTACTCTCCAACATTATTAACAATGATCTCATTGTAACTCCTTCACTGAAGAGTTACAAGGCTGAGGTGAGAAAGCTCTAGTATATTTTGAGAAAATCAATTTTAATATTGTGATCAATACACGATCTCGCTTGCAGTCCTCCAAAGCAGAGTGAACAGAAATGACCTTCTTGAATGGTATGATTATTGTACTATAATAGTGTGGCCTTTTACAATCTACTTTTTGTAAAGACTAAATGATCTTTTGCTCTTGTAGTAATTAGATAGAACTTCTTATTTCTGCAGTGTTGCCAGGTAAAGAAGACAGTGAATTCAATGAACCACAAAACTGGTGGCGTAATCCTAAAGAAATATTGGAATTTACCTCCCTTGTCACTCTTCTTAAGAGGAAAAACCAAAGTGCTTTTCAATCTAATGGGCGTTGCAAAAGCTATATGGTTATACTTTAGCACATGCGTTTAAGGAAAACATTTAAAACGGCAAAACAATTGTTTGTGACATGTTTTTTAGTTTGGCTTTATTGATAGCATTTCTTCTGCGATTTGAGTTAGATGTTTCAGTAATGACAGGTGTTTCATGTTTGTTCATAAATATGTATCCGTCTTTTTTATTTGAGTTTGTGGTGAGGCACACTTGTACCAAACTTAAAGAACCACACTAAACCGTTTTGCGAGATCTTGTTTGTTTTACTCTAAACACTTATAGAAATATCTAAGGCCTCCTTCAGTGTGTTTACCCAGTGATTATTGGTATTTGGTATATCAAATTGCAGTAAATTTGCATTTAAGTTGAGCACTTATTATGTAACTTTGCTCTAAAAGGATTGTTCACCTCAAATTGAAAATTCTGTCATCATTCTATATCAGTCCATAAGTGGAAATTTCTTATTTCTGTTCCACAGAAGAAGAAAAAAGGATAATAAATGATAGTTTTTATTATTAACTTATGAATTGGGGTAATTCCATAATAATCCACCACAATAAATTTAATAAGATTACGTATAGATAATATTGTTTATCTTTTTTAATGATGGTAATTCTTTATTTAATAATAGTTTTCTTGTCTGATCTGTTTTTTTATGTTAATGACATTAGTTTTTTTTTTTTTTAGGATAGGCCGTTTTTATTAAATTTTAAATTAGATGAAATACTCTATACTAAATAGAGTTTATTGGTTTGATAGACAATGGACAATGCAAAATTCTTGAAAAACTTTGATTTCCGCTCGACTCTCACATTGTCATATATAAAGATATACATGGCACAGTTGACATGATGGATCAAATTGCCAAATCCATTTTCAGCATTTTGGTGTTTTTCTCCAGTGCACTCCATTGCAGATTGTCCATTACACTAAATGAAGCCAACACAATCCATTTCCTTTTTGTTACACACGAGTAGCACACCTATCACCGTGGGATCCACTTTCTGTGGGCTAAATTGGATTAAAATTAGTTTTTGTCCTCTTTGAACAAATCAATTTTGGGCATGTGCATGAAGCATGACTTACCGCCATAATTTTAAGTGCAAATTCATAAAACCTCTATGGTTCTGCCTCTGAATGGCGTTACTCTGGGACCAACTTCTAATTATTGTTTTATAGGAACTATGATGGTTGTATGCCTTGTAAGTTTAGAAGAGAGCCGTGGTGTAACCCTAAAGTGCTGACGTGGGACCACCAAATTCCTGTTTTTCATGTTTATTTCGCTTCCACCAATAATTATGAACAGTAATATTGTGCAGAGATGTCAGGGGAATTGCCTACTCCTGGAAGCAAATGTCAACACAACTTTCAGCTTTAAGAGACTCTACTTCATTATGTGTTATGCCTCATACAGTTTTCCTCACCTCAGCTGTTTCCTGTCAAGAGGTGGGAAACCATCTAATTTAGCTGCGCCCATAGTTATGGGATTTGCTCTGGGTTGTTGTTGACCAAAACCCATGCTACAGACAAAACATGGCTATGTAAGAAAGTTGAAATCTGGCATGGTGAGCCGGATCGAATGCTCAACAGATAACGGTCACTTTTTCAGCATTTCATGTATTTATTTATTTACATTAGAGAGCTGTGTCTGGAAAGACAAATGCAATCTCTTCCAGTATTTTTTATAAACCACGCAGTTTAAATGAAACATTGCAGAGAGTTGTCGGGAATGCCTGTTTGGACAGCGTGCAGCTCCGTGGGAAGCAGTAAATAATAGGTTGTAGAAACTCCTTGAGCTCCTTCCATCTGGATTCAGCATGTCGTTGGCCCCTGGACTGAAACACCATCCTCCATGGGTGATGAGGCAAGCACTGCTCTACCACACTTGTAAAAAAGAGAGATGATGGGATTTTTATGATGGGAGGCCCCAGCAGAGACAAATATTGTTGATAGTGATAATGACAGCACTGGGAGTTGAGGGTGGAGGTGGAGAAATGGTCCATGAGCTCAATTCACTTGAGCCCCAGTTACATCTTTCTCTTCTCCTTTCCTCTTTCTGCACCGCATTCACGCTCTCGTCTATTTCCCTCCCTTTGGGTTTGGTAACACACTCCCCCAACCTCTGCCACTCCCATAGGCTTATTATTTTCTCATCCTTGGTAGGTAATGGTTACCATGGCAACAAGGGCTGGTTTCTACTACTTGTTTCCCTTTATTAGACTAACACTTTTTTTTGTTAAAGCAAGAGATGCAAATGATGATACACTGGTCGTATAGAAACTCAAATATTTATAATATTTTCTCCTTCTTGGCTGCTTAAGAATGTTTAGTATTAATCACAATGTTCACTTGAATGGTGTGATGGTACCAACTGTAGCTTGTATAGATACACAGTAAAAAATGTTTTAGTGTAAAAATATAGTCATACGTTCATGTTTGCATTGACCTGTTTTCATGTCATATTTTTATGTTTATTTGTTTCATAACAGTCTTAAAATATTTTCATTATCTCCATGAAGGACACGCACCGCCCCCTCTGAGTACTCAATTTTTGAGACCTGACAATGATCGCAATGAGAACTGACAAAAATGCCCATTACTAAACTGATGTAAGGATAGGTGTTGTTTGTTCCTCAGGATGAATGGCGTCTGTTTTGAAATCCATTTCGGAGGTCCGCTATTCTGTAGCATTTAGTCCGAGCTAGGGTGAAGAAGATAGGCATTAGACAAAAGTAAAAAGCTGTTTATTAAAGATTTCAAAGAAGAAACTAAATGACAAAGCCAGTCACGAAGAATTGAACAGAATAAAAATAAACCCAACAATTGTCCATTAAAAAATAGTAATATTATATTTATTTTCATATTTCAATGTTATATCTACTCTGAAATGCAATGTTGTGAAATGCTTAGTCACAATAGGATTCTGAAACGTATTTCTGTTGAGTTGATGGTAACTGTATATTACAAACATTGGTCTAAATCTCCAAGCCGTCTCTGTTGTTGGTTTCTGCTTATTACCTAGAGCTTGGGTATTGATTATGTGCTGAAAAGCTCTGTAGATTCCCACAACAGTCTGAGCAAATAGTGTCTGTCTGTTACTGAAGCAACAAGCGGAGAGGATATAACAAACAGGCCTAACCTTGAGAAACAAATGGTCATTAATATGCTGCAGGTGGCATTCTGAGAATTCCAATGTGATATTTAGCAGAAGGACTTGCCCCTTTTTAATTGCTATGGAGAAAGTGACCTTTTTATTTATCACTATCCTGTTCTCTGCGGAGCCAGTAGGGCACCGCAGAGGTTATTCCTCCAACAGATCTGATTTATTTATTTATTTTTAGCTTTCTAGACACAGTGCTTGAAGGACCCTGCAACAGGATGTCACACTGACTGGTCACAACAGAGGTCATAAAAAAAAAAAAAAACAGAAAACAATTCTAGATTTTTTTTCTAGATTTTTTTTTATATTTAAGGGGACTTTATTTATATATATTTCCCTATTTCCTTATTTCCTTTTAAATAATTTGTGTTCAGTTGTTTTTTATCCATTTTTTTTAACTAATTTGTTCTTGAAACGAAAGTTGCCTTATAGACTGACAACATGACATAAAACAACCAAATACCTAACAAAAATGTGAAATACATCATATATGATGCAACACTGCAAACCATGCAGCTTTGAAGTTATATTGAGCCACAAGGTCAATCTGTGATGGTCAGATCCTCAATGGGTCAAATTTAATTTTGCAGGTCACCAAACTCATTTGATCCCTAGCATGTGCTTCTTTCTGTGCTTGAATACAAATGCATGAGAACAGAAGTGAATAGAGAAACTCACCCGAAGTGTAGCGTGACTGCACATTAATAGTGAATGGCTGATAGATAGCAGCTGTGGTGGTACCAGCTTTCCACCACAGCCTTTTGTGGGTAAAAGACAGATAATAGACTCCTATATATTTTCTGTGCATGTTTGATAGATGTAAAAATTGTAGTCCTTTCAGGTATAAAGTGGATTTGCTGTGTGTTTAGCCCCTTTGTGTGTGTGTGTGTGTGTGTGTGTGTGTGTGTTTGTGTGTGTGTGTGTGTGTGTGTGTGTGTGTGTGTGCACGTCAGTTGTCATGGTGACAGACAGCTAGTAATGTCGGCTTGTTGTGTAGTAATTGTGTGTGTTACGGGAAGGGCCTCACTACGGCAATGGTAAGAACTGTAAAGCTATTGCACTTTAACCCGACCACCTCTGAATCAGGAACATCCACCTCCCTCTCTCCACAGAAAGTCATTATTTCTCATCTCACACTGCTGACCTGCAGCACTGATTCAGTGTCAACATAGCGAAGGAATAGCACGCAGGTTGTCCTTTTCCAGCTGTCTCCAAGGTATTCAAGTGTGAAAGATGTCTAATGGGTGGGGAGAAAGAGCAAGAAGAAATCTGTTTACCCTGAATATATAAGAAGAGGTGAGGAGTGAGGCACAATAAAACATAGGAAAAGGGAGAATTAAAGGATTTCTTTCACGTCAAAATGGCGTTTCTTCTCACCATATAAAAGAACTATATAATTAGTTCATATGGTTAGTTTTTTGAAGCCTTATGATAGGTTTGTGTGAGAAACAGCATGTAGTTTTAATTATTATTCACTGATAATCTTTCCCTCCAGCTCTTTAATCAAATATGCCAGTATGGCGCAAATTGGATGATTCATGTCATTGGTCTCTACCATTTATTTATGTATTTATTGGAGCATGACGGCCTGTGGTTACAATGAACTTTAGTTTGTTTTTCAGACGAAAATGTGAAGATTTTTTTTAAATGGCATGACTGAGTAAATAACTAAAGGTTTTTCAGGTTTGTCTTCTCTCTTTTTCTTGAAGGTTCAGGTAACACACACCTGAAACTATGTAAAACACAGCTGATTGGCATAGGAGGCTTTCTTACTGGATATAAAAAGCCAAATCGTTTTCTTAGTTAGCTCACCTCGGTCCCATTTGAAACCAGAGAGAAAATCAGAAGTGACAAAAAAAAGCAGCACCTCATTGCAGTACATAAGATCCAGAGGGCGGAGTTGGATCAAAGATATACGGGGTGGAGATGCGTAGGATTAGGGGTGGGGTTAGGGATCGGGGTGGAGATGGGTAGGTTTAGGGGTCTGTTAGTGTTCTGCAGTGAGGACCATCTCCAAAAAAGTGGGAGAGATGGTGAAGGCCTGGGGAGGAGAGAAGTGAGAAGGTTTTTTTGTACTATTTATGAGATTTTTCATGGTTTATAAGTTTATTCGACTATACAAACATTAAAAGAGTTTTACTAGATTCAGTGCATCATGAACTTGCAGGTTTTTTTTTTTGTTTTTTTGTTTTTTTTGGATGTTGCAGATTTGTTTAGGATGTTCTTACCAGTATGTGTCTATATGAAGTCGTGGCTGGTGTAACTGTAAGTTTTGATGGCTGTCTTTAGCGGGGTAGGTTTGATTTTGAAATAGGTGGGGACAGGAACAAGTTCTTGACACGCCCAACCGGCCAGTTTGCTCACAGAATCGTCTTACCCCACAGTCAAGAGCCTGGCTGTTATCGTCAATATAGTTATCGCAATACCAGCAGGAACTTTTACGTTCAGTTTATATTTATAGTTATTCTTGGCGTGAACAGGCCGCAACTGGCAATATTGAGTCTAAAATATATAATTGTTGGGTGGTATAACTGCACAAGTCTGTTCCCCATCCCTTCTCTCTCCATCCAGCATATCAAATGGATAGGAAAATAGTTTCCTCTTTGTGTATTTGATTTTGGAGAACACTTGAAGCATACCTAGCCTCCAAAATTAGTTTCATCTCGGTAATGGGTATGTATGTCTCTCTCCCTGCGGACATGACTTGGCTCAAATAGTACATGTGGGAGGCAGAAACGGGAGACTTGGATCAACCCACTACAATTCCTCTTTTACAGCATATTTTTTACAGACTATGCTGTTTTTTAATGTAAGTGATATTAAACTTATATCGGACAATGCATGACTGAACTTTGTACATATATCATAAATGCAAGTTAAAGCCTGTTGCCTTAATGTAGATGTGACATTCACTGGGAAATAGATCTTGACAGGAGGCTTTATAAGGCTGTCAGAGGACATCTTAAGACAGAGTATCAGAGAAATAGGATCACTCCACACCCAAAGGCAAAGAAAGCATGACCATATATGAAAGATACATTTCAATCCATCCATGACAAGCCTGCTCATATAGAACATTTCGCCTCACACACCTCAAAATGCTACTCATGACGCATCACATACCGAGAGAACCGAGGCTACATTTTGTAACCGAGTATTTTATACACAGATTGTGTGTGTTTCAGGGCAACTGCTTCTTACAGATATTTCTTCTTCATCTGTATTTTTTATTTTTTATAATTAGAAATTGTATTATCAGCACAATTGTATTATTAGAATTGAACTAAATGAACATATATCTCGAATGTCACAAGAACATTATGTTTTCAGTACTGATAATAATAAGAAATGGTCCATGTGAAACTATAAGACGTATTTGGCGTTTGAAAATGAAAATTCAGCGTTGCCTTCATAAAAATATATTTAAAAAATGTATAACAATTATTTTAAATTGTAATAAAATTTCACAATATTACTGTTTTTACTTTATCAAATCATTGTCTTAGTTAGCATTAGTTTCTTTCAAAAACAGTAAAAAAAAAATGTTGTGTAGGTTCTTAAGGATTATTTTGTGTCATTAACAGAGTTCACCGCCCTTTGAATTTGATGTGTTTCCAACATTAGGCTATTACTTTCCCCTATAGGCTCTAACATGTTGGACTCTGATGTTGATTATTCCCTTGGGTTGGTGCAAGGACAGGTCCAAGATAAGATCTGAGCCTCCCATTCATCACACCAACAGACCCGCCCACTTCCCATGTTATTGAGTGCTTACATGAAGATGAACAGTAATGCAAAGACATCAGTTGCTCTCCAGATAATATGATTAATGCGTTTGTCTTGTGCTTTGTTGTGTTTTACATGGAATTCGTTAGGGTAGAGTGAGAGAAACAAACTATCGAATTATTTATTTATGGCTTCCGTTTATTCATAACATTTTTTAATCAATAAATGTAGAGGCATATTGTTTTATTGATTTCTCTCAGGGTTGCCCTTGAATACATGTCTCTTTGTTGTTCTGTCTCTCTCTTTTATCCATCTCTCATTTCCACTCATGCACACACATATTCCGAGGTCTCAATATCCGACGTCTCAGGAGTGGGACACTTGCACAGATCAGATACACACATTTGTAAAAGTAAATGTGGGGATATGGGTGTAATGATGTTAGCTTATGAATCATTGGCGCTTATTGAGGGGAAGGGCCATGGAGCAATCTCATGGGAGGCGTCTGTGCGATTTCCTCTGTGATTGAAATCCATTACAAGTTCCTGCATCTCTGCGCTGGTGGGAGATACGCTGATCGAGGGGAGGGCAGGCGGAGTGTCTTATGCTATAAATCACAGCCCTATTTTGTGTTTGTCAGTCATGGGCTGCAGATTTAGAAAATCTTCTTAAATCCTACAAAGGCACAGTTTGACCCCTAAAACTGTAAGACTGGTACAAACTGGTTGAAGAGATAGACCTGACCACTGGTCTATGAGACGAAGGACCACCCGAAGGGTGGGGGATAAAACAGGTGTTTTACCATTTGTTGTAAAACTGTAGACCTATTTTTCCGAACGCCTCACAACCATACATTCTTCCGTTGAGAGCTTGAATAATAGACACTCCAATCCAGTTGGTGGCGATAATGGAACTTTGCCGATTGCAAGCAAACCACTTGTATAGTGTAGCCTACGATACAGTGACTGAATAAGACTACAGAAAGAATACAAACAACCCCATTTCCGTTTCTGGCGGCGGAGTAATACCGTACATCACAGAACATACAATACAGGTCAATGGAGTTGTACAAAAACTATGATAAAACCTGTTGGAAAGCATCTTTTGCAGAAATGTTTGTGTGAGCATACCAGTGAACACCCCAGACCACTCGTTGAGTTTCTTTGTAAACTTGGTTAAACTTTGTAAACTTTTTTTATGCGTTTTATGAATGATTGTTCCTGTGTACCTATACCATTGTAGAGGTGTGGGGTTGCAACCACAAAAACTGAAAGTTATCGGAACAGCAGCATCCGTCTAAAAACAATCTTAACCATACTATTTCATCAGAAACAATCTTAAAACAGGCATTTAATTGTAAAATGCCGAACTTGTCCTTTAATGATGCACAGATATCACGGAAAATCCTTTTCATTTGTGGAGTCAGAGGAAATAACGAGTTAATACATAAGATAAAATGTATTGCATTTAATTAAAAATCCCTTTGCAATGAGAAAAGAGGGAACACGTGTGAGACTTTTACCTCTAATCAAATACCCCATTGGATCAAATTAGACGACCTTAAACCAAACCAAAGATCTCCATGTAACAGAAAACAGCTTTCTTTCTTTCTTTCTTTCTTTCTTTCTTTCTTTCTTTCTTTCTTTCTTTCTTTCTTTCTTTCTTTCTTTCTTTCTATCTCCCTCTCTCTCATTCTATCCTTCATGGTCTGTGTAGGCCATCTCAGAGGCAGTAAATGCAGTATCCCACTGTGTTCACTCAAAAAGCCTCTTGTGGAAAATGCACATCATGAGATACAATAGCCAATCTTTCTGACATTTGCCAATTGCCCCCAGATTTCCTCTTGGAAAAAAATCTACTTAAACTGTCAAGCATGTGTGCCGGGCACAAGCGAATATGTCAAGCCACCGCATTCGTTCAAATTGAGAAAACCTAAACTGTCCAAGGCTTGCTGCTGTTTGAGTGGGGTGGTTTGTATTGGAATAATAAAAAAAAGCACACAATCACATCATTGCTCTCACTTATTTGAAATGAGCGGAGGCTGAAATCTTGACAGCAATGCATTCTAGCTTGATTGGACTCTTACATCTTCACAGTTAGTGCAGAGCTGAATGGACTGAAGGAACTGAACAATATGCATGATCTCACTGCTGGCTTATCGTTCAACTGTATTTACTGACAGGAGAGACTCTTCAATTGTCCTGTTCATACAACATTTTATGTCTGTAAACACAAACATCTAAAGGGAATTTTTACATGCTTGTGACTTAGCCATAGTGACAGTGGCTTCAGTAATTGCAGGTAATGTCATAATTGAAACAAAGTTATATAATAAACATATTAAACTAATGAGTTTATCAAAAAAGGCACAAGGAAATTTAAATATGGCGTATTTAGATGTGACTAAAAAGACTTGAACTGTTTCTGATAGATTTGTATATTTAAATAGTGGATTTATTAAGATAATTTTTTGTGTTTTTGGGAACTCAGGTAATTTGGGTTTGTGGGAATATATGTTTGAGAGCAATTGGCTCTGACTGGTTTTGCTTTTTTAGAGTTGTAATTGAATGCAGCCGATGAATAACCTTAAGGTAGTGAAAATGTAACGGAAGTAGAGACAGATCTTTTCTTCCATTTGGTGCATACATCTGAGTGTACATCCGAGTAATCGGAAAAGAATAAAAGTAGAGCGTGGACTTGGTTTTATCGAGTCTGATCTCATGAAAGTTCGTATCTATTGCACGAATATCATTTCTCGTGCCATTTATATGCCAAAAATAGTTTTTGCGTGTATATGGTATGCGTTTTTCACGTGCATAATATGATACGCACTTTTGGCTTAAGTACAAACTCCCCACCCTCCTTATGCCTAAACCTACCCAGGGGGTTTTCAGTGAGCATATGCACGCAAAAAAGATTTTTGGCGTATAAATGCCACGAGAAATGACAATCATGGTATAGATACGCACTTTCATGAGACTGTGTTGTTTTATCCGTTAGTTGTTGATTGAATTGTGGATGATCTAAGATTATGAAATTGCAGTCAATTGTAAGAAAGGTGCTGGGTGGTTAAATGGTTAAAATGATTGTAGAAGTTCCACATATACGCCACTAGAGAAAAGTCTGTCATTGTGCTGGATATTTTTTCTTTTCTTTTGTTTCTTTTTTAAAAAAAAAACATGCATGGGTGAATCATTCTGATGGTTGTGTTAGAAACCAGGGTTAATTTGTTGACAAACGCATGACATTAATCTGCATCTATCATTTCCTGCACTAAGCGTTTTGTTTCCTTCTCTGCAGCCTTACCTGTACATATGGTCACTCACCCTTAAGAGACAATCTTACAGAAGACTAGATTAGTTACTCCTCAGACAAAGGGCTGTGTGCAGAGGTTGACGGCCTTAATTCATTGTCATTAGAAAAGAACGCATAGTCCTTTTCAAACTCATTATTTGATAAAAAACATCTTGTGATTCCCATTAAAACCCTCATCCGTCCTTCTTCCGCACAAAGGCTTTTCTCCTTCACCCTGCATCTCTGCTCATCTTCCAACAGCTCTCCGGACAGGACAATAAACGATGGCTTTTATGTTTGAGTGAGGGACACATTTGGGGCTAGCAATAATAAAAAATATGGCTGTGATGCATGATACATGTCTCTGTTTGTTGACAATTAAAGCCTAGTGCTGCCAGGGTGACAGAGCGTCACAAATCATCCGTTTCTTTCGGGCATTTGTTCAAACGATTTAACACATGATGGAATGATGAGTTTCCAAATAGCATGAATAATGTTAATGAAAAATAACAGAAAAATGACTATGAACAGAGTTTGTAATACATCAATCCTGACAAAAAGACCAGATTTAACAACCAGAGTACCTGTTTTTGTGCTTTTGTGTAATTTTTGTGCACCAAAGTACAAAACTGACTTCCTGGTAGAATATCCATTTATTCAAATTCAAAAGACAAAAAGGAATACACATTTGTGCTGTCTGCGGTCTGTGAACAACTCTGTATATATACACTTTATACAGTCATATTTATAATCTCATTATTTAGTAAAACAGTACACCATTCCCTTGTAACTGTACCCATGGATAATAAATCCCAATCCTCCCCTTTACTGCCCATTAGTTTGGCATTTTAAGATGTAAAAAACATTTGTTTTGAGGTTTTCAAAAACATTCATTCAAGGATGCGCCTTGTGGTAAAATTCAAGTGAACCTTTTCTATCCATCCTAGAATCTTTCAGCCAATAACAAATGGAGCCTACAAAATAAGGGCAATAGCACTGGCTATTAGTGCAATCAACTCGAATGAAGATGTGAAAGAGAGGAGAGCCAAGTCCTCAACAGCAGCATTTGCATCTATGAGCCCCTTTCGCTCTAAGTGGGCACTTTAAATTCCAGAAGTCACACCTGAGCACATGGTTTTAGCACTGACGGCATTTCTGGAGTGAATATGCCTTTAAAATACACTTCTAGTGTGAGTATGACAGGCGGTTTTGTTTAAAATTAGGAGATATGAGGAAAGAAAAGCAGCTGTAATATGAACAAGTGGCATAACCAGGAGCTATTACAGGTTGGCATGGATGTCTTCGTGTCGCAGCACTTTGTAGGTGATCCAGTAGAAGACATTGAATATGAGAAAGCTGAGAGGAAATACAGCTCTGGATATGGTGTCGATTCGCTTGGCTCGGTCCACAAACCGCTTCCGGATGGCCTCTCCGTCGTACAGCACTTGAACTGGGGGTGGTGGGGCGAACACTGTAGATGCCTCAACAGTTGTCCCATCTTTAGCTTGTAAGCAATGGCCCAGTCCGTACCCACGGAAGTAAAAGCCACGGCTTTCTCGAACAATTTCTTCCTCCTTTAACAGAAAGGCATACTTAGTGTTTTTAATGCCAGGCATCAAAGAAAATGTCACATACTGGTTTAGTTTTTAGAGAGGGCGCGGGGTAGTTCTACTGAACTGTAGATCATGTAAAAAGTCAAATGTCAAGTGTATGTACATTACTTGCTTTTATAAATGTGTACATAATGTGTACGTTATAAACGGAAGTAAAAGCCACGGCTTTCTCGAACAATTTCTTCCTCCTTTAACAGAAAGGCATTCTTAGTCTTTTTAGTGCCAGACATCAAAGAAAATGTCACATACTGGTTTAGTTTTTAGAGAGGGCGCGGGGTAGTTATACTGAACTGTAGATCATGTAAAAAGTCAAATGTCAAGTGTATGTACATCACTTGCTTTTATAAATGCTACCTGTGAAGCTTCATGCAGATCCTTTGCAGGTCAAAAAATTAAGTGAAGTTATGATTCAACTAAAATCTGCCAATAGGGTTTCTTTATTTTTCTTACCTCATTTAGCAGATTTGTTTTTTGTTTTAACCATGAACTCACTTATTTTTGATACATTTCTTAATATTTTGTCATTTTTCAAGTAAATGAATCTTGATTTAAGGCCTGAAGAAAGCTGTTTGTGCTGCTACATGTGAGTTGCTTCTCCCCATGTCTTTTAATCTTGAAGAAGAGTGCATTGGATTATCTCTTTTCAACATTTATTTGAATTCCGGACCCCAAAGATAACCTTCAAACATTTGAAGACTAAACTCCCCGAGCAAACCAACAAACGACAGCCGGAAGTCATTCATTTCCAATTGAGAGTCTTACGGGAGCTACGGTATCATCATATGCGTATGCGTAAAATTCATATCTGATTTTAGCTTTGGATCCATTGAAATATCTAAACTTCTGCGGCCAGACCGTATGCGACCGGCCGACCGTCCGACCGGATGTGATGCATTCTAATCAAAACTATGAGCATGAGGCTAGAATGTGAAACATAAGAGCTGTGTGCTACATATGACAAGACAAAACAGTATCAGGGCTCTGTCACAAAACTAAGAAATAGACTAGACAGAAGTGACAGAACCCTGACTAGAACTTTTAGATATTTAGATTGGGAATCATGAAAAAAAAAATACAGAGTACATCACTTTTTGCAGTGTAAAGTTGTTCCTTTTTCCTTCTTTTTTTCAGTGCCAAAAAAGTAATTATGTAGTTATTCAATGACAATTTTCCTCCCTCTGTCTGACGGTAGAATGAAACGGACTGTTTTGAACAACTTGAAAGTGAAAGGATACTGCATTTTTCTCTCCAACCATGTATTATATTACCAACGACGTCTGATGCCGTGGTTGTATATCTCAACAACGAGATATACGTTGATGTCAGTTTTATCTACCGGCAAGACGAAGATGTTTCCTTTTTCCTTTTTTTATACAGTTGAACTGTTTTTAATTTGACACAGCATCGTGATTTTTTTTAATGACAATTTAAAAATCAGGAAAAATAGACGCAAGAGCTCTTCCTGCATGGTTTCCTGACGAAAAAGAAGACCGTATGTTCTTTAGTATTCTACTTCGTCTACTTTTCCACATGTAGCAATTTGGCCTAGTTCTTGCCTCTAATGCCAAATAAATTAGTCATTTGAATCAGTTTATCTGTCAATCTTTGACAAATTACCCCTTTCCTCGAGAGGATAAGAAGATTAAGTTCTCGTTTAGTTCTTCATTAAATCCTCTGCTTGCACCTAAAAACAATCCAGTCAATCAAATGCCTAGGACTAATGATGTGTTTGGTTAAAGATAAAGACACCATTTAAAATAAGTTTAAAGTCACCTATGAACACAGTTTGGGTCAGTGTTTACCTTATTAATCAGGCCATGTCCAGAATCGGAGTCTGAGTCCAGTGTGTAAAAAGAACTCTGCTGCAAAAACGTTTCAATTGGCTATATGCACAGCTGCACTACTTCCTGAACATCAGCCAGCTCCTTGTTTCCTGTCTGCCATTAGTGGCCAAATTGATTAATTCAGGTGTGCCTGACCTCAGTAGTTGTGGCAACAATAATCAGACACACCTGAATTAATCAAGTTTGGCCAGGAAGCAAGGAGCTGGCTGACAGGAAGCAAGGAGCTGGCTTAAGTTCAGGATGTAGTGCAGCCATGCGTAAAGCCAATTGCATGGCAATTCATGTATCTTTAGGGTGGATCTTCATTTTTTCTACTAATCATTCATTTTTGTACAATTCACATTGTATGAATTCATACATTAAATTTTCCATGAGATCATGTTGGAATTTGGTGTTATTTGAATCCCAGTACACATTTAAGAGGTATGGAAAATGTGTGAATAATAATATCCCATTTTACAACTGGCATTATCCATTTCAAATCAAGTGGTCACATGAGATGCATTACTATGAGGAATAAACGACAATTGTAAGCGGTTCACTTGTGAAGTGTGTTCATACCAGCTGTGAACTGGGCCAGTAGGATGGAGGGGGTTCTGGGACTCAAGTGTTTGCTCGTGGGCAAATAAGATTGGCGACACAGATGTTTTTTTTTTTTTTTTTGTTTTGTTTTTTTTTTTTACCCTGGCACAGGTGTTGCAGTGCCGGTTGAGTTTGCTGGTGCTATTACCAGGGAGTTTGTTCACTCTCCACAGTGAGTCAAAGCTTCCTGCTGGCTGCCTTGCTCCAACCTCAATCAAGGAAGAATGAAATGTTTTGTTTCTCATTCTTTGTATAGACAATTTGGAACGTATGTCTTTTTCTTTCCCTAAATTAACTTCTGGGGATCAATAGAGCACATCCATCCAGCCATCAATCAATCAATCAATCTGTCATTCTTATGTATCTTGCACAGTTCAGTGCACTTTCAACCATAACAATTCTAGGCAGGCTGAGCGGAGTCATTTTCATTAAAATTGGCAACTGTGTAAATACTTCAACAAGAATTTAACAGCTATCAAGCCGCTGCTCTCCAGCACCATCCAAGTTGCTAGGCAACACTGCTTATGAGTGTACACTTCTTTGCAGGTTGATGAGGGACACTCCAATAAAGTGCACGTACACTCAAGCTAAATCTGACCGTCTCAGCATAACTTGATAAAGTCCTAAGACAAGAGAATAATGTTCATGCTGATGTTTAAATCATACACAAATAGCTTATTGCTGGGTCATAATGGGTCTAATTGACTAGTTGTCCAAGATCTGGGATAACTTGATCGAGATTTTTTGATTTCCGTGTGGTGCTATAGTGGTTAAACAGTTTGCATCACCTTTAAAGTACAGCTAAAGGCTTACACAGTTGGAGAGATGTATTTTACGATTGTGCCACATTTTGACCTTTTTGTGTGTGATGTTTTTTAGGAAATGTGCCAAGTTAAAAATGAAGTTAAACTTTTAAAAATGCACTGAGACACCTGTTCAGTGCATTGTGTCCAACTATGTTTTTGAACGTAGTAGCAACGTTAATTGTGGTTATTGTTAACTAAAAATTGTAAAATTGTTTTTGGTAATTGAAATAAAGATTAAAATATAGCTGTGAGCAGCGATGATGGGCCCAAGCTGGTGGCACAGCAACCCTGGTTCATTAAGATACCCAGTTACCAAGTTATTTAAATATATTTTAAGGGGCAAGACAGAATAATACGCACCACCACATAGGGTTACCAGACATCCTGAAAAATTTGGGACAGTTCCGAAATCTAAGCTGTTGTCCCGGATCCGGCCCATATTGTCACGAAAATTATACTAAAGCAAAATCTTGAGTAGTTATTGTCTGATAAAATATTAAAAACTGTCCGTGGAGGTTGAGTCGGCCCCTGCTGGCGGCTCATTGGTGGCAGCATCTTTTCTGTTTCTTTTTTTGAAGTTCTAGATTTAGGTGAAAATTTAGATATACATTGATAAGCAAATTTTCATTAATTCGTTTCGTTGACATGACTGATGTACCGTAACCACAACACGCTGCTTTTTTGAGGCAGGTAAAGACTAATGACACCCCGCTGATCTTTGAAAAACAAAAAAAAAAATATTTGGTTCAGGTTTGAAATTCATTATCTTTTATTATTGGCTATGTAGTCTAATATCAACGTAAGCCCGCCCATAAACACCACCTAGATCTCTTATTTAAAGGCACACCATTTGTACCTAAATATAACAGCTTTAAGGGGGCATCTGCGCTTCTTGGGGTCTCTAAAAAGCTGATTCAAAATATCAAATAATATAAAATAATATTTAAATAACACTGGAATATTCATGGAATAACCCATCCCATGAATCTGAAACCAGTGTAATTATACAGGGCTATCTTGCATCCAATAAGGTGAACCATTCAGGCAACTCACAATTGGTAATTTTGAAAATATGTAGTTTTGCTCATCCCTAAAACAGGCTTGATCCTCTCAGCACCAATTTGTTAGTGTTTTCTTGAGCAGGAAAATGTGGCCTAATTTGTCTATAGTGTTATTAAGGCAGGATGAAGCCAAGGATTTGTTGTATTGATTATCCTGGCCAGTAGTTGGTCCATCAGCCTAACATCTCTCTCAGCCAGTGACCCATGCATCGATACCACCCAGATTGATCATTCAGACCAGAGACTTTCTTGGCGGGAGAAAATAGGACAAAGAGTAATAGTCACCAATATCTCCGAGGGAGGAGGGGGAGGAGAACTCGCTCATTCTTAAAGGAGTTATTCTCATTTTTCTCTCATTATTGATTCAGATTTAGCTAACACGCTCGTAAATCTCCAGCACTGTGAGCTTGGACAGCATGTGCTGTTGTACAAGCCCGGAAAGTGCCCTGGATGTTTTAGCCAACAGTTTAATATGTAATTGTTGGGCTTTGATATTTACTAGTCAAGAATTTTATATTGTAGTATTTATAGAAATTACATTTAAAATCTGTTAAACACATTTCATGTGTTCAGACTGATTTGACTCTCTGAAGCCCTGGGGGTATTTTCTAAGCTTTTCGTTTAGAAGCCTCTTTTTAGCATTTCAAGCAGTGTCTGTGATCTCGGATCAGGAAGCAGGTTGTTGGCCTTTGGAAATTGGCTGTAGCGCGGCTTTACAAGGTGGCACAAATGGTGGGCTAAGCACATGGGACTGCTCACTATGGAAACAGGCTGATCTGAATTCCCCCACACGAGATGTGACAGCCAGCTGTAGTCTGGCCGTTGCCAGTATTTGGATGTAGCTGAGCACAATGAGAAGAGATGCGAGTCAAAGTGTAATCCAGGGTGACAGCACAAGCCTGTATTTGTTTGTGTCTGTGTGTGTATGTGCATCCGAGTGTGTTCATCGCACTTACTATTCTCTGCCTTCGCTGTTTCTTGCGCAGCCTGATGAATTCTTTGTGTTGCCTTGAGACGAAGTTGACTGCTGCGTACTCCAACAATGCAGCAAACACGAACAGCAGACAAACGGCCATCCAGATGTCAATGGCCTTCACGTAGGACACCTGGGATGCACAAGGTCAGAGCAACATCAATAGATAATCAATAAGGGCATTGCTAGGAATAATGAGGCTGTGTTGACTTTGGACATCCTTTTCATTAACCTATCAGTTGAGACATTTCCATAGAAAACAGTTTATATTTTGCACATAGGGCCTTAGGGCTACATCTGAAGAGGACATTATTTGAATTAATATTTAAAATCTCTTACATTTTTTAGCAAGTAGGCTAAGTATAGGCATAAAAACGAACAAAAGATAACATTTAAACGTGATCTCGTGTGCACCCTTTTTAAAGCTGAAATGACAAATAGGACACCCTACATAGACAGCCATTGTAAGACATTAAGAAATTGCAAGAAATTGCAAATTCCTATGATTAAGAGCTTAATGCGTTCCATAGAACACATTGCAAGGATTCCGCCAGTAGTGGACACTCTTGCAACGTAAGCAATAACGTACATCCAAGTGAGCGAGGCGGAGAGAAGAAGGCGAAGGAAGGGCATAAAAGAATGGACATAAATGCATTCCCAAAAGCATTGTAAGCCTAAGTAGGTCGTAGAGCCATTGTCACCAATTGTCTTTATGATCAAATTAGCTCATTAAGAAGTGTTTAAAAAATGCTGTGCTGATCTAATAGTAGTCTGATTTCTGATTCATGTAAAATATAAGGACAGTAAATGCAGTAAAAATTGCATTTCACCTTTACATGTCTTCATTAAAAGTGTTAAAATAACCAGAATTTGTTGAGAGGAATCACGTTTAGAACAACAAAACAAACAAACCAACAAGAACAAAAAAAAAAAAAGATTATATTTTTTATTATTATTCAGAAAATAGGCAAGCTTATTTTCACATCTCTCTGCTCTCGTGTTTTTATTTATTTTCATTGATTGTCTCATTAATTCACTCATTAATAACTGCACTGATTTCGGAAATTTCTTTTTCTCCCAGAACTGAGTCAGTTTGGTTATGTTACCTTGGGTAGAGAGGCTCGTGAGCCGGAGCTCTGGGTGGTCATGGTCAGCACAGTGGTGATACCCAAGCCAACGCGGGCAGGGGCGGCATCCATGTTGATCCAGAAAGACACCCAAGATAGAATGACAATCAGCAGGCTGGGGATGTACATCTGAATGAGATAGTAGCCCATCTGTCTCTCTAAGTGAAACTTCACCTCAATACAGGTGAATTTACCTGGGGGAACACAGAGTTTCAGAGGTAAGTAGCTTTTGTTGTTTACACCTGGTTAATTATTAATGTCATATCGCTGATGTATGTTGGGGAAACACAATACATGCATTTAAAAATCCATTAGAGGGCCTTGAAATCAATTGTGTTTGCAACAGTGTATATGATTATTTTATATATTATTATGTGTGAAGGTTGTAGTGAAACGTGTACCTGTGTTGTAATGCTTAGTGCAGTAGCCGAGATCTTTTTCCTCCTTTAGTAAAAACTGAGGAAGAGTCAAATCATCCGCCACCTGCACTGGGCTTTCAGAAAGCCACTCGAAGATCAGATCGTTCATGGTGTAACCAACTGTGAAAAGGGAGAGAGAATGAAATAGAAAAAATGCATATCTGTGCATAAAAGTGTGAATTGCACCAGTCAAGCTTCCACTTTCATCCCATACTTTGTACACTGTATAAAAGGTCATCTGACAGACAACAAACCTAAGGGGTAGATTGGTAGATTGAATATCTAATCCAACATGTGACCAACATGAAATATTTGAACAAATTAATTGGAAATCTTTCTTTCTTATATTATTTTTCTTTCCTTATCCATGTTACTTGCCTCAAATTCTTCACATCCCCCACATAGTTTCTAACAGGTCTTTCTCCGTAGTACACATTGAGATTAGGGGCCTATTAAAAATGCATGAGGCATGCAATAACAGTGTAGAATACTTGACAAATCTGAATAATATTGATGTCTATCAGAGACCCTCAGGGATTTACAAAGACATCTATTATTCACAAACCTCCCTGTCCCCTTCCGTCTTCAAAACAACAAACCAATGAAAAAAGGATGAAGACTGAAAGTCCTTGAATGTCATGGTGTCTTTGAATTGTTTGTTGTGGTTCCAAACATTGCATTCAAACTAATACAAGAAATATGAATGTTTTTCCAAGATGGGGATTGCCTATTCTAGCCACAATTGTCAATATAAAAAAGGTATTCTTTGCAATATATTCTTCAGTGTGTCATAATCTTTCAGAAATCATTCTGATATGTTTATTTAGGTTTATTTTTCTATATTCTATCTATATTAAAAGCAGTTGTGCTGCTTAATTTTTTTGGAAACTGCATTTTTTTTTGGAGGGGGGGATTCTTTGAATGCAAAGGTCAAAGAAACGTACTCGGTCACTAAAGTAACCCCTGTTCTCTCTAGAAGAGGGAACGAGTATCTTACACTTGGGGAAAACCTCTTTTACATGAGATATTGAAACCAAAAATTATCCTTAATTTTGAATGAATGTAAAACGCATTGCGGCAGCATGCAGACATAGGCAAGATGGGTTGTGTGCCTATTGGTTGTCCTGCAGCAACTGCACCAGCCTATCGAGAGAGGCCCTTGGTGACGTCAGTTCCAATGGGGGCGCTCCACGCCCCCTACGTCACCTCCCGCCAAAGCGAGTGTGGCCTGGGCATATGAGTACAGCTCAATGGGCTGATATAATCTGTCTTTTTCATCGCCGAAGTGATGAAAATATATGCAGTACTCGTCCCCTCTTATAGAGAGAACCGAGGTTACGCTAGTAACAATGTACGTTGCATTCCATGGTCACTCTTGGTCATAAAAGCATAATTGATTTGTGTGCCCTTTAAACTTTATATTAACATTCCATTTTTCTACTTTCCCAATTCTGCTTAATTTTTTGTGCCTTTGTCATTGTGTTTTTCCTCTTATCTTCTCTTGACAACACTTTCGCTTACAAAGTTTCCCCCTTTGTTTTTTTGCTGACACCTTTGCTTTAACACACCAGCATCAGATTTCTCTACCTGGATGTCTTCTTCCCAGACAAGGTGATCCCACCCCTCGGCAATGTCCCGACACTCGTCAAAGCGGTGTTCAGTAGGCCTTTTCAAAGCCCTAAAGGTGCTCTTGTCTAATCGGAAATGATTATTCCCCGAGTAACAGCTTTTGTTAGACAGTAAACCTGCCCGTCTTCCTGTGTGTATATTACTCTGTCTGACTCCACTCCACTCCTTAGAAGAGGGTGATTTTTAACTGTGGTTACAGAGGAGGGCCTTTTCCACTCACTAAATAAATACTGTAGACATACAGAGGACGCAGAAAGGACAGTAAAACAGTATCTTGGTGTAGTGCGTCCCCTAAATCTTTTAAACCATATGAGTCACTGAATGTAGAGGTGCTGCCTTTGGTCACCACACATAAATCAAATAATCCAAAAGGCAAATCCAGATGTCAAGCTAAGTGGCATCCGAAGTGCATTTCTGTATTACATGGATATCTCATTTGGCTCCTCTTGTGGTTAGAAAGGGGAGTTCTTTTGTCTTAGGGATGTGGAATTAAAAGCCTCTTGGGCAAATGAGGTGGGCCACATAATAAAGGGGACACAAAATGAAAGTTTCATTATTGATATCCTTTAAATTGGTTCTAGGAGTTAAGATGCTATCTGCTCTGAGGGCACTGGGGTGGTGAATTATCTATTTCTTTGCCAGCCTCTTCCTTTTATCAAGGTAATAAGGAAGGGCAGACACTACGCACAGTTTTAAAATGAGGATTCTGTATCGCTGAACTTCCTCTAGCAGATTCTTTTTTTGTGCAGTGAGACATAGAAAACTGTTTTGAGTAATCTCTTTTTTACACTTTTTTTTAAATCCCCAAATGCTCAGTTATCAGGCTCACGAGTAGAAAAAGAAAAAAGTTAATTGTCATTGCCTTCTTAACAGGATATAAATGGCAACAGTTCTACGATTCAAAAGTTAGAGGTCAGTAACTTTTTATATGAATCCTGAAAAAAAGAGAGTTTCTACAAAAATTAAGAAATGCAATGGTTTTCAACTGCGATGATGATAATAATGATAAATATTTCTTGAGCACCAATTAAGCATTTTGATTTTTGAAGAATCATTGCACTGCAATCACAGAAATAAATGACGTTTTTTTAATATAATAAAATAGAAAACAGTTCTTTTAAACTATTTCATGCTTCACAATATTACTGTTTGTTTTAACTGTATTTTTGATCAAATTGGTCAGCATAAGAGACCTTTCTTTAAAAAAAATGACTGACCCTAAACTTTTAAAAGATATAGAGTGCATGTTCACCATACACAACAGTGTTCATGGGTTTTTTAAAAGCATGTAGAGATATTGCATTCACTGAGTTTCAACTTCATGGCTATTGATGTCGTGCATTTATTAAAACAGTGTCAGAAGAATCGGAAGCAACAAAGTGTGAAGCGGGGAAGGAGAGGAGAGATGGGGGAGGGAGAGATGAAGAGTAGAATAGAGTACTCACAGCTTTCTAGCTGCATGGTACAAGTCTGAATGTCCATTGGGAAATTCTTCAAGTCCATGGGACAAGACAGGATGAGTGTTAGCCTGAGACAGTGTGCAAAACAGGAAAGCAGATAGTGAGGAATAGCCAGTGGAAAGAGTAAAACCACAAAGGGCAGAGAGAGATCAAAAAAAATGTTTGCAAGCAACAGGAGGAGAAGCAGAAGCAAAGAAGATTGTGTTTCTTGGCCCTCATGTCTCTTTTTTAGTGAATATCCTACCACTATTTTGCAATAGAATTAAAGTGAATGAGGATGCTGCAAGCTTTAAAATTATATTTTACAAAAAAAAAAAAACTTCAGAAGATTTTGAATATAGTGCATAAATTGTATGTTGATGATACTTCATAATATTTAACCTTTAAAGCTCTATACCCCGGTAATAAAATTGCATCTATAAAACAACCACGTTCTTCAAAATGTCTTCTTTTGTGTTCCACAAAGGTTTGGAACAACATGAGTTTGACTTTGTTTTAATTTATGCATGGATAATTGTTGTAAATTGTAATTTCAGAACACACCATTAATCAAAATCCCAGTTTATACTGTCTCCGCATGATATTCAGATCCATGGTTGCACTCTTTCCCTTTGATTTGCGATTACAAAGTGAATCACTAAATGCGGTGTGAATTGCTCAGTTTTTATCACATGCCTTCTTTGTAAAAGCAAACTATCTTTTCTTTACTGTTGTTTATTGTGTGTCTGTTACATTCAAGTTTTAGCCATAAAGATCAGTCGCCGCTATTAGAAACTTTGGATAGAGGGAACAGTGTAATTACCTGCTGTAATGCAATGTCGAAAGACAGAGTCACCAGTGCTTTTTTGAGGAGCCAATTTCTTTGTGCTTTGATAACCCTAAATTCAAACCCCAAAATATCCACACTTACACACTCTGATGTGGAGACCTTTTTAGGCTCTTTAACACGTGATTTATTTCCTCCTTGTAGTTTCCAAAGCGGGACCAGGGCATGATTAATAGTGATCAGGGAAGGCCAGTATACGTAGGCTATTTCAAATATAAATTTGTCATTTATATTGATGAAAATGGTAGCGCCCCTAACCCAAAAAAACAAAATACTGTAAAATACTTTGTAAGAAGTCTACATGATGACATCATAAAGTTGGAAGTGCAGAGGCGGAAGTACCCAGATTTTGGTGTGTCCGCTCCGCACCACAGGAACTAAGAATAAACTCCAAAAGAACTCCTTTTGAAGGAACTAATTTAGCTCTTACATTAAATCAGAGTAGGGTTTAAATCAACACTATAGGAAACTACAGCCCGTTCTCATCCCAAGGCATCATATACTGACTCTTTTGACATTTCATCAACATCCAACGCACATGGCACCCTTAAGCATCGATATGAGACACAGAAATAAATGAAGTCGCCTCAAAATTGAAACTCAATTTTGCAGTCGCCTACAAATTTCAGTTGCCTCAAAATTCCAACGTGCAAACAATGCACCTGAACACACCTCGTTTTCAGACCAGCAGGCTCATGGGCAAACCAATGCATGTGCAATTAAAACAACGTGGTGCAGGACGTGAAAATGATAACTGCATCAGGCTGGAACCAGCAAAAAACACTTGCGTTGCACTTGTATGATAGGGCCCATTGAGTCAGTGTTGCTGATGCAAAGTAGGCCCTTCGCTACCAAGTAACTAACTAAGGATACAATTACAGTATGTGTCATTCAAACTGTTAAACATTAAACTGTTGGTTACTTTAACCTTCATCTGGAGATCACAGGGATATGTGAATAATTTATTTGTTAACTGGTTGCAGATGTCAGATTTATTGCATGACTCGGGCAGAGAAAAGCTGCTGCTATCAAGCATTGTTTACTTAATCAACCGTGTCAGTGTAATGGGGAATAGATCAAATAGATGGGATAGATCAAATAGGCCAATTTCATAGGAAATTTCATGCTCCCTTGTAAAAGTTTTTTTTTTAATAATTTTTAAAATACAAAAATACAGTAGTTTATTTTGCATGGTGTGAAAGCTGTATTTTGTAGTTTATTTTGATACACTTAAAATTAAGGTATTTGGTATTTTATTTTAAAATATATTTTGATGTATCTTTGCCTAACTCACAATTATACCCATCATTAGAATCAACTTAATAACATTTTTTCTAGGGATGGTTCTTAGATGTTTATTAAAGCAAAACAAAAAAAAAACAAACAAAATCGAAAGAGTACTTGGAATTAACAGTCAAGCCTTTTTTTAGTCCACATAACATCTCTCATATTACGTATTTTATATTTTCTGATTAATAATTACTCAAACTCCATTCTTCATTCCTATTTATTTTTGCCCAGCTCAGTTCTTAAACATATATTTTGCAATATTTTAATGCAAAACCCTATCTCTGTTCATCACTAGTTCTTGTTTATTCCTCTTTGTTCACTGAAATCTCTTTAGACTTCTCTGCTTACCTAATGCTGTAAAGCACATTCCCATTCTGAAATATCCTCAGCAGCTTGTTGTCTGTTGTGACTTCATGGAAGTTGGCACCTTTCTCATTAGCAAAGAACAAGTCGGGTTTCCATATGGAGTCCAACATAGAAGGGTCCAGGTCTAGAGATGCATCAGGATATTCACTATACGCAAGTCGAGGGTCGTTCCACTGCTGGCGTAGAAAGACATTAAGCCTGTAATCCTGTAGGAAGAATAATAAATGTGTTGGGTCCTGAAATCTAGTTCAGTTTCTGGACTTGTTAATTATTCATGTTTTTAGACCTAATGTACTTTGTTAAATTGCAAACCTAACACAGACTAAATCAAGTATGCCCTTGTCTTGCAGGTAAACAACATGTTCTCCCCTGGCATTAATTTCTCTTGTACAGTAAGTCCTCCATTTCCAATAATCTAACCTCAGGTTAGCCGACTAGCAGACCTCTGACAATCTGTAACGGTCAACTGAAACATTCTGCTGACAAAGACACTTTAAGCACAGGCTTTAGAGGATGGTTGTATCATCCCCCCTTAAGTTCCTGGTCGTTCTTTCAATTTCTCATTTTAATTGCATGGTGGACAGTTCATTATCAGCACATCAGCTGACCCACTGGACTCTAAACTTCTAAGTGATTTGCTCCTTGAGAAAGTCAGGCAAGCAACTAAAACTCGTCTAGCAGAAATATAATAGAAATATAATAGACAAGCATGCTGCCCAAAAGAATGAACATAAAGTGAAGGTGTTCTGCTTTGCATTTCAGACAAGACAAGCTCAATCCTGAATATTTGATTTTAAACTAAAATGAACCAGTGTTGTTACATACCATAGTTGTCTCAGTAATGGATCCAAAGCTGTTGATGAAAATATTACAGGTGACATTTACTGGTGGTCCTGTTGAAATAGAGGAGAGAAGTTGCTCATGTTTAGACTCGAATATACTTTTGTCAATGTTTGGAGAGTGAATGAAAACTAGATAGTGAGACTAGTAAAACTTAAAGTGATAGTTATCACAATAATCAAAATTTTCCCTATTTTTCTGAATATACTGAAAGGATACGGTTACCAATCCTCCAAAAATGACTAAAAGTGGTCTATGTGACTTGTGTGCTTAATATTAAGTATTCAGAAAACATAATAGGTTTGTGTGAATTAAGATTGAAATTTACCTTAACGTGGAATAGAATGGAAATTAGAAATAGGTTTGGAGACTAACTGAAATTAAAACGTACTAAAAATACAACAAAAAATGTATGGAAAAAAAATGAAAAAGCTAAATAAACAAGCATATAACAAAAGCTGAAAATTGAGTATATTTATATATATAGCTATATATAAGACAGCCCCTAGTCATCCTTCATCAAAAAAAAAAAAAAAAATATATATTATAAGAAGAACAGAAAGCCTTTCAAAGAGCATTCCCAGTCTTTAGTGTATAACACACAGTCAGGTCACTGGGTTCTATCTACTGTCACCTCATTTAAGTTCCCAGAGCCACTGCTGTCAAGCTGCTACCAGTTTCACAGTAGGCTATGTTGCATATATCCCGACAAAAGCTTGTTTGTTTATGTTCTGTCACACCTTTGAAGTTGGGTCTGATGCGAGCGTCATAGCCGGAGGTTCTTCCCATCAGCTTGTCCAGAAAGTCCGATGGGGACATAGGCTTCGGGCCTGGCCTGCTGGAGGACTTTATCTCCTCTTTACAGGAGCCCAGTCTGCCAGAGATAGAAAAAAGCGAAGAGGACGGAGTGTAGAAAGAAGCCAGAAAGAGAAAGGTGGGGTAAAGGACAATAGATGTAGTCAGTGATAATGACAGAGAAATATGTGAATGAATCATTTTAATGGAACATTTGAAAAGACCAGCATGCATTTTCATGCTAGTCTAGCTGGTGAAAATAGTAAAGCAGCAAATAAATATATATGTACACAGCAAAATTCCCAGTGTTAAATTAACA
>JAOTRC010000005.1:17046040-17058861 GCA_027497675.1 Cyprinella lutrensis
TGCGGCAATACAGAGCGATAGAGTGCACGCACTGAGACGAGAGAGGTATGCATCAACTCGTCTTAGTTAAGGGAATAGTTTAATATAAAAACCCGGTGGAGTATCCCTTTAAAACTTTTAACCAACGGAATAGAAAAAATAAATCAAGTAGCCTCAGACTCTGCAACACTAATTGAGAGCCTATTTTGAACCCATTTTATTCACATTAAGTTTCTAGTTCATGGCATGACTGTTAGCAGAGAAGGCGAAATACAAGAGGAAAGTCATATGAGACGCTATGCCTCTACCTCTATAGTGGCTAATGTGATAATAATAATCAATATTCTCAATCGCTCAGCCTGAATGGGTCAAAGTGACTGATGTCTGTAAAAGTAGACAATGCATATTTCGTATGTGTTTTATGGCCTTATTTCAGAAACTTTCTTTTTTGTTCAATAACCACGGATAAACAATGTTCTCTCAAAAATACAAACATGTACATACATGTTGCTCACATACTATGGTAGCCCTGTTTGTACTAAATATAGTGTAATTTCACCTGTGCCATTAAATGTTTATACACAAATGAGAAAAGTACAAATGTCGGGGCTTGTCAGAACATCTCATGGACCCCAAATCCACCTTGGTCCCCAGAGGGTTAAATACAAAAAAAAAAGCACACATAAGCCGCTGCTTACCTCACTCCAGGGACAATTCTTCCGACATGCCACCACTACCCCATCTCCACCTTGATTATTAATCTTTATTATATATTAAAGGGACGGTTTGCTCAAAAATGAATATTCTGCCATCATTTACTCAACATGACATTGTATGTAAGTAGATTTTGAAAAAAATGTTGGTTTCGATTCTATGGACAAAAACAAATACATGAAAAGAAAACGAATGTCCAAAATATTATCTTTAGCGTTTTACAGTATGTAGGAAATTTGGGTAAAATGTAGTAAGTCATATAAAGTTTAAAACAACATGAGTAAGTGATGACAGATCTGTATTTTTTATTTTTATTTTTTTTGATGGAGTGTCCCTTTAAGTTTATAGTCAGAGGGGGAACTTCAAGCATGAATCCCTCTTTTATGTTCAAAACGTTAATCTTTTTACTTAAAAAGTAAGAAGATTACCTTTACCAATATGTTTAACCTTCACCACTTAAGGATTACATGGACATGTCATTTCATGAATTTGTTTTAGAAGGAGGGTCATGCAGTAAGAGTGTTGTGGGACAGTAGTAAAAATAGTTTTACTGATTTTAACCGAATATTAATGCCAAAGTAATTAATTAAATTGGTGGATACAGGCCAAAATCAACATTTAAGTCTATGTCAGATCAAAGTTTGTTCAATCTATTGAACATAAAAAACATGGGCTTATGCTTCTACCGCTCTGAAAACAAAATGTAATGGGAGACCAAAGTGTATAAATGGAAATGGAAAGTGCCAGAAGCTGTGAAGAGAGTGTGAGAAACAGATTTGTTTCCGAAGCGTACGATCATTTTGTTTGCTTTGTGTCTGTGCAGACACGGTGGCCAATAAACAAGTATGTTTTTGTAATCAGTTCCACAATCTGGAGGTTTGACAAACACTAATCAGGTTAAGTGAGTTTTCCAATGTCTTGGAGTGTGCTTCACACACCAGTCAACAATACCAACGGGTTCTCAATCAAAACAGCACACGATTGAACGGTGCAAACCTTCAACATGGCGCGTGTCAGTCTGGGTGTTTTGCAATTTTGCAATGCATAAGTAAGCTATTTTCTGTGACGACTTCTGATTTATTAGTCGAAACAGATAAACAAAATATTGTAACTTAAAAAATGAAGTAATCTGGTTGCCTTAAAATTTTAAGTTCATTGAAATTAAAAAACTGAGTTAATACAATGAAAGGGATTGATTTAATCATCGCAAACGCAAAATATTATGTTATCTGAACTACTTAAATTATTTAAGTTGATTTGACAAAAGAAAAAATGTTGCAATTACAAATCATGACTATATTTTTTTACAGAGATGATGACTAACAAAGTACAGGAAACGATAAAACTATTTGCGCAAAAAAACTGTGTGTTAATACTTAAGAAAAAAAACATTAAAATAGTCTGGTATGAAAAAACAGTTTGCAAAATCAAGCAGCAGAACGAGTGGTTTTGTACTGTGAAAAATAATTGGAGCTGGAAGACAGACGCTTTCAATTTACAAATAGCCACACCCACTCTTTCGTGAAAAATAAGGTGGATCAATACAGCAAGGAAGTGTTACCTCATCGCATCACTTGTGAAATATCCACACCTGTTTCAATGTCATCCAATGAATCATCCGTCATCCAAAATGCACAATGTTTGCACTGCACAAGTGTCACACCCCACTAATTTTATGTCCGCATCCGAAAGCTTAAAGATGCTGCCTTTGGAGGATGCATTCCAAGTTAAGAAGGAATCATGGCACATCCCAATCCAATTTTAGCTTCACTTCCTGTCTCCTGAGATACCTTTATCTGGGGTGCCTTTTCCCGAAAGCATCATCAGACCACTATGGTCGCAATTTCAGTTGTTATCAGTCCTTACTGACACGCTCTGAGTGGGATTCGAACCAGGTCTGATGCGTGGGCTAACAAGGACGCTAAAGACAGCACCCGTAACAAACTTGGCTTGCGACTCAATTAAGCCAGCTGTCACTTAAGAGTTCAGAACACACACATGGCATGACTGAATTAGTGGAAAACTGTATCAATGCTTGAAATCAGACAAAGAATGGCATAAACAGATTACCCAACAAAGCATATTGAAACCACAGCAGTCAAATCAAGAAAAATAACACTTATCCCAGAGTCCTTGATCAAACAGTCCATGGGTGAAGAGTATTGTCCTGATGTAGGAATCCTTAGTCCTTGCGCCCCAAAAATGAACAATAAATGTCCAGAAAAACAATAATAATCCTCCAAAGGTGGTGCACTGGCAAAAATACCAAAAAAACCCCAAGTCTTCTCTTTAACTTCGATGAGTAATTAGCCCATAAATGACTCCAAAGGAGAAGACTAAAAAACACCCATTTGTTTGGTTCAAAACATGCCTCCATTCCCCTCTGGCTTGGCTTCCTTTTCTCCAAAGAAGGCCTTCCTCTACAAGGTGCCCTTCTGTCAAAGTAAAAGTCCCTTTTTCCCACTACAGGATATTTCTGCACCAAACATAAAATTCCCACATACAAAAGACAGAATTTCAACTAGGGCCTGAAACCACTTAAATCATACCTTTACTTATATTACAATGTTTTATCCCCTTCACATTTGTAAAATAAAGTATTACTAAAATAGTGTATTTTTCTTAGCCCTAATATAGAAGTGTCACAGGACTACTTTGATGATGTCTTTATTTCCTTTCTGTTTCAGTGAAAGGACAGAAAGCTCTTGGACTAAATCTAAAATATCTTAAACTGTATTCCGAAGATGAACGGAGGTCTCATGGGCTTGGATTCGGGCATTTTTGGGTGAACAAACCCTTTAAGTGTGAATTAAATGTCAATTTTTCAACAGTGCTCAAATACTAAATTCTGCAATCAAATACCAGTTTCTCAATATAAACTCAAGTATTCTTCAAATATAAAACACTGATAACAACTTAAAAGTTTTTTGATTGGAATATAAAAGGGAGCGTGTTTGATTAGGAAGCTATAGATTGGAAATTGATTTTTATGTCATAACACAGTAAGGACAGACACATTATGTGCCTCAAGCTTTTATACGTCAAAATAATTGCAAATAAAGGTGTTGAATGGGACAAAAGAATCCAGGAAATGGGATGTGAAATGACAGTGCAACAAAATGGGTCACGGTTGAATTGGGCATGGTCTAGCCTCGCGCTTCATTCATTTCCATTCAAACGCAGGATGTAAGAACACACAAAGAAATTTTTCAATTTTGACAATTTTTGCAACATAACATTGTTATAATTATGAGATTTAATAACAATGACAATGTCAACTTCTCACATTTATGATTTAGTCTTAAATTTGCAAATTCTGAATTACATAATTTCAATTATTTGTCATGACTTTTTCTCATAATTTCACAATTTGTTATAATTTGTTCTTAAAATGATGACAATGTCATGACTTAGTATCTCAATTTCAATTTTGTATCTCATATTTATGTCTTTTATGTCATAATAATGATTTACCAAATCATTTTTTTCTTATATGGTGCAGATTGGCTTCCATATTCCAGTAGGTGGCAACTTTTCTTGATGACAAATTACTGTCTTTGAATCGTTCAATTCAACCGATTCATTCATAAACAATGATTCATAGATCTTCTGATTCACCAATTTAGAAACGATAAAAAAAGAGTGAGTTCAGCTCAGCATTTGCTCAGCCAATTTATTCAAAAACACTGATTCATTTTTTCACAAAACAGACAATTGGTAATTCTTTGTTGGCTTTGTTAGAAACTATTTTTGTTTGTGGAGTAAAAATAAACAAAGTAACAGGCAATATCGTTGTGATATTGTTACACACATATTTCAATAATTAATTTCTTGTCTATTGAACCATTGAACAATTATATAAAAGCAGCTGTGTTACCTTAAAGGCTACTGAAACTATAGGACACGTCATGCATGCAATCAGCGAAACGGAAAACACAATAGTTAATTTATGGCAATGGTGACAAGGTCCAACAGGCAGCAGGTGTGCTGTGTAACATGCTGCCAGCAATGTTCCATTTATGAGTCTCTCTGCCTATATTTCATAACCAAGCATTGAAGTTAAAGGGCCTAGACTGATGTTGACTGAAGGGAGAAGGTCCCTCCTACACACACATGTTGAATCTATTCAGGAATAATATATTGTAGTGGTTTTAACGTTAATTTGCGGGCTTCACATAGTCCCTGAAATGCAAACCGTTTGATGCCAAATGAACAAATGACCATCCGGAAACATCATTGTGCATGTCCATGAGCCTCCCATTGCTGTTTTTTCTAAATTAAAATCTGTCGCCTGAAAGGGCTAACCATGTAACCTGTTGAAGTTCAAGTAAATGATTCATATCAGCCAAGTCCCCTTTGGGATTAAACTGTGTCTGCAATACAGTAATGAAAACATAAGTTGTGTGTGGTTGAAGAGTTGTGTTTCACGCATTGTGACAATGAAACATAAGCTAGACGGTTTAATCAGCCTGAAACACTGAATCACATGCAGAGAAGAGGCCAGCTATATCAGCACTGCTGCAGCTGTGTGTCCACATGTGTGTGTGTGTGTGTGTGTGTGTGTGTGTGTGTGTGTGTGTGTGTGTGTGTGTGTCCCAGAGTGGCTAGACAGCAAAGACTGCACTTGTCTGGGCTATGAGTACTCTTTAATCCAATGCTACAAGTGGAAACATGATATAATAGACATAAAAGATTAATAAAAGTCCTACTTGAAGTAGCCAAGTAGGGGGGAAAACCTCAAATTAGATCTCTCAATATTTTGTTGTTTCTCCAAGTCAGAAATTAGATTAAATGGAGAGAAAACTCTTCTGCTTAGATGTGTCTTTTGAGAAAAAGAAGGTCCTAGTAAATCTCAAATAAGCCTCCTCCAGAGTTTCAGAAGAGGTCTTAATAAAGGGTTAGTTCACCCAAAAATTAACATTCTGTCAGCAATTCCTCACCCTCATGTTGTTCCAACCCCGTAAGACTTTCGTTCATCTTAGCCTCCTCCATAGGCTTCTATGTAATTGAATCTTGCCGACCCAGAAAGTTTGTAAAAACAATGTTTAAAATAGTCCTAGTGACTACAGTGACTAAACCTTAAAGCTACACTGTGTAACTCTTTTAGTTTATTATTTGTTAAAAACACTTAGTTCTTTCAAAAATATATGTGCTCATTAATGTACATTTTCTTCGTTCAAGTAATAAAGTATTCTTGTGAGTGTATAATATGCCATTGAAAATACACACAGGTAAGGGGTTCTAATGTCGGTCGCCATGTTGCCCCTCCATCTTGAAAGTACATTAGCCAAAGAGGGATGTACCCGTTAATTCAAGCTTTGCCTTTCGCGTTTACGTTTGAGTTAACACTCATGGACAAGGTCGAACTGGAAGCCATGTTAATCTTGGGCTACATTAGCCACCGTAGGAGTTAAAACGAAATCGGAATTGAGAGGAACATAAACTAATTTTCACTGGATGATCATGTACCTTTTCACTGCTAGATGGGGGTAAAACTCACAGTGTAGCTTTAAATAAATCCAATTTTGTTTACATATATATTAATCCAATTTAACTTAATAAAATGCTAAAAACACGAATCGAGATGTAAAATGATTTAATCACTCGACAATTGTTTTTATTCAAGAACATCTTTTATGAAACTCACAAAATAAATCTAAATAAATGGAGATAGTGTTGAAGAATGGAGGGTCTTCGAGTCAAAAAATTGAGAACCACTGTTTTGGACCCTCATTTTGTTCACAATCAAATAAAATGATGGCAGAATTCTTATTTTGGTGGGGAAAACTGTGTTGTTTGCAAAGACCGTCTCATAAAGTAGATTGAAATGCTACTTAAAAAACGTACCTATTATGCATTTAGCGTAATGTGTAATATTGTACTGTACGTTCCAAATCTTTAATCTGATCATTTCCTCTCAGATTCCCTAAAGTCTGCCCACCTTTTTTTTTTGTGACTTTTTATATCCTTGCTCTACAGCAAAGCGAACATATGATACAGGATTACTGGAGACTGTGTCCCTCGGCCCTCGTTCTCAATCTCATTACGAAGGAATGGAGGAGATTTTCTCCCCAGGGAGTTGAGGGGATGAGGTTCAGAACAGAGAGGAGGAACTCTGACCCATGATCTATACCTGTGACAGTATGATGAATGCCTTTAACCAACTAACTTAATGCTATTGGATCTCTAAACAACGGTTTTCTGTTGTTTACACACACATTTTCTATGCAACAATCTCTCAGTGATGTCAATCAAAACATTAATGGTGGTTTACCTCTGTTGGACTAATGAGAACAAGACTGAGGGCAAATTCTATGAAGTTGTGCTACACGTTTCAGCCTTTGAGCCTATTTCAGTGTGAAAGCCTGTGTTTTAGGCATATTTTTTCAAGTAATTGAGTCTTTCACTAACCATGCGTACGCATAAACTTTTGCGTGAAATGTGCGTACAAACGATTTTAAGACCAAATCACAATGTCACATCTGAAACCACTTTAATTTTAAAAATAAGACTCATTATATGTCGAATGGCGCATACCTAGACAGTTGACACTTCAACATTTTGGCATCATTTAAAGAGCCAGTTCAGCTCTCTGAATTGCAGCAGTGATACTAATACTGTGATACTGTATAGTTCGACAGATTGTGGTTGTCTGCTGTATGACTCATATTTAACAGGTAGCATCATTTATCAATGTGCTCTGCTCGACCGATTGCACCATGATAGAGAGAGCACAGAGATGAATACTACGTTAGAACAACAACAGAACTGTGATTGTAAAATAGTACAATAATTACATCCCTGCTGTCTTGTCTGGAATCAACTTTGAAGGTGTTTCTGGCTGCGTTGAGGGAGAGGAAATCTATAACCTGGCCATCCACTCTTCTTTTGGCTTATTTTAGAAACTCGGAGTGTAGGTGTTAATTAGTAAGTCGATTGTCATTAATCAACGCCGGAGCCCCAGGAGGCTCAGACAGGCAGCAGGTCTCTTGTGTGAGATAAGTGGCAGTTTATGTGTAAATATATGTGGGTGAGGATGAAACATTGTGTCAAGGTCTTATCCGTTCTCTTTTTCCACAAACATTGATAGAGTTAAATACATCTGTTACTGTGGGTGGGTGGATAAGGTGTAATGTGGTCTGATGGCTTCTGCCTTAGTGTTATGATCCAACATGGATCCTTATGTCACATATCTCATTTGGAAGCACTGTCAGAAGGTCCCTATGCTTGTGGTTCCTCTGCTGTATGGCTACTTATTATTATATTAACCTTTAACATTACAATCTAAGATTTTAAGCAACAACTTGAGTGATTTAAATCTCACATTTACATTTATATCTCACAGTGTTACTTTTTATATCACAATGGTGATTTTACATCTCAGTGTGACAATGTGAGAAAGTCAACTGTAATATAATTTTGACTTTATTTCACAACAATTTCACAATCTTGGAATAAGTATCACAGTATGACTTTAAATCTCACTATGTGAATTCATATAAACTCACAAATAAGACTTTATATCTAACAATTTTAATTCTCTATGTGACTATATCTCTCATTAATGACTTTATATCTCACAATGTGGCTTTATATAATCTCATATAAGGGAAGGTGTTGAACAAAGTGTGTTTAATGTAGTACTCTGAAAAATGTGTAAGAATTACTGGCTATAAAAAATAGTTTAACACATACTTTTACCTTCCGGAAATTATCTCTAATTTGAAATATTTGTCTAATCGCCAGCACATGCCTTTGTTTTAAAATGTATATTGCCAACGTTAAATGAACCCTTTTAGTAATTACAGGCTAAATTGTACTTCAGGGTAATTGAGCGGTAATGACGACCCATTTCTCAGGGTTACAAAAGCCCTGCTTGACTGAATGCTCTCTGGGGATTAATAAGGCCTCCGAGACTGCTGTCACCCCTCAGCAATCAATAGTCATATTTCACAGTCTTCCATTTCAGTGATATATGAGCTTTACGTCCACCTTTATGTGGAATGTACCACGGTGAGCATGTTAGGGGTGACATGAGTGACATACTTGGAAATAGACTAGGTCAATACTAGTTGAACCTGTTCATATTAATAACTGTTGTGAGGAGAAGTTATAAATGTAGACTGGAAAATGGTGGAAGCAAGCTGCTGCTTATGTTGGTGAGAAGTGCTACACTGACTTTGAGGTGAGTTCTTAACTCACCTCAAATAAAAATACTTTTTTATATGTTTCTACATTTATACATTAAAATGAGTTCTCCTCTCCATTCATGATGGGTTTTTTTTTATTTTATATGAATGTGCTGACCATTTATCATCCATATTGCCCATTAAAAAGTACTAGCTGAAATCACAATTTCCAGATTCACTTCATCAGCCAAGGAACTGCCATTAAGATGAATAGGAATTCTAACAGATATAGCTTTCTCCAGGTATTTACAGACTTCTTTGGTGTTTTCCATTTCAGATAAACCCAACCAAAAAAGGTATAAAAAAACACAACAAATTGACTTTATACGCTTTACATTTCATTCAGACGTGCTGCCAGAATAAGCTACTGTGATGCTCATATTTTATGCACAAATCAAATGTCTGGCGACAAGAGACTAGGGTGAAGAGTTTAGTAGGATAGCTGTGACTAAAGTTAAAAAACAATTTACATATTTTCCTTACATATTTTTACACTTCAAAGCTTGATCGTTCCTCGCATTGCTTAAGAATATTGCTGAGGGATGGAAAGGTATTATGGATAATACTGTTTAATAAGTCGAATGTAGTTTATGAAAATGCTTTAGGTTTGTGTGTTGGTCATGTGATTCTTACCTCAGGGAGTGCCGTAGACTGTGATCATCTTTGATGCAATTTCTCAGCACGTCTTCTTTCTTTACTCCGGTGGCAGTGCTCATATTCTCTACCTTACAGAAGAAAATGAGTACTGCAGTGTAAGTCTGCTGCAATGTCTGAGTTACATAGATCTCTCTCTGATCAAAGTGAATGAGCAGGGATGATTACGTACATCATGGCCTGAAGCTTTGTATTATAAAGGCCAGGTGAACACCAGCATTTTCTGCCCTTTCCGTTTGATCTGCAGACCCAGATCTGCAGAATGTAGAAATTTCCTGCGGGGACTTGAAAGCTTTCACAAAAGGAGGTCAAAAAAACAATAAATGCCTCGCATCCAACACTCAATACTGTTTTCTGGCAAGATAGTCATGAGCTAAATCATCATTTTAGGTTGCATCAAAGAAAAGTGAGGCATAACGTGAAAGAAAGGAGATGATAGTCTGCATAAGCAAATTTAGACAAGAAAACAGTGCAGGTGTTTTGTAGATTAAAGGAGTAGTTCACTTAAAAAAAAAAATTGCTGATAATTTACTCACCCCCATGTCATCCAAGATGTCCAGGTCATTCTTTCTTCAGTCGAAAAGAAATTAAGGTTTTTGATGAAAACATTCCAGGATTTTTCTCCATATAATAGACTTCAATGGGAACCATAGGTCAAGGTCCAAAAGACAGTTTCAGTGCAAACTGCAAACTGTTCAAAGGGCTTTAAACAATTCCAGACGATAAATAAGGGTCTTATCAAGCGAAACGATCGCTCATTAAAAAAAAAAAAAAACAGTTTTATAAGCTCAAATGCTCGCCTTTCTCTGTTCTGTGATGCGCGTTTGTGACTCTCCTGTTCGAACTCGTTTATCAAAATGACTGAATCTTTTTTCGTGTCATTTGATTCATTCAACGAACGCAATGAATGAATTGACTTGATCTTGAATTGAAGATTTGTTCATTTTGATAAACAAGTTCGAACAGGAGAGTTGAGCTTATAAAACTTAATTATATATTTTTTTTTTTAAATGAGTGATCGTTTCGCTAGATAAGACCCTTATTCATCGTCTGGAATCGTTTAAAGCCATTTGAACAGTTTGCACTTAAACTGTCTTTTGGACCTTTTAGAGAAAAAAACCTGGAATGTTTTCATCAAAAACCTTAATTTATTTTCGACTGAAGAAAGAAAGATTTTTTTTTTAAGTTAACTACTCCTTTAAGACATTTTATTTTATCTTTATTGCAAACCTAGACTGAAAATGCTATATAATATATTTTTCTTTCCAAGATGATAATTAAAACTTGGTGAATTGTGCATATATGATATGCAAATTTCTAAGGCCTGTAAATTTTTTCAACATGATCAAAACATTGCTGGAAAACCTGCGGTACACAAATCTACTACATGCTTAAAACTATAACATGACCAAAAGCAAGTCAAAAGAAATTATAAATGTCCTCTTTCAGGTCTGCAGAGCTTTCATCAAGCATTTAAATATCATCTTACTTAAACATATTGGGATATATAATAAGATAAATGATATTTATATGCATTTATGCAAGCAGTCTGCTACACTGTTATAAAGATCTTATTGATTTACAGTCACAAGCGATCACAATTATGGCCATATACATATCAGCAACTACACCAAATTGCAAATTTCATTGCAAAAATGGTTTGACTTTAGTTTCAAAAAACCTTTCCATAAAAATACATCTGACTATTCTCATGTGTCATGGTTCATGTCAAGTAGTTCCACGAGAAGCTATATGTGACGAATGCGGGAAAATAACGTCATGACAAAGCTGATTGGCCGATGAGACAATAAGAAAACAACCCTTCCCCGACTGCGAGCTCTGATGAAAAAAAAGGCAAGCTTTTCATGATTTTAAGTGCACTGATAAAATATATTCTATAATATAATGAAATCTACTTTTGGATAATAAACAGATACTTTGAAATGGCTGTCAATAGAGAAAAATGCTTGTTGCGGCTAATGATGTCGTAACAGTATGCAACAGCAGGAGCCGTGATACTGTAGCCAAACCATGAAACCTAGTAACTCTCACAAAACAGGAGAGTGTTACCCTCATACTGACAAACCGCATATCGTTTACAGAAGATGAAAACTGAGGGTCGGATTCAATAAAATGCTGTACAGCTTGGAATGTCAAATCACAGTAATCGGGTGCATCCGCCAACCCAGCACTGAGAACGGCGAGATGTGGAATTCAGCCTGTGGCTTGATTTGCAGAAAACACATGAAAATAAACACAAAATTGTTTCTACTTTCTACAAAAGGCCAGCAGTGAGAATCTAGTTCTCTACATATCTCTGAAAGCATTTTGCTTGAATAAGAAATTTGACAAATTGCTCAAGTGGTGCAAAAACATTCCAGCCGATTTACTGGCCAGTTCTATATAGTGTTCAGCAGAAAATTGTTCTTTAGATCCAAGAAGTTAATCGAGGTTTAGTCTATTTTTATAAATTAGAAGACTACAGTATTGCTCAAAACCGCAGCAACCGGGAAACTATCCAACATGAAATGCTAGTGCTTGGTGGCAATCATTCTCTTAGATACAAAAATTATATTTTGTAATGGGATTCAGTCAATGAGATTGCTCTGGAGATTGTCCCATAGGTTACCTGTAGGCAGATGCGTATCGATAGGCACATTGAGGGAAAATGAAAGACTCTTGCTCGGTGGCTTTTGCGCCTCATCTCTCCACTGCAGGGAATGTAATATGCGTCCTATAATGAAAGCTCTCAGGGGAACTCTTCCTCTGCTTAGTGGTCTATACCAGGCCCACTCAATCACAAAAGCAGTGCGTGCTGATGCACCGACAGGGCTTTCAGTAACACCAAGCTGTGTAGTCTGGAAAATGCCGTCTATCGCCTTTAGCACCGTACTCTTTTCTTGCCACATGACAAAGCACAACATTTATCTCTGCATTTATGGAAACGAAGATGCTCGGCTCCACGATATGAAAATGGAATACCGCTGCTCTGTTGTGAAAGAGAACACCATTGCCTTTCCCCCTGTTTAGTTGGTTCATTAAAGCAGACAGTTGCAGTATATTATCAGGGTAAATGCGACTCTAAAGGTGATTCTTTTAACTAGGGATTATTAAAGAGTTGTTACATTTTAAGGAAGAGGGCCTCATTTAAAATCTGTTGTGTAGAAACTGTCCTACATTTGATATGACAATCATTTCTCAAGGTAAAAGCGATATAAATACTGTTCGTTTTCTCACACAAACCGCTCGTTTCGTGTCTTAGGCCATCAATGTGTACTTACATTT
>JAOTRC010000005.1:17070535-17082819 GCA_027497675.1 Cyprinella lutrensis
AGAAAGAAAGAAAGAAAGAAAGAAAGAAAGAAAGAAAGAAAGAAAGAAAGAAAGAAAGAAAGAAAGAAAGAATAAATCCCATCCCATAAATAGATTGGCAGGCATACTGTATAGAAACAGCAGTTCTCATGGGGCATCTTTGAATGTTTCTTCACTGTACACTTGTTTGGAAGAGGGCCTTCCTCTCAGTTGCCAGTGTTTGTATACCATGAGCCTCCCTGGACTGGTAAAGGTTGGACAACAAACAGCACTTACTTTCTCTGCATATAAATGGGCAAAATGAGCTGGAGAGTTTCCAAAGTCACATTTGGAGAATCAAAACTATGTCAAACACACATTTTCTCAACACATCCCACTGGATATTCATTCACAATATATTATCATCTGATGAGATAAAAACACTATGTGAATGTGAAAAGGCCACAGTGAAATGGACCACCATCTTAAATTGTTCCCACCGTCACTCGTCACAATTGCATTTTTACTAGTAAGAATTCAATTACAGAGCTCTATGATACAATTCTTAGTTACAACAGTTTCATTTAGAGCTCACTAATCATAATGGTTAGTAAGAATAAGTAAGTAAGAATTGAATTGTAGAACTCTCTAATTATAATTGTTACAAGTAAGAATTTTATTGTAGAGCGCTACTTTAATTCTTACGATGAGTAATGCTGGAAACATTTAAAAATAAATTACACCAAGAAAATAATAATAAAAAAACAGTTGAAGGACTCTGCTGGTCTATACAAAGTACATTTGAGAGACAAATAGGTAGTATGACAGTCCCTGTCTTCGGTTTATCTATAACTCTGTAGCAGAAACAACTAGAAAACACAGCAAGTTAAATCAGTATATTGTTACAGAGCAAAACAAGTGCTGTCAAAACTCATGTGATGATTGATTTCCCTTTCTCGGGTTCTCCCATCTCCCCTATATTGTTTGTGCGCAATGTGTGGAGATCAATATCTCAACCCCTTTTTTCTTTATCTGTCTCTTTGTTGCCTCTGTGTACTCTTTATAGGCCAACATGGGACCCCCACTCTTCAGCCCTGAGGTTTCTCCCCAATTACGAAAGGCGCTTTAATGAGATTTTTTTTAATCTCCAGGGGCTGGTCATAGTAAAGAGCTGAGCTGAAGCTTTTCGTCCAGGGGTTTTTGTTGGCATGTGTCTGATGTATTCCAAGGAGAGTGCCGAGTCGACTACACTGTTTTGCAGATTTTACTCATCTTAACCTTGAGAATGACACTGCGGTACAGGTGCACAGCAAGGACTAAGTTGATCACTTACTTTTCCATAACAAGATTCATAGTGAATGTTCATTGCAAACAATATATTCCTATTTACCTATTCACATCAGACACAGAAATATGTTGACAGTTGATACGAGCTTTTCGTCACGTTTTACTTCATGACATCCCAGTAAAAATAGCAGTAAACAAATGCTATGTTAGTTGTTTAATACACGGCTTCTTCTTTGGTGAATAAATATGTGGGCATGTTATAATAACATGATTGGGCATAAGTGGACAAATAATTGTTTTATAATTTTACCAGTACAGTATCTTAAAACACTGCAACATAATTATGGAAATATTAAAACTGAAGCTCTCTAAGGTCATTTTCTCTGCAATCAATAACTGAGACACAAGATAACAGCAGTTGTGTTCATGAGTGAGATATGAAACATTAAAACCGGTAGAGCCGGTTTCATGTCTCATATGCGGAATTTCCAGGTAAACGGTTAATAAACAATAAGACTGCATTTGCATGTCAGTTTGATAATGTGCGCATCTACACATCTTCTTTCGTTATCTAGTGGTTTAGGCTTTTGTGAACAGGAGATGAGACATCCCTAAAGATCAGAAACCCTGAGGCCTCTGTGTGTTTGTCTAACAGCAGGGATAAATCCCTCATATTCCTCTGTTCAAAAACAAGTCAAACTCAGGAAGTCTGCCCTGCAGGCCTTGTCAAAAAAGAAAAAAATATATACTGTATACAATCCTCACATAGTTGACTAGCTTCTACTGTAGTAAAAAAAGAGTATAAAATGGCCATGGTGATTTATAAATAGCTCAAATATCTTTGAATCAAAGCTAAAAAAATAAACTGTGAAGATTTCCGTCCATTTTTATGGTTCACTATACAATCATAACACTAATCCTCTTACAAAATGATACGATACTTGCTGCTCATGCATTTATGAATGCAAGACTCACCAGTGGCTCTTCATGTTAGCTAGGAACATACAAATAACATAGATAACAATAAACCAGCATTTGGCCCCTTCCTCTATTGAAGAATGAGGGAGATTTTTTTGCATTATGAAGGATTATTTATAGTCGCTGCCATCAGAAAGCAATAAATATAGTGAATGAGTCATTTTAGGCACACAATAACAGCTCAATTATAATCCACTAACTGCTGTCTGAAGGAACAATTTAGCTGTGATACATACAGTAAATCTCCGTAGGACAAATGCATTTGCAGGTTGGACAATACGTTTAGGCTGAAAGCTGCTGGAAATCAGCTTGTGCGTAGGCAATGTGGCTTATTGTATGTATATCTCTATTGATCTCCTGAGTCAAAATTAGAATGGAGAGTTGTTAAAAACTGTGTTTTGAAATGGGACAATATAGGGTTTTGATCAACAATTATTTAAATTGAAGCTTCAGAGCCAATGACACTTGTCAGGATTGATGTAGAGTCATGTATAAAGTCAGTGGATATGCAATAAAAAGAAAGAACAAACAAAGAGGACACATTTAAAGTCATAGTGTTTAGTCTATTAATGCTGGAGAAATTAAATCAAATGCATTTGCAGGAGAGTGTTCAGTTGGCATTAACTTATCAGCTATCCATTTTGAGTATTGGCACGCTTTTGCAGCTAGGTTATCAACTAGGTTTTGCAGTTTGTACTAATGTTTCCGTCTGAACTGTTCCCTGAATTACACATATGATGTTTTTTTTTTTTTTTTAACATTACGATTATAACGTAACACTATAGAAACAATGACAGACATTATAGTCTTATACCTCAACGGTTCACATCAAACTGTGACTTTCTTTACTTTAAAATGTATCTTTTAAATTGATAAACATCATATGTGTAATTCAGGGCACAATTCAAAATATTTCAATAATATTTATTTATAAAGATCAAAATATTTGTTGTCTCTTGTCATTGACTTCCATCCAATATTTTTCCAAAATAAGGTCCCAAGCATGGTCCCAGGTGGTGACCGAAAGGGGAGGGACTTAGGCTCTCAATGGTGATGATTCTCTCTGACCAATCAGCAGTCAGCAGTGTTTTCACGTCATATTTTAGTACCGCCTCCGTTCCTCACAACCTCACTGGAGGTTATACAAAAAAGTTACACAGTGAAAAACCAAACGAAGGCAAGTCGAGCTTGCCTTGTACTGTGTAGTGGAAAAGCACCATAAGTCTTGACTGGAAACAAAGAATCTAATTCTTACAATATTTTTCAGACAAGAAGAGGTACATTCGACAACAATCCAGCTCAGGACTGAAAATAGGGAGCAAACAAGGTAAGTAACGAGGGAGGACAGGTGGGGCAAATGAATCAATAATCAGGTAACACGATCGGAGTGTCTAGAGAATAGACATGACAAGGCACAAGGAAACATACATGACTGTGCTCACACCAAACATGATTCGAACACAAAGCACATGAAACAAGGTACACAGACAAGACAAAACAGAGTGTCAGGGCTCTGTCACAAAACCAAGAAATAGACTAGACCGAAGTGACAGAACCCCTAACAGATAACTGTAAGGGCAATGATATATAAGCTGTTCTGCCTCCCTATAATCACTTTTACATAGTTAATGTGTTTTAATTTCAATTAATAGTGGTAAATAACATGCACATCTTATGCTGGTGGAGCAAATTCATATGAAGCTGAAGTCCTGTTGTGAACAAAGCAGCCGAGCCAGAGGTACAGCTGAGCCCTCTACAGGCAAACAATGTATTACCTCGGCTGGCTGGCTAAAGTCTCAAATCTAGACACTATATATTTAACCTCGCATTGGCCTGTTAAAGATGTGGGCCAGCAACTGCCTAAAAACCAGCAAACTGTAACCCTCTGCACTACGTTCTACTCTTAGAGGCTACATTATTGCAGAGGAGATGAAGTATGACCATCAGTGAGAATTATGTGCCTACGCCAATCAGAAATGCAATCCAAGGCCTTTCTAAAGGCTCATGCCATTTGGGCTATAAAAATGATTGCACGTTCATGGCAAATTGGCTCACAGATATAAGTTTCCAGTAATAATACCCACTGAATCATTTATTGAATTGCTTTGAATGTAAAGCATATATCTATGTTTTACTGTACGTATGTGTGTTGAGGCCAATCTGTAGCAATCTCATTCTAATGCTGTGCTGATGGAGGCAAGGAATCATTTATGTCACAAACAACAGACCAAATTATTAGAAAGAAATTCTAGATGACTGTGGTGATGTAAAAGGCATATGATGAATTGTAATCATTTTAAAGTTGCTCTCTGCAGTAAAGGAAATCAATATTCTATGACTGTGTGCTGCTTAATGTGAGTATTGTACATTAGGCTTTTCTATAATGATTAAATCGAACTATCTCGATTCAGCCAGCCATGAAAGCCCGGCACTTGGGCTGTGTCGTGTATCTAAACCCCCCACCAGTGAAAATTGATAAGGTACGACAAAACGAAACCACCTTCTAAATGAGCACATTTCTAGAGGAGCATGTAAACACACTTCTGGACACACTTGTTTGCAGTCTTACACAGGTGCTTTGTTATTGTCTCATTAGTGCCTCACAATAGAAGACTTTTGAATGACTTTTACCCCTTCCTCTGCCCAGTTGAAAACATAAACAGAGCAGAGGCATCTGTTATAACAAATGAGGATGAGGAAGTGGGGAACATGCTAGGCGGCCACTGTGTCACAGAAAGGAATTGAACCATGATGTGACTCATAGTCATGTAAAGTCCCTTCACAGGAAAATAGGCCAGGCTAAATGAAAGTGTGCTGTAAAGTCAATTTGTGTCTTTTGTGATTGTTCCAAACTCTCTGTGACAAGAAGATATGTCCCAGGTCCTGTAAATGATTTATTATCTGTGTTAGATGTGCACATACCATCTCTTTTCATCTGTGTACCTATATGTGCAAAGGATTTGTACATTATCACTGTTAATCTAAACGGTTTTATGTACAAATTTGTGGTATTTTGGAGTAGGTGAGCATGGATGGGTTTTGCACAGTGGTTGTCTCTGATGTTTACTGCCACCAGGATGCGATGACAGGTGTGTGGAACTGGCTTCTCCTGTCTGGAATCTCTAGAGTATGTATCTGGCATTCAAATGCAGAAAATAGGACAGATGGATGTTAGAGCTTCCCAGTACAACAGAGCCAGTTGTCTCAGCCCATGTGATAGTACAACAGCAATGCTCATGCCCTGCCAGACCATCAATCATTGATTAATGCTTCATATGTGCCATTTTAAACAGTTACAAATATAAATCTAACCAAAAAAAGCAGAGCAGAGCCCTGTTTCATACATTTGCTTTGTTGTGATTACATCCCATGTGTTGAGTCTGGCACCACTGCTCTGTTGGCATTAAACATCCATTGCCAGACCAATGTGTTGCTAGTAATAGCTACAAAAAATGCTGTAGACTACATCTATGTGCTATTATCTCAATATTGCCCACAGAAACGATATATTATATTCTACATTTCTTGTGTGTGTTTCACAATTGATATACTAGCATGCTATCCCTCGTTATTCCCGTGTACTCCTGTGTGATTATAATAGAAATTCTGCCATCTAGTGGACTTGGAATAAACCTGAACTACAGAAATATTGAAGGATTTGTTAAACATTGAAGTAGACTATATGGGAAAACGGCCTCAATGTTTTGTCAGAAAACCACTAGATGGCACTGTGACACAGAAAGCAGAATTATTTGGATCCCCCATAGGATTTTAGAAGACGTTCGTGTGTGTGTGTAGGTGTGTGTGTGTTTGTGCATCAGCCTTATACAATAATTAAGTTAACTTTAGTTCTCTTATATATGATTGCCATTCAGCTTGTTTATTTCCACAGACATGACAGCGATAAAATAAGCATTCTCTATAATTATAAAGAACCTGTCAGAAAAGCACTGCTAATTAGGGCTTGATAAATAAATCAAATTAGGAAAACTGGCACATAGCATAAACGGTAGGCTACACTTATTAAAGTCTCATTAGAGGCACAAATCTCATGTTTTTTTTTTCCCCCATGCCCCATCAGAAATATTGACTGGCTGTATCCAACAATTAAAGTCATATAACGTCTTAATTTTAATATAATCTATTAAAGATATAAATGTTTTGAAAATAATACTTTGTCTTAACATAATCTGTATGCACTCTTTTACTTCATTTTAATATTTTTAATTTATTCATAGCTGTACGTTTAAATTATGATATAAGCAACAGACTCTACCAGTTGAGCTATAAATCATGAGATTATTGTTATTATAAGAAATTTGTTCCACGATGTTGAAAACAAGATTCCAAAATGAACAAACCCTTTATAGATCACTTATAACACTTCTATACTATTTAGTTTGAGCTACTGAATTATAATTTGAATGTTAAGCAGCTCCTTTCATTGGCTGTTGGTTTTTAAAAATACACATTTTGTAAGAGTTTAAGGCCTTTTTGTACAATATTGGAAAGTGCTTTCAAAATGCATGTGATTCAAAACTTTCTCCTCATCTCTAAATTGAAGACATGTAAATCATAAAACCTTCACACATCAAGAAAATAATTTATCTTGCTTTTGATTAAATTCAGCCTGTGTATGAGAGGTCTCTGGTGTGCTGCTGCACAAGGACAAGGCCTTATTCACAGTACATAGCAGATTAACTGTGAAAACAGAGGTGCAAATACATCATTTCAAGGCTGTTTAAAAGAGTCTCATTTTGAATCAGAGCTGAAACAACAGTTTCACACTCATCGAAGAGGATGTTTTTGAGGGACTATGAAAAGGATGATATAGATTTTTACAAATAAAGAGAAATGGTGAGCAGCCGTGGTTGATTTTAAGGAGCTCCATAAATTCTCTTTCATTCCTTAAAATGACATATTTCAGAGTCTTAGTACATTTAAAATAATATTTGATTTTTATAAGACTATGAATTTGTTTCAAGAAATACATAAGATTGAATTACCTGCACATCAAATCAACCTGTTTGTCAGTTCATCTATATAAACCGACGCAAACTTGTTCTGTAAAGGTGACATTATTTTCTTTGTTGGTTTGTTTGTTTTCTAAAAGACTGACTGGTGGAACCGGCGATTACATATTTCACAAGCGCTGATATGACAAGCACAATAATAGGGGTGAATTCATTTCCATTTATTTTCCAGGTTATTGTGTTTGATAAAATGAATCTTTCTAGCAAATAGGCTGTAAGTCATATGTTGTGTTCAAAGATAAATTTATGGGTTGGCAGCTGCTCCATTATGGCCCCTGTCAGCTCTCTCTTGCTCTTTCCTCTATCTCTGCTGCTCTCGTGTTATTGCTTTCTCATGTGTCGGAGCTGAATTTCCCCCTTCTGAGCTGCTCATGGGGGCATTAATTGGATAAGGGAACACAAATCAATAGCCGGCGATGATCTTGGTCATATATATTAATCAAAGCTAGATTTCTCAGTTCAGACATCTCCACAGGATTATTACAAGTCTGGGGCACAAAATTCTCATCTGCGTAATAACAAAAGCATCCAGCTGTCAATGGAAGAAGTCATTTAGAAATGTTAATTATCTAGCAAGGCATGCATCAGGAGCTCCGGCGCACTTTGGTTTGCTTCCAATATCTCAGGCATAATTTCTTTTCCGTGCATTTTACCTCATAATCCCATGTTTACTGCCTGCAGCCTTTATTTATAATTCAGCACAGATTCTCACTTCTAAGTTTGCAGATGTCAGAAGCTCGGCAGGGGCTCCCCCTTTGCTGCTCGGCGTCTCTTGTGTTTACGCATCAGGCTCACAAACAAACACGGGTTGGTTGGAGGATCATTTTTTAAAACCAACCCCCCACCCCCCTCCCTGTACACACACGTCAAATATTGATTTCCCCCCTGCTTCAGTTGGATGTGAAACGTTGATCGCCTGCGCTTTTCTTGGAGTGTCTGATAAAAGTAATGGGTAGTTGGGTTGGACTGAATCAGTCCTCCCTCCCTTTGCCGTTTCCTCACATTTGGGTGGCCTTTGAAAACTTGATCCAAACAAAAATGTAATAATTGATGTTTGGTGGAGGCTGTGAAACGGGGAGATGCTTGGCTTCGGTTCTAAGTGCCTGGTAAGATTTTTTTTAAGTTATTGCGTCGATGTTCTGAGCCAGGGGTATGTCTGAGCCAGTCCGTATCCTTTCTTTTCTGCTGCTATTATAAATCATTCATTTACTTCACTGGTACAATGGCAGACATGCTGGGCAAAAAAATAATAATAAAACATTTTTTAGATCATCTATAGTATGTCTGGCCCACTGAAGGACCATTTCCCCTGGTCTGCTGTGAGGGTCTGACATGATAGGAAAATAGTTTTGCTTCTTGAATCCAAAAAAGGATGTTGCAGCATTATTATGGTGTATTTAAATAAAGGGGTTTACAAACCAGGACCAGGGGACCCTAAGGTGCTGGGGTGTCGAATTAGAATTTATATGTACACACTAAAGACTGGAGTAATGACTTCTGGAAATTCAGCTTTCCCATCACAGGAATACATTATAGCCTATTATAAAATATATTAAATAGAAAAAAAACAATATTACAAGCTTACCGCTTTGAATCGAGCTAAGGCAAGCAGAGCATTTTGAACACTGGCTAGTTATGTATTTTCTCAAATTTGTATTTTGGATAATGTTTAACCCCCAAAAAGCTACGGACTGCAGCTTCAAATAATAAAGTATACATGTCAGGGACTGGTATTTAGTTTAAAATGCACTCTTCAATTACATTTGACATAATAATACATATAATTTATATCCTGTATCTATTTTAATAGTCATATATACAGTTAACATTGTCTTTAATATATACAAGAACATTTTAACTTTTATATTTTAGTTTGAAAAACCCCTTATTTAGGCCATTTGAGCTGTCTTATGAACTTTGTCGTCATCGGCCATTATGTGAGCAAAACATCCATTTATCTCACATGTCGTGCTGAATTAGTCCCCACTGCATCTTAAAGAAAGCACTCCATCACATTTCTTCAAGTCCTGGCATGACACATTCTTCTCATCTGTGTTTGTTCAACCCAAGATGTGCTGGCAGATGCACCGATACAGCTCGGAAATGAGGGAAAAGAGCCATCTCCCTCCTTTATTGCCCTGCCATTCCAGCTTCTCAACACATGAAGTGCGTGTTCTACCGCAACCATTGCTCTGACTCGGCAGAGCTGACCATTGTCATTTCCCAACCCGTGTCCGAGGGCCCATGAAAAGCCTGTGAGGTCTGGGTAATAACCTTCAGAATGGCTGTGATTGCACTTCCATTCTCCGCAGAGACCCAAGGCCATAACCATCAAAACGGGCTAGCGAATGAGAGTGAATGGCGATGAAGATGGGGGTTTGTTCCAAGAGGGGAGATTAAAGAATATAGCTAAGGGGTTTATGTGTACGTGTGAATGGTTGTGAGGTCTTAGCTCTATTTGGACCCTGGTGGTGGTACCTGATGCCATTAGTGACTGTTTCTCTGAGGCTGGGATTAGCTACCCTGTGTGAAAACTGCTGACAGGTGCAAGGAGAAAGGAAATAGGAAAAGATTGAAAAAAAGTAGATAGAGAGTGAGAGATCTAATCCTAATGGACCAGCACAGATTCTGAACTCATCTAATATCGTAAAAGAAAGTAAACATTAAATGGGCTATAGCTCCCACCCGGACCAACTAACAGGAGCCACAGCCCAATACTGATAACTCCTGACCTTGACAGAAACCAGACACAAGCTCTCCTAAAGGACCTGCACTGTCACATCTCAAGCACTTTTAAATCAATGATAGCAGCTAATAATATTAAAACACCGCTATAAAGTGTTTTAAACACTGTTTTGCCTGCTTGTTTGTTGCCCCTGGAGGGCGATGAAGGCATAAGATATTAAACTACATTGTCAAAGATCTAATGCAGAGGGAATTTACTTATTATTATGGCTTCAAGTCATCCCATAAGCCTCGTGTTGTCTTACATGGCAACGCACACGTAATGCCTAAAGGTTTTCTTATATAAAATAAAAGTTTGGAGACTCTTGACCTTGCGAAGGTTAAATGCTGCAATTTGCAGTCGAATGCTTGTCATTTGTCTGGATATGGCTCATGTAGTTGGTTGGTGTATTATTTCTAGCCTGGGAGAGAAGGCTACTGATCGGTGCTTTATTGTAGAGTGTGACTAAGTGGGTGGGTTGAGACTGCACAGTTAATGGGTTTATAGAATCTTATGTTCCATGGCCAAATCTCCCGTTACTCGATGAGTGCTTTGGCACAGCAATAGCCTGAAAGCAAATAAATCTGGGTATTATTTTAGCAATTAAATTGCAAGTTTAATTGTACAACATGCATATTATGGATAATAGTTTTATTTTTGTTTTCTGGATTTTATTTTGGTGTAGACAAGTTGTAATTTCACTTCTGTCCTCTCAGTGGCGCTGTAACATAACACATTCAGTCTTTTAAACAGCTAAAGACCTTAATCGTTCCTTGTGCATTAATATAATGTTTTTCTGTAATTCACTATTTAGTTGCATAGTATGTTACTTCTCACACCAACTGATAAAAAAAAACAATAAATGCTAATTGATATTAGTCCACTGTTTGTGTTGCCAATAAATCTGGTTTTGACAATATGAACTTGGCAAAGTATATGGAATCAGCATGGAGTTAATGCTCTCCCTGCTGTTATTGTTTTTTCCACAAATATTGAAGCCTGTGAAATAAACTGTGATAATATACTGTCATGTGCATGAGTTTTACATTACATCGAAAACTTAACACTCAGTCTTATGAATTGTGGGTTTTCACACTTATACCCTCAATTAGGATAGTTTTCTTTTTTTCAATTGGTGTGTTTTATGGGTTGCATCACTCACAAAATGGTTTTACGGCGAGGAAATAATAGTTTCCCCCCTCCGTCTTGTACTGCACTTACATTGAATTATACAGACAGAGATCAATGTCATGATCAATAAATTCTCCTATCTGTGACCAGTTGGAATAGGTGTGCAATGGAGGAAAGTCTAAAGTCTGTAATGGTCCTGTGACAAATTGTCTTCTACCAGCACTCGTGCAGCCAGACACCCCTCTCTCCGAAGTCTTCTGAGACACAATCTCCACAACCTATTAACCTTTTAAAAGTGCTGTTTTTTATTAACAGCAATATGAATTGCTCTTTGCAACCTATTTTTTTCTGTAATCTGACATATTTTCGAATGAAATAATTGATTTTGATGGGTGTTACATAGCAGAATGGAGTCTTAGCGTGAGTTTGCTAAAACAATACCAAAATAGCTATTTGGCTATTGGTTAACATTACGCAATAGATTTGCCTAAGAGGAAAGTAGTTTCAGAAGAAGAACTTGTAATTACTATAATGAGATCAAATTGTAATTGTTATTACAATTTGTTCTCATTAGAGTACATTAAAACCTATTTTATTTTAGAGATCATATTGAGATCACTACCACCTTAAATGCTATTATTCATACAGTCATCATGATTTTGCCAAATACAAGACATATTCTTGGATCAACATTATTTTGTTGGTCCTGGAACGACATTCCTGTCTGAAGATGTAGTCCAAACTTTATTCCAACACCTAAACTGAACCCTATCCATAGCTTACCCCTAAAATCAGAGGAACATTTTGCATTCTCACAAACGTTTCGGTTCCCTCAAGAAATGCTGCATTCCTTCACAAAGAACACAAAAGTTTTTCAAGCAAAAGCAAAGTTTCTCGGGGGAACACAAAACATTTGCAAAAGAATGCAAATAGCATAAACATTGATTGACATAATCCAGTTTTTATTATGACATAATAATTCAGATATTTCAAACACTATCATAGCCCTGGTCAGAAGAACTATATTATATAATATTTTACTTATTAATTTGTTTCTTAAATTAATCATAATGCTGGAACCCTTTTTTTTGCATTATGCTTCCTACAGAGCTTGAATGCCAGATGTAGATCTACATTTTGCTTCGTTTCGCTCGGACATTTGACGGCGTGTA
>JAOTRC010000005.1:17093927-17107162 GCA_027497675.1 Cyprinella lutrensis
TTGTGAGAGAGAGAGAGAGAGAGAGAGAGAGAGAGAGAGAGAGAGAGAGAGAGAGAGAGAGAGAGAGAGAGAGCTGTTTTGTACACTGTGGCTATTAAAGCAATGCTATTCTGTATAGGAACTAGAGATGGAACTCAATGTTCAAGTATGTTTTATATAAAGTAAATATGAATTATTGATGGTAAAGTATTGATGGCCTATGTAGTTGCATAAGCAGTGTTTACCTGAATAGTTTCATCATTTTGAAAACAAGCAGAGGAAAATGTGCACAGTGTAAAGAAGGAAAACATCTTTCAAAGTTATGTAAGAAAAAAAAATCTGTTGTTGGACAACATTGAAGTTTATAAGCACTTGGAATTACACTTGGTCTATTACAGTTCTCATGTACTGAGATGGTGGTTGGTATGGTACAATGAGGTTGTTTTGTTGTTGGGCTGTTGGGTGTGCAATATAGAGTATTGCAACAGCATTTTTAAAGTGGTAGTTCACCCCAAAATGAAAATTCTGTCATAATTTACTCCCCCTCAAGTTATTCTAAACCTGTGTGTGTTTATGTCTTCTGTTGAACGCAAAAGAAGATATTTTGAAGAATGTGGGTAGCCAAATAGTTGACCATGACTTCCATGATGTATTTTCCTACTTTGCAAGTCAATGGGTACCGTCAACTGTCTGGTTACCAACATTCTTCAAAATAGCTCATTTTGTGTTCTACAGGAGAAAGATTAAATAAATAAATAAATAAATAAATAAATAAATAAATAAATAAATAAATAAATAAATAAATAAAATGCAGATTTGTAACATTTCTGTGTGAACTATCCCCTTAAGGAATATCTCCAGTGTCACTTCCTTTTTCAGCTTTTTTTTTTGTTTTTTTTTTTGAGAAAATTAGCCGAAGGAATATTTCACATATAGGCTATACATTTTATTCATTCATACATTTTAGATGCATTTTGAAAAGATTAAACATCAAATATGTTATGCATGAATATTATGCATGAATTAAATGCAGACTAAATGGGATTACATGCAAACGTTTTTTTCATAAGAATAATTGCTTTTCACAAATAGCCTACACTGATTTGCACTGCTATGCAAACAATATTAATCATCCACTGACTGAAGCCGATCCATATACACGGCAGTCAGTTGTAGTAGAGAAAGTCCAGATGTACAGGTCAATTGCCCAATCCGAGCTGGAATCTTTCTACCACGTGATCATTTGTAAGCAGTTGCAAAGCGTAGATAGGCGGGGACAATAGTGGGCCTGGCTCGTGCGTTTGGTTGTGTAGGTAAGCCTTGGATGAGATTTTTTGAGTTTTATTTATTATTGTGTTACTATTTTGCTGTTTAATAATAATTCGCTATGTTGATATAAGCAGACTTGCCGTTCACAGGCCATGTCTTTATTGTACACTTTTACTTTAAGCCTCATAGCGCTGGAATAACAGTTTCCTGTGTGAAAGTAACCGCCTGGATAGCAGCGGTCATTTCTCCTTTGAATAAAATCCGTTGAGTTCATTTTATAAAATATCATGTCATATTGCATAACGCTTCCAGACCTTCTTTAATTTATTTTACGAGACGCTGAAATATATTTATATTGTAATAGGCATAATATTATTCCTTGAATGTGAAATTACGTTATTATTGTACATGTTAAACCCGTTGTTAAAATGACAATAGTGTCTCATCAGATTTCTGTTTTAATGTTACATTGAGGTATTAAAGTAGATAAAAGTTCTCAAGCTGTGAACTGACAGCTTTTGTACAGCTCTGTATTTCTTATTGCAGTTATTCCATGTGCTTTTATGTATATAAAACACCTCCGAAATGTAATTTATAACATGTTAATTTGTTGTTGACAGAATCTGAGGAGCTGATTTGGACTGGATATCATCTCACCTTCTTTTGGGGACAACTTCATAGATGTTATAATCCAGTGGATAGGTGCTTGGAATAGTTCTGGATTGAATTTATATTTTTGTGTTTTTCCTCATGGATGGCATGGCTTTTGAAGAAACGTGATTTTTCTTAAGTGTTTGCAAACTTGTGGGACAAACTAAGCGTTACTGTTCAAGTGAAGTTTTATTCCAAAGATGGATCAGCAGGCAGCTGGAGGGGAAGACCCCAATAAACCCTCCAAAAAGAAATCCAATGAGGATGAGAGCAAAAACAAAAAGCTGGTACGTATTGTAGTTTTTGAACTCAGTTGTTTGTGGTTGTTATTTCTTAGTTATGACACAACAAGAGATTTTGTCTTTCAAGTGGTCTTTCCACAACATGGGTGCTACCGGATGTTTTGAAGTTAAACGTAAATAAAAACAAAGCTTCTGTATTTTCATTGATGTTATTAGAATTGCCTATAACAACTCATTTCAAGTTTGACACAGCTTGTTATTGTTAAAGCTATTGTTTACACATGTTCGTGAGGGACACAGAGTTAACCCTTTATGTGCAATGACGTACCGGTAGTCAAAGTTTTTTCAAACCTTATTTGGGTTTTCCACTTCTAGTATGAATCCAGACAGCTGTAGCAGTGAAGGATTTGATCATTTTTGTTAAATCTGTTATCAAAGTTTCTCTCAAACTTGTTGCATGTTTTCAGTGCAAAGATTTTACAAGCTCAGCACTCTCCGGTCTCAGTCAACCGTTGACAGTGTATTACTTCACAGGACTCGTGATAATGTGCTGTCAAAACACACTGCGAGTGTCAATGGGGTCTGACTCTGAACTGAAGTAGGTCTAGTGATTGTGATATCTGTGAACCTTCCTGGATAGCTAGCCAGCTACATTTATCACGAAGCCTAATAGTGAAACTGGAATTGTTTGTTTCAGTTCATGCTGACTTGCCTTTTTGAAAGGTTTATAACGTGGATACAGTTTGCTGTCTTACTGACCTCAGGGTAAAAAAAAGGTCATGTGACACATAACGAAGTTATTTGTATGTTGTGTACTGTTACTTTTCTAGCATATCATTGTTATCATGTGATTTTAAAAATCTAACAGCTAAGGTGTCAGCAGTAACGGAACAGTGTGTTGTTGGTTAGTAAAGCGTGCTAACTTAGTTATTTTGGTAACTGTTTGATACAGAGACAAGTATTTTAGCATTACCCGCGTGTCATACCTGTGTGGAAGTAGAACTTATTACGTCACCGCTCTAGCACAGCCTTCTTCTATTTCACATGGCACTTTTAATGACCTGGGATTCATTTGCTTTGACTTCTAAATATGTAATGCTGCCTACTGAATGTAGGACAGTCTATTTCAAGTTGCACCCTCATGAATGTATTAATTACTTTTAGACTGCCTTACTTCCCAAAAGTTCAAAAAAGTTGGCCTTGACTGTAGACTTCACAAAGCAGTCTGAAGATTATTTAGTCATCTTGTAATGTCTTGCACAGAGCTTATTGTCACAGTAGGGTTTCAGATCAAGTGAGGTGAGTGACTATCTTAAGTCTGTGTAATCCGCATACGCATTGTAACTTCTCTCAATAGTTTGTGTCCAGTCAAACGAACCTGTACCAGCTTCATAATGTCACTTGTTTGGGAGCTGCAGGAATCCATTAGGGCGCTAAATCAAACATAGAAAATCTTGGTTGACTGAAGTTCTGAAATTTCGAATAAAAATCGATGTTGGAGGGGATGAAAAAATTGGAAAAAACAAAACAAACAAACAAACAAACAAACAAAAAACGTTAGATTAATTATTTCTGCAGTATATAGTAGCCTTGTCTGCCTAAATTAATTAGAAATAGACATAAAAAACAGTAGGCTATTTGAAGTATATTAAATTGATTTTTACCAAATTATTTTGCACTGAAATGATACACTTGAGTCTGTCGGCTTTGACAATGTCGCCTCACATGTCACTGCGCAATATTTATAGATAATTTCCAAAAATAGTACTATGTCAATTAGTCATATCAGCACAATAACTGTTGAGAAATATGTGATATAATTTAGACAATTGTTTTTGTCATATGTTATTGTAACTGTCAATACACTATCATTTCAGCCGCTCAGTGCATGTCCTCGCAAAGAGCGAGGCTGACCATAAGAGGATGAGCATAGGAACTCAGCTTCACGGCTGAGACACAAATAAACTAGCTATTAACTTAAAGCTTTTACTCTTAAACACAAAAGGCATGTCCACTATAAAAATAAACAAACAAACAAATAAACAAACGAGAGCAGACACAAAATAAAGTGCATAACTGAAAAATAAAACATAGGCTCAAAACTAATACAAACGATGGGCACAGCACAATTGAACATTAGGTTAAGGCATTGGGTTGGGCTAATCCAAAAAAAGTGAAAACAAGGGGGGTGTTCTGATGACAGACTGTTACCTGTAGAACAGGGGTGCTCTGAAAACACCCCCATTAGCAAGTGGTGCTTTCCACCTGATAAAATTAACACGCCAAAAAATCGACCAATCATAATTTTGGAACGTATCGACCAATAAATCGATTAGTTGACTTGAAGATTACACCCCTAGAATCCATCCCTTTATGAGCCAAATATACTTTGTAGAATGTAAACTTTTGGGAGTCAGATGTAGACATTCTTCTAGCCAGCGTGTTGTTGAACATTGTGCTGTAAGTAGTATGGTACGGGTATTACCACAAACCTTTATTTTTGTGTCCCAGGCTTCCTGAAAATGAGGCATATGGGTGTGTTGTTGTAATACTTGTTTATGTTTAGTTAGCTTATATCCTCTTATTCCCAGGGAGGAAGCCTCCCCATGAGTGGAGCGGGTGTGGCTTGTGAAGTTGAAAACACCCTACATTTTAGGTGCGTCTTATTAATGGAGAAAATTTCTGTGCTGCTGTTGTTCATAAATACCTGTAGTGATGTTTTACATTGAGGATGTTGCCATTAGGGCTTTATGATTTTGGAAAATAAGCTAATTGCAACATAAAGGCCTATTTTTTTTTAACAAATATTGTGATTTAATATGCCATTATTTTTCTAAGCTCTTTATCTTCTATATTATTCAACAAAAAGAAACAATAAATCATTATAGTATGACCCCCACAATATTAGATATTAAACATAAGCTCTTCCTTCCTGTAGCCCAAGCCTATGTCAGCGTAGCATGCCAAGTTAATGATTCCTTGGGAAAAAAAAAAAAAAAATACTGCTTTACTCTCTCGTTACATAACCAGGGTGTAATCGCAGCCTTTGCGGTAAAAAAATATCTCGTTTTATCTTATTGCGATATTATCACAAATGCAATTAAACGTACATCCCTATTCACCGTGTCGCTAGAAAGGAATAGTGCCGTCATTGTCCCATTGTCAGGGTCCTTCCTTACCAGTGTCCGAATTCGTGTACGCAATTTACTGATTCATGATCTAGGGAACTAGGGAGCTGATTGAGACGCACCCTCGGTCTACTAGTGCAAGATGGTTCAAGGGTGTTTGTTTAAAATAAGCTAAAACAGCTTAACAACTGTTATTTTTTATATATAATTATATTATAATTTCTAGACCTGGGAAAGCCGGTCATAATTTCTGTAATGAATACACTATAGTTTGAATTTGAGTTTGGTTCGATTTTGTTGGATGTTGAAAAACGTCTCTTATGCTTGGTAAAAACATAAATATTGTGTATTATTATTATTACTGTTTACATTAACTATTTTGGTAACAATATACAATAACATTTCATTAGTTAACGTTTACTACATTAATGAGCAGGAACTAATAATGAACTGAACTTTTACAGCATTTATTAGTCTTTGTTAATGTTAATTTCAACATGTATTAATACATTATTAAAGTTGTATTGGTAACATTAACTGCACTGTGTGAAGTAACATGAACAAACAATGAGCAGCTGTATATTATTATCTAACATTAACAATATTTACAAAGACAATAACAAATATATTGCTTATGGTTAGTTCGTTAGTTAACACATTAGTGTTGACAGATGACACCTTATTGTAAACTTTTACTACCATTGTTATAATATTTTAAAATATTAAGCTATTTATTCATGTGATGGAAAAGAAGATTCATATTTTCATGCTCATATGCTGATTTAGTGCTCAAGAAAGAATTTCTCATTGTTAGCTATGTTGAAAACAATTTTTTTTGGGGGAGTCAGGCCTTAACACTGATGTCACTCTCTCTTACACACTAGTGATCTCACTATTGCACATCCTGTTGCTAGTTTGGTGCCAGGCATGTTCTCTGTTGCCTAACTTTTCTGCGCACACAAGACGTCCAGAACTTCTGCTATTACACATTAGCTTTCGGCAAAATTAAGGAACCCACGAAGAGTGGTGAAGTTTGAATCCAGCCTTTTTAGGTTTCACTCTGCAACAAGTTTGTCTCTATAGCACCCATAATGGGAAATGGTATGTAATGCATTTGTTTGTCAGTAGATGTATAACAGTAACTTAGGCATATTTGGTTGGGGAAATGGGGGGAAAGTAATCAATTTAAACTATTTTCAGATAATATTTTATTTTAAAATGTACACACATTCACTCATATTAATTCGTATGTTATATTGTTTATTCGTCTAATATGCTGAAAATGCAAACATTTGTCTCGTCACATTCAGTTATGAATCACATGAATCACGATTGCCATATTTTCAATTCAATATGTGAAAATTCATTAAAGATGGTTTAAATCATAGTCTATTACTGTTGGTTGCTGTTCGATTGGCCATCTCGATCATTTTGACATTGATGAGTACATTTATACCCCTGAGGCATGAGCAGCCTCAAAATGTGTATCGGTCTTTAATTTTTTATTTTTAAACTTTTTTTTGTCATCCTAACAACAAATAGCTTTACTTATTATACACTAAAATGATTTGCAAAATACTATGTGAACATTGTGAAAACGATCTGTTATGTTTAAAATAAAAATATTCATAACAATCCAACCGTCTCCATTGACTTTGCATTGCGAGAAACTGCCTCCTTGTCATCATTTCTGACTTATAACAAAAAACAAAGCAATGTCTCTTTTGCTTCTTATGCTTTTTCTCCTCCTAACAATGCTAAAAAATAAACGTGTGAGAGTGTGTTATAGGCTATATGTCATTATAGCTATAGCCTATATGACAGCGCTACTGCAGCTCACATCATCACCGCAGATGAACATCGTTCATCAAGCCAATGTGCAAGCTATCGCAAATTAAAGTGAAATTTAGTCGCAGACGCTTAACACACAATCATCTTCATAAAAAATAAAGAAACAAAATGATCTTACCTGGGCTGTTGCCGCTCTCTCTTATTGTGATCTTTGATTTTGAAATTAGCTGATGATCAATAAAATGCAACTCATATCTGTTTTCGGTGATGTGAACTTCATTAAATCTGCATATAGTGCGGTAATTCGCCTTTAGCTAAACCACGCCCTAGAATGAAGATTGACCAATCACAGCGCAGCCAAGAACGAGCTCCCACAGAGGTCCGACACTTTTTCACAGCGCACCATTGACTTTCAACACAGGCGTCTCATATTTTTGGTCTCGGCATTCTTTTAATATTAGTTTCTATGCGGATTTACTTCATGACAAAACCACCCCAGACATTCTAGAATGATTCATTCTTTCCTAATAGAGCTATTCAAGTCATCTGGTGAAATTGTTTTTATATCACAATATATATCACAGTAAAATCAAATATCGCAATTTTTTTACGAATATCGTGCAGCCCTAATCCTCGCTATGCGTTTTCTATATAGAGGTATCGACATCGGTATATAACGGTATCGGCCATAACAACATTAATATCGATTATCAATTTTCACATTGGTGGATCACAAGTTTTCATGTCCACACATGCATTTATTTAATAAAATCGCAGCCTTTTGCGTCATATAATCGCGTAGGCTTGACATTGTGATTGCGATATGATTACGAGTGAGAAAACATGCTGCGCTGACAGATGTTGCAAAGACGAAGATAACGGTGTTCTCTAAAAGGTTATCTCGGATATACAGCTGCACTTTACCTCCAGTCGTGATGCAGTGATGGACAGCTGTCTTTCCTCAGTCGACTGGTGTTTCCACACATTTGTGATTTCTCATGGTAGTGATATTATGAGAACTCAGATTCAGTCATTGATTTGATCAAAATTAATTCCATTTTGTAAGATAATTTAGTAAGATAATTTTCATCTGAGTAGCCTAATTCCAAACTTAGGCGACAACATTATGTGATCAAACATGAACGACTTGTTAAACACGCTCTACAGCCCCACCCAGTGCATTTAATTATAATTGCGTGTTAGTGCTAGCTGGAGATTTATCATGGATTCACTGCATTTACAGCCATCAAAGCAACTTAGTAAAATCCGAATAGTGTTTCAAAAATTTTAATATTTTGCGCGTCCCTACTTCATAACAACCACTGTAGTCACATGGACTATTAATATTATTTTATTTATACATAGACACAGCCTTATTCTATTTTAGCAAATTATTATTTTTTTTTAAATAAATGAATTTAAATATTTTTGTAAATGACATGTAAAATATACATTTTATTGCAAAATTTGTAGTATATTTAATATATAAATAGGCCTAGGCTTTACATCAGCCATTGGCAGCACTGGTTTCTGGTTTGTTTTTTCTGTCAAAATAGAATGATATTTAAATAAATAAATAATTGTAAACTGTCAATACATACGTATAAACATTGTAAAAAGCTCTGACCAGTTATGAAGCTAACCACCAATATCTTTAGGGAGCGACTAGCGACCAACAGATCTGTGACCTTATTTTAAATGGGCTTAACCGTGGGGGTGGACACATTTTATGGAAAACTTATGTGTTGTCATTAGATGCAACATTGAATATGCATGTATATTCTTTTGAATGAGAGCCATATCTGGTGTTATGATAAATCTGTCCTGAGCTGGATTAGGGAAGGTTATAACCCCCTTGAGCATGCTAAGCATTATCACCCAGCGTTAGATTTCTGTAATGCACTGGGGGTAATCTTTACAGTTTGCCCCAGGATCAGACCCATGGGGAGAGAAAAGAGGCAAGAAAAAGTTTTTATTTTATTATTATTTTTTTACAGCAATCAGAGAGGGAATGACATCATGGAGCTTTTGTTGATGGCCCAAATAAAGACAAACACAGTTATATCCCGATCCAATCTAGGGATGTTAACCGATGACCGTTTGATAGATGGTTGACCGTTATCAACGTAGTCGAAAAAAAAAAATGCCGAGAGGTCACAGCGTTTGGGTTCACGCACTCACAAGATTTGCGAAAAGTAGACCCTTTTACTGTTTGTACGTTTTTTGTTTTACGTGTTAAAAAAGGAAAAACGAATGGATGCAAAAGTACATGGATCAATTGGTAATTTTAAAGCTTGTTAATGACTAACTTAACCTGTTGGTAGCTTTAAGTACTGCAGTAGCCTACCTGAATTTAGTAGCATTTGAATAGAGGATGGTAGTCTTCCATAATCAACTGTTGTAATGCTTCCACATATTTTGTCAGTATTAGTATTAGTTATCAGATTGAAATCGGTATCAGCAAATAGCCAATGCTGCGGCATTAGTATCGGTATCGTAAGTGAAAAAGTGGTGTCGGTATTTGGGACATCCCTAGTTTTTGGAACTTTTCAGTTTTCTATTGCGATGTAGACATGCCAAAGTTTATTTTGTTAGGCAGTTCTTTTTATGCACTGGACTTTGAGTGTGAAAGAACGCAGGTTTTGCATAATGGAATGAATTCCTCACTTGTCTTCTAAGTGAGTCTTATGAAGTCATGGAAGTGGAATTCTGGCCAGCGCTTTTCCTCAAAAGGCATTTTGGAGTATAGACTGAATGGAAGTTTACCTCCATTAGATTCCATTGCAAATGAATGAAACTCCTAAAATAGAATATAAGCCTGGATGCTGTTATGTAACATACCATAACAGAACACAGATTAGTGCAGACGATTTGTACAGCATGTCCTCATAGTCGTGCTGTAAGTGACATTCTGTGTTTGTTGTGGAAGCTAGTGACCCTGAAAACTTATATTATCTACCTGTGTTTTGTCATTATTCAAAACAGAGGTGTGAATGGGCAGATAAATGTGTGAAACAGACTTTAATCTTTGCTCAGAACTGCTGTTTTGTTCACACAAAGATGTGTAAAAATCAGTGGTGCACTGCACTTGGGTGGATTTGACTCCAAATATATAAAAATCAGTGTAGGATAGTTTTGATCAGCTTGGATGTGCTGTAGAAGTACACGTTGTTCAAATAACCTTAGCTTTTTTCTCGTGAGAAAAAAACTTATCTGAGGCACGCAGCGGTTTTTAGTTTTCCTAGAACAAATGTAACCATTCTCTGTTGGGACTTTGAAGGTTTTTGGCCGGTCTGTTTTCCCAGGGCAAGTTAAAAATATTGACTAGTGTTTGTTTGCCTGTGACTTGTCAAGGTTTTTTAAATTTATCATCAATGAGTTTAATGAATGACAATCTGAATGTACATCTCTAAACAAACAATATATCTTGGAACTTTGGCACTTTTATTCCCATGCTGTCAAACTGTTATGTTTATTTGATGTACTGTTGTTACTGCTACTCTAATATTATATTTCTAAATAATTAATATAGATATTTCTGTTGTAGTATGGGATATTTTGTAGTGATATACCAATGTGAAAATTGTGGCCGATTCCGATAACCAATATTAATATTACTGTTATTGCCAGAACCGATGTTAATATCTCTGTATAGAAAACAAATAGCGAGGATTAGGGCCACATGTTATTGGTAAGAAAATGATATTGCAATATTTTATTTTTCTGCAATATAAAAACAGTTTCACCAGACGACTTAAATAGCTCTTTTTGGAAAGATTGAATCATTCTAGATTGACTGGGGTGGTTTAGTCATGGAATCCGCTTAGAAACTAATATTAATAGAATGTTAACAAGTAAAGTGTTTCCGATTTATGTCTCTTGAGTTCAGTGTTTTAACCATTCATTAAAGTGAATTGGCTCAAAAGGATTTATTAGTTCAGAAATTAGGAGCCACGAATCAGACATGTCAACAACAGCAGAGCGTTTGAATTATGGAGAGACCTTCGCTATTTTTATTGTGATTAATTTATTAAAAAATAAATAAATATATAATCTTACAGGTTTAAATTAGAATCCCACAATGTTCTATGTGGTCTCACTTTTGAAATAAATGGTTTGAGTTTGTCTGTAGCTGGGCATTTTGGACTCAGAGACCCCTTCTTTCTTCATTTTTTAGGACATAAACTTATTTTATTTCAATCAGTCAAGTCAACATGTTTAATTTATTAAAAAATAAATAAATATATAATCTTACAGGTTTAAATTAGAATCCCACGATCTTCAGTGTGGTCTCACTTTTGAAATAAATGGTTTGAGTTTGTCTGTAGCTGGGCATTTTGAACTCAGAGACCCCTTCTTTGAGTTTAAAGTGGCCAGCTGCAGACAAACTCATGGGGTATATCTCAGAGAAATAGAGAACCTACAGGAAATGGAACACATGTTGAGTGTCTCACTGCTCACAGGAAGTGAAGAAGGGAAGTGCTTTAGTTACACGGGGGGACGATTCTGACATCACTCTTTCAAACAGATGTTTATGGCAAGTTTCCAACACTCTCTTCATAATGCTCTCATTGTCACATAACACGAGGTGGCCCTGTTTAATTGGAGTACAGAATACTTAATATTGTCATTTCTTTGGGGGCTCTCTGTCTTAAATCAATCAGATGGGATGACTGTCCAAGGAAAGCTGTTCACACCAACATGTTTCAGAGAAACATAAACATTGGCTCAGTTTTCCTGAAATAACCAACACACCAAAGATTTTTTTCCCAATGTTTAGGCAATAGAGCTCTTGGAATGGGTTGTTTAATGAGGGCCCCTCCAGTATTTTGAAGTCATCAGTCATTCCTGCGATGTGCTGTACACAGACAAATCACCTGGAAATTGGGTTCTGGTTTATAATATCTTTTTTTATGCTAAAAATCATTTTTAAATATATTTTTTAGATGCTAGCATGTTCTTCTTTCAAATTAGTCTGTTGAGAACAGTGCAGCTTTGTTTGGGCAGATGAATTGATAAAAAAGGGTCTGTTCATTAAGTCAAGGGCATCTAGAAGCGGAATACAGGATATTCCTCAATGATGGTTGTGAACGTAAGACGGGTAGAAAACAGAAAAAGCAACCAGTTCTTGGTATACAATTAGTCTGTTTGGGTTTAAATCGTTCATCATTAAGTTAACATGAAAACAAGTTTGACTATCAATTTTGTTAATGCATTTTCTTGGTGATACTATAAATGATTCACTGTTGCATGCTATTTAATGGATAGATTTTCATTATTAAAAAAACAATGTTTGTAAGGGCTAATATTTTATGTATTTGAGGAGCTGAGAAGAGTGTCAGTCTGGTATTTGCCCTCGAATCAGCCAACACATCCTGTGAAAAACACTTTATCTTATATAACACAAATATTTGGCCAAATTTGGTCATATTAAATGAAAGGAAAAACTAAGCATTTTTATTTTTTACAAAATAAACTTTGTAACCTACAAGTTTAAGAAAACGTAATGCTGAATTGCTAAAGAAATATAGAAATATATAGTAGGTAGATTGACAATGGTGAGGCCGTTCATAAAAATATTATTGTGTGCCGTAACCCAACCGACTCTGTAAATTCATGACTGACTCAATTATTTATTTATTTATTTTTTTCCTTTTTTTCTGACCGACTTGCCGGTGGTAAACTTGCATTTTACTCTTCAAACATCTAATACAACATGCAATAAAATATTATAAATTATATAAGTATTGTGAATATAAATTGCTTAGGCTAAGTTCTTTATAAAAACCTGGGTCGTCATCTATGATGATTATGTTTACACCATTGGTTTACACTTGTCACACTATGGCCTGTGAGTTCGCTTCGTTTCATTCACTGTCAATGGTTTGCGCTTGGTGATGGCTGCTTGTGAAATACGTCTGTATAAGCCTACGTTTAGACGCTCGTTATTCAAAATTCGTAAAGGTCAAATAGGGAATAGTAGAATAGGGACTCAATGTTAACAGCCTTTTCTTGGAGCTCGTCACGGTCACCATATTCCCGCCGCGAACGCGTGTCACACAGCAACTGCAGGCTCTGACAAACACATAAGTATGGGAAGCCAAACACACTGAAAGTGGGACGAAATGGTGCCGTGTTACAGAGTTCGCGCTGTGCTGACATGTACTCTGCGACC
>JAOTRC010000005.1:17132242-17145177 GCA_027497675.1 Cyprinella lutrensis
TCCAATAACTTCACCCCCCCCCCTCCCCCTCCCCCTTTCCTGTTCATTGTTGTTATGTATTCATTTTAATTAGGTTGAAGGATTTGCACTTGTTAGACATGATGGCTGTTGATTTGTAGTATTTATTTATATATTATTGAAATGTAGTTTTATTTTTATGTTTAGTAATTTTATGCGTTTTTGTCATTTCTTATTTGTAATTTTACTTTTGGTAAAGGAATTGCTTTTGTAATTTTAGTACTAGTTCTATACTTTTTCTAAGAAATGACAATGGCCAATGTAAAATTAACATTACTTGTGAGTTTTGAGTGTTTGCCAAGGTTTTTCTATTTGTTTGCTAAGGTGTTCTGAATGGCAGTTAATGTTAGTCATTGCTAAGTGGTTGCTTCTGCCTAATAAAGCCCAAGTTAAAAAAGTGCCTAATACTCAATAATAATCTAGTCTTTAGATATACTTTTGTGTCCCACCTTTTGTGCAATTCTGTGATTTCTTATTTAATTTTTCTTCTCCTTCAGGTGAAAATTGTATGTCTGATTTTTTTTTTTTTGAAAAGTAATGGCACACCTCTCGTTAATGAGCTATACAATTTTGAGGCATGATTAATGCCTGTAGCACAAATGTTGGGGACAAGTTATGAAGTGTAATACTCCTTTTTTTTCTTATAGAAAACACCACACCACTAATAATGTATTGGTATTATAGTATGAAGTGAAAAGAGAGGTACGAGTCAATAATTTTCTGCAGTAATTGACAACATGCCACAGATGCTGTTGATAGTGCTTAACTTGGACTATTCCTTTAATGCAAGTAAATATTGCATAGATGTTAGTAATTCACCTATATGTTATAATATAAGACATTATAAGATGTCTTGAGAACTAGTGTGAGAATGTTATAATAGAAGACATTCTCACACTAGACGAAGGTCTTTAATTTCTGTCCCTTTTGCTTGGTTTCATCACAGAAGCTGATCAGATCTAGGATACTGAGTTGTTCCTGTCACTGTATCCCAGTGATCAACTCTAAACCCTGTGAGTTTCAGTTTTGTTTGCGTCTCCAAGCTCAGACATATTGAAGTTTATCCAGGTTGAAATCAGATTGACACTAGTGCAATATTCATTGTGACACCTAACCTTATCTCCTGCGGGATCTCGACTGATGCTTCAGTGCTTGTTTGGTATAACCACAACTTGCATACAATTTTAATTCCATTCAGTCAAGTGCTAATATATAAATATCAAGTACAATGCAATTGATTTACCTTTAATACCATTTGCAGGGTTTTCTGGGGCTGGACTTATTTGCATTTCACAGACCCAGACAGAGCCTAGCTTTGTTGATTTCATATGGAAAACAGAAAGACGTAACAGTAGCAGATTATATTAACCTGAATATAAAGCAGTCCTACATTTTTTTCAAGAGAGCCAACACTACTAAAGGCCGTTTCTAGCATCAGTCAGACAGTTTGACGTGCTCTCTCTCTCTCTTTGTACAATGTTATATCACACACAAGGTCTCAGAAGTCTTTTGTAAGTCATGGCAGACCACACCAGAAAGACAAATGTCTTGTCATATAGGACACGCAGTCTAGAAAGTGTGTAAAGAATTGCAACCTGATAGACTGGCGGTGTATGTCAATACTAGCTCCCACCGGTGACAGAAAAGGTCTCTTTGCTGGCTGACTGCTGCTGCATTATGCCACGTGGCCTTCTTTTCAATGGGAAACAAACAATCAGCACTCCAGCCTTCAAAAGAGGAGAGTGGGATCTCATTATGATGAAGAGAAGATGAAAGGGAGCCAAGAGTGGACATGGTGTTCTCGTATTAAAGTGAAAAGAGATGGGCTCTGTTTGTGTGTAGGTGTGTGCGCGCAACGAGCATTCTCGTGATTGTACGCCACTTCTGTATGAGAGGAGCCCGTGATGTTCACGTTGCGATTTGAGCAATATATTCGCAAGTCCTGTCCATCTTTCTTTTTTAATTCCAGCGGCCCCTCTGTCCACCTAGATATTATTACTTCCCTTTGTACTGCTCTTAGCGCCGGTTATGAGGTCAGGAGATCTGGTAATGGCTTGTCCCGTCACTCTCCTTGACCACTTCTCAATGCCATTACCTCACATTCTTGCCCTTTTTCCAGCCTTAGATGTGATGTATTTATAGCACATAGCATATTTTTTTTACTATAGCCTTACTGAAGACATCGTGTCATCACTTTAGCCGTACGAGTCCTGCTGCTCTTATGGCTTGATGAATGTAGGAGCATTGTGGTTTGTTTTTCTTTCTCAAAGTTACTTCATTAACTTTGAGTGTTTAGGTCAGGCTCTTGCTCTGTGGGTTTTGGACAGCTCTTTTCTTACAATTAGGGTAGTCTGCTAGATAGTTTCACTTGAACCATAAAGCCATGAACACAGAAATATCACATTTAACGTCACATAACGAAGGTTTAAGGAACTGCAACTTGGGGAACAATGTATTTTGAATGCTCACGGCTTTCCTCTTCACTCTTCTGCGTTTATTTCAGCCTTGAACTAATGAGAAGCTATCTCATTAGCTTATTGGGTAGGAGTCAAAGAGACGCTACCATTTTACTTGGTTGATTCCATTGATAAGATTTTCTCTCACTTAAAACCCCACAGTCTCCCTTTGAGACTCCCTGTGGCCCTGTCTGCAAATCACAGCGCTAATAAGGTGTGGCGCTTGTCTTTGGGCTGCACATTTTATGGTTGTCATCCTTGGACGCTCAGCAGTGAGCCGTCATTATCTGCTCATCAAACACACTTTAAGCACTTCCCCAAATGGCCAAGCCTAACAATTCGTCGTTTGATCAAGGATGGGTCACAAACCGTTTGCACTTTTTTCTCAAGGGGGCTCTGGAGAAATAGACCCTTCAAAATGGCTGCGTTTTAGTCTTATTTGTTCATGATTGTGTCCCTGGAATGCCAGCTTCTCCTGGTTGTTTCCTCTTGGTTTGTTCAGTGTATTTATAACGGACAGTTTGCACGTTTTCAGTTTGTCTTGTTATGCATGTGTATAAATCCATATGATTAGCTGTCCATTGCCTGAGAGACGAGAAGTTGGAGGAGACTGAGATGGTGCAGTACGTTCATTGAGAAAATCCCAAAAGCCACTAGATGGCAGTAAGTATCTTTAAATTGAGGTTCCACAGCAGTTTTAGTGTGCAAGAGATGGAGGGAAAAAAAACACATTGCCGTTTCTCAATATGTGTTCTTGTTGTGTTCTTGTGGACTTGTGAAACGTCATCTGTCGAACAAGTACTGTTCCAGTTCAAAGTTCACATCTAGCCAAGTCTAGTTCAAATACCCGGATGTGTTATTGGTCCACCCCGTTTAGCGAGGATACATCGAAAGGTGAATTGTGCGGACTTGAGACAGCAAGGTATCCCAGAATGCATCTCGCACCAACCAGTAAGCGTCAATAGCAGAGGAGAAAACCCGCATAATATCAAAAAACTACTGTTATTGAGTCATGAAATTTAATTTTAAGACTGTTTCAGGTGAGAATGTAGTTGTTTAAAGCTCAAATCTGTGGTTTATTTATAAAGATAGCACCAATTTGAAAAATGTATCTGTCGTTTTCGGAGTTGTGAGATCCGGGTGTTCAACGCTTATCAACCCCGAATGGAATAGATTTTCCTCGGCTAGTACTTCTGATGTTTGCCACTGGCTCTGAGGTCTCTAGTCTAGTGGATAAACATGACGTATAATTTGTCTTGTGTACAAGTTGATCTTTGGTCTCATTAAACTTTAGTTTGTTCCATGGCAAAACATTGTTTTGGCTGAGGGCAAAGTGAAGTTCCATAACAATATATTTAGGCTATTTAACGTATTAGAGAGCTTACTTATGTTTGACTGAATTGTTTGCTTTATTTCTCATTGTAGCTTCTATACCTTTTAGGCTAGGTATTATTGATCATTAAAAGTGACATTTAACAAAAAGAGACAGGGTTGTGCCATTTTTTGTCTTAAAATATAGGTGATAACAAAGTTAAAACAAAGTGACACATAAAGCTTGCTGTTCCATTTGCAAAATAACCAGACATTCTTTCGAAATTTGCGTACTTGGTATTGAGAAACGGCCTTTGTTGCCATGGAACTGACTTTTTTTTGACTATAATGCAGTTTGTTAGAGGTTTGGTGTTTGAACAGTATTCAAATGGACTTTGGCTAGATTTATAATTTTACTTTATCAAGTAAAATCAAGTTTACTTTTTTTGTTCGTTAACATTTCCTAAGCTGACGGGTGTAGATAGACTGCTGTTTTTTCCCCTTCTAGCGACTCGGAGATGGTGTTCGAGATGGATGTTTGGTGGCTCGAGCTGCCTAGTCCCTCATCGACATCCTGCTTATGCAATCACATCTGAATAATTTATACTGCCTCTTCTGGTCTGATCATGTCAAACACATGTTCACGCAAAGTCGAACTGTACTTTTTGCAGGTCTCTTCTCTTCTGTTCTCATCTCGTCTCTTGGCATATTGTGAATTTTTCCTCGTCAGTCAATTTCTGAGTGGTAGAGGTGTTTGTTTTATTCTCTCTCATCCACATACTGCCCCTTCACCTTTCCGTTTCAGGTGCTCTTTCAAACACTGCACATAAATTTTTAAACTTAGCCATATGCTATCGCTTCTTTCTTTGGGTAACTCTGCCAAATGCTCCTGAATCAAATCAGGACAAATCAAATTTAAAGGCTATTAACAAATACAAATACAGATTTTCCCTCACACAAATCAGATGAATACATTTACCCACTTGTGGTGACCACATTCTCCTACGCATTTGATGTAGTGTAAACAGTGGGTTCTAATTTTTGAGAAGAGATTGTTGAATAAAAACGTTACTTTATGTTTTTTTTGCACACAAAAAATATTCTCATCGCTTCATACTATTAAAGTTGAATCACTTTGGACTGTTTAGTTATATGGACTGTTTAACAATGTTTTCACTAAACCTTTCTGGGCCTTGAAAGTTACAATGATGTTGATATCAATGGAGGGACAGAAAGCTCTTAGATTTCATCACAACTATCTTAATTTGTACTAATCCTTTAACTGTGTTCTCAGTATTCTGCACTCAATTTAGGTATACAACTAATAGTGGTTATAAAATAGAGCATCCGGTGAGCTGTTACTATGCTGTTTTCAAAGATGAACAGATGACTTTAGTTACTTGGGCTTTGCTGTAAATTGACTTGTCGCGTTCTACACCTGTTTGTTTTGCCTGGTGCCTGTTTTACCCTGGAAAGACTTCAAGGTGTACTTTTCTTCATCTATTTTGGATGTTGGCCATTCTAACAGTCTATATCCAAGTTTGCCTGTAGAACAAAAGAGAAGGCAAGTTCTGTAGAACAGAGAGCTGATGATATTATCATATGCCAATTACACTCGCAAGATTTTCAACTTTCTGTTATAAATGAGCTAAGGCTGCTAAAATTGTCATTTGAATTATGCCTTTCATCTCCCTATGGCTTTTGTTTAAGCAGATCAGTTCAAGCCTCCAGTGAATGTTTTTTTCTTTCCTGTTTGCATTTCTGAACATGCAGTACAATGGTAATGAATTCCACCATTTTAAAACCAATTACAGTAGATGGGCTTTTTTACACTCTTTGTCAATGTCTCTGTGGAATAGGGCTGTTGGAGTGTCGACTACAGATGATCTGGATTCTTTTTTAGCTATTCCCAAGACCTAGCATGCTAATGCTATTCTTTTGGCATTACCATAACTTTTTTTCTCTCACCTGGAATTTTTGGGGGTTTGGTTTAGTTCGTCAGGTTGGAATGTATACAAATCATTTGAAAAAAAAAAAATAATAATAATAATAAAAAAACTTTATTTAGTATTACCCTACATTTAAATGAAGACTCTTATGAAGAAAATTAGGAAGAATTTGCTAATATACTGATATACTATCACTCTATATCAGCGAATCATACCTCATGTTTAAACACTATCTACCTAAGAGCCAGCCACAAATTCCCGAAGAACTGGCTGAGATAAAGCTGTTCTCAGCGGGTACATGATCGTTGAATGGCCGCTGTCGGCCTTGAGCTTGCATCTCCAAAAGTGTCTAAACAAATTGTAAAGTGTACGCTATATTTATACGTAAGTCGCATATTTATTTGAGGTATAAATAACTACATTCTCACCCAAAAACGCTCTCCTGCAGTGCCGCTGCACGAGGGTGTGCATGCCAAATGTGTGTTTATCTTAATAGACAACATGTTTTCAAAAAAGTAGCTTTACAACCTTAGAAGAGCTAATCATAATATTATTACATTTCAGCACGTTTTAAGCCCCATTTAAAATGTGGCTAGTAAAAGCGCCGTGTGGCTAGTAATTTTGGAAAACCACTAGCCACATTGGACGGTTGAACTAAAGACTTCCAGTGCTATCAACTGGGCATAAAATAAAATGTCACACCTAATAAATACACACGTCAGACCGAATAAATACATGTTTTTATAAAAAATGAGTGAAAAAAAAGATTTGCTAGGAAGAGAAGAAAACAAAGGAAACAGGGGTTTAGGTGTTGCCCATCCTTATATCTTCTTTCATTAGATGTAATTCATGGCTCCTGATGATAAAATTGGGTCTTTGTCTGTTTCTGATGTTACACCATTGGACTTCCTTGTTTGGTGTAATTATGTTTATTAATGATCACCAAAGACCTACAGAGGTAGTTAATAACCATGCTTTTCTGTCTCTATTTTTTCCATTCATGTTTAATCGTCCTAGATCTTTTGTAGGAAGGCTTTAGGAGATGGATTATAACAAAAAGTAGTTCCTTGCATCTTTTCTTGAACATGCATTCATGTAGTTTCTTAATTAGTTGTGCATGATGAAAGGTAAGGTGGACAGAATCCTAGATTAAATGACTCTGTTTGCATTTATATATTCTGTATATGAAGTTGGGGTTGCTGTCAGAAGATTCTCTTGATGTAATATTCCATAATACAGGAAGAAGTTTGGATTGTTGTTTGAAGATTCTCTTAAAGTAATTCCATAATCCTCAAATTTTGTCTCGTCCTCAACAGGATGCTTACAGAACACAGACACTTTCAAACTCTGTCTCAGGCTTTTTAGTAGACCTCCATCTGCCAGTCACTAGTGTCTCTTCCAGCCTCCCACAAATCAATACAAGCTGGTGATGCCCAATTTCCGCTGTCTTGCCTCTAACTTTGGGCAGTCGGATCAAACAGATAATTTACTGACTGTTAGTGGCTCAAGAGCGAAGTCCTGTCCGAACTCTTTTGTACATTATTGCTATGTTTATAAAGGTCTCAGACATATGTTGTTCCTGCTTGTGGCAGCTTTGTAATTTGCTATGTTTCATGAATTCTATGCATGTTTACAAACGTTAGAATTTCCCAAGAATTAATAACTTCATAAGAAAAAAAAAGTAAAGAATAAAGAATTTAATGAAGACTGAAGATGGATTAAAATGTATTGTTCATATTGTGGTTAATAAGAATAATTCACTTATTTGATTGATTAATAATTAATTGAAAAAAAGTTGTAGAAGCTAGGATTAAATTACACTGTCCACTTCAGCAGAGAGAGAGAGTGTTGTGTCAATGGCTCGCTAATTGCTGTCATTCCACCTGGCAGCTGTGGGCTATTAGAGGTCTTTGTTCCAGATGTTGTCATTATAATGGCCTTGATCATCATAATGGCTTCTGAAAGGTGATTGGCTGTCACGGCTGGGTTCAATAATGCAGCCATTGTTCTTTCTGAGAAATGGTCTCGATGGTAAACTGTATGAATGCTATGTAATACGATATATGCTAGTGGAATGACAAAGGTTACGAGACGCAAAGCAATTTCTCTGTAATGTTTGTGCTTCAGAAAAGGAATGGAAGTTAGTGTGTCACATTGCCCAATCTTTATGTCAGTGGTTTTTGCTTTATGTCACTGTCTCTTAAGAAGATAACGAAATGGCTCTTTCATTTGCTATGTGTTCAAAAGGGAAAGTCGTTTAGCCATGGAATGCACAAAATATGTTATGGCATGATGATGTTTAGTATTCTGAAACCAAGCATCTGTGGCAATGAAAAGGGACATGTGTATGTATGTGTGAGGAGTAGAGAGGGAATTGAAAGTGCCCTACTAGCTGTGTTTGGGTATGACTCCATGGAGAGTGGCAGTGATAAGAGAAGGCCGGGTGTAATGAGCCATATCCCATGCCCCTACTTCCTGCCTTCAGGCCTGCAGATGGGAAGAGAAATGCCCTGCTGTCTATCCGCCTCGCCCGTCCACTCCCTCCCCTCCTTGAGAACTCAACCACTCTTGAGTTTTTCATTCCTAGCTTTACTTTTCTGCCTGGCCTCCAGACCTCTGCCGGATTTTGTGGAGCTTCTGATGGCATGCAGTAAAATCAACGAGGCGTCCTCTGCCTATTCACTCTGAGATGGAAAAAAGAGAGAGAGGGAGGAAGAGAACAGGACAGAGAGAGCACTGGACGGTCTTATTTCACAACCTCAGCTCACTGAATTTAATCCTCACAGGGGTGATTCCTGACCACTACTGTACAGAGCGACCTGCTGCATAGTAATGTGCTGCATTGGCCCAGAGTGCATGTTCGGTTCCTATATTTTCCTGTTACTCGGCATTTAATTCACATGCGTTTGGCTGCTAAAGAAAACAAACAAACAATCAAACAAACATAAAAACTAGTCTTTTGAATATGCTTCAATATATGTCTATATTGATGTCTATATACTGGTCATGATGGTCAACAAGTGAGGTGGAAATTTTGTTTATATCTAGAACAGACATGTGTATGATTTTGCTCTCTCTCTTATTAGGAACACCATACTAATACTGTGTTTGACCCCCTTTCGCCTTTAGAACTGCCTTAATTCTAAGTGGCATTTGATTCAACAAGATGCTGAAAGCATTCTTTATAAATGTTGGCCCATATTTATAGGATAGCATTTTGCAGTTGATGGAGAATTGTGGGATGCACATTCGGATGCACAATAGACGCTCTATTGGGTTGAGATCTGGTGACTGTGGGGGCCACTTTAGTACAGTGAAGGAATTCCCATGTTCAAGAAACCAGTTTGAAATGGTTCAAATTTGTGACATGGTGCATTATCCTGCTGGAAGTAGCCATCAGAGGATGGGTACATATCCATCTCTTTATAGCCACCATGGTCAGAAACAATTCTCAGGTAGGCTGTGACATTTAAACGATGCCCAAATGGCATTAAGGGGCCTAACGTGTGCCAAGGAAACATCCCCTATACCATTGCACCTCCACCACCAGCCTGCACAGTGGTAACAAGGCTTGATGGATCCATGTTTTCATTCTGTTTCAGGACCAAACCCCTAAATGCATTGAAGCAACTGCCTTGTGATTGGTTAATTAGATAATTGCATTAATGAGAAATTGAAGAGATGTTCCTAATAATCCTTTAGGAGAGTGTATATAAATCAAACTCAATAATAATTGAGAAAATTTTTATCATCACCACCCATTCCTCCTTTTCTTTCCTGGAAAATATGAGAATTATTAATGTCTGGAACCGGCAATCATCTTAATTTGATTTTGTTCACCAAAACTTGTCTTTCACATTCACAGCGTTATTTTAATTTTAGTGTATTGGCTGGTATTTGGGTGAATTGTACTATTCTGGGCTGATTAATTTTTCATCAGTTGGTTATTAACATTTGGCTATCTTAAGCCCTCTGTTTAGAAAGAGCTATTTAAAGTTTAAAGTTTTATTCTCCTTGATGGATGGGAGTTGTTTGTTCCCCGGCAGGGAGAGGAAAATCTTCTTGAAATGAAAGTCAGTGAATTAAACCAGCAGCTCATTCAGTCCAACTCCTCCAACCCACAAATAATTTTCTGCATGAGAGAGGGAAAACAAAGGGATTTGTGGGCTCAAATGTGAAGTGGAATTGGTAATTGTTTATAGGTGGACCTCTCTGTGTGATTCTTGTTTAAACCCACTTGGCTTTGCCAGAGATGATGAATTTACCTTGTGTTCTGTAACTATTATGCCATTGTTCTTGATCAGCTGATGTCAAATGGATGCTTGATATAATGGTTCTGATTCAATGGATGTCCCGAAGTCTGCAGCATATGTTTGTTTGATTGCAGGAGTGCAGGGAGTGGCTAATTTTCTCAATTACATCGAGAACTTTCACTGCTTTGAGTGTTGATCTTTCTGACTCCTTGATATGGTTGCCTACCGCTTGGTAGTTGTGAAGCTCTTCTCTTTGAAACAATATTAGGATATCAAAGGAATATAATTATGTGGAGACCGACATTGGCTTTTATCCACCGAACAATGGTGTGGGTTTATTGCATTTTATGGATGGAGGAGCTGATCCATCATTTTGAATGCCAATGGGTAAATCGATTGGTTTGTGAGAGCATGGTTAACACATTACTACTTGATTTTTGTGGTGAGTATTCTGTCTTTTTCACTACATGATGATAACTACCAAAATATTTGCCTTTTTAGAATTCTATTTCGGATGAAAAAGGACAACCAATGTGTTGTCTTGCTTTGTCAATGAAATAATAATTAGTCAGGCAAATGGGCCTCTGAATTTAGAAAAGCCCATTATCATGCACTGTTGCTGTTTCGAGTTTCACAGAGTGTATGAGAGACACTCTCATACAGATCTGACTTAAATTAAATATTTTTGCTGGAGCCAGAATACAATTCTCAGTCTGCAATATGTAGTTTTAGGAGCTGCACAAAAGAGGCTTGAATTGAATAGCAGTAGTGCTTATATTTCTTGTGGATGTTGCTATAGACACATTGGCATGTGAAGGCACTGAACTTTAGTGCAGTCTTAATACATGGCATACATATTTTCAGATTTCCTTCTGTATCTACATATACATAATTATGAATATTATGAGTAGCTTATTTACTGAGAGACAATGTATGCAGCAACCTATATTCTGTAAGTCAATAATGAGATTTTAACCTCTGCTATTTCTCATGTTAATGTTGTCGCAAAGTAAATTTAGCACATTGTTTGTATTCTCCTGTGCTGAAATGTACATTTGCATTTGCAAAGTTCTAGTTTCTCTGAAATGTTATTAAGGGGAAAAAATATGGATAATTGCAGCTTCATCTTATTAATGCATTCAAGGCCTTAAAAGATCTCTGTTTTCCCCCCTTCTTCTGAATAGGTGGGTCTGCCTTGAACATAGTGATCTTAATTACAAACAGATGCTATTGGTCTGTCTAAAGATTTTGACTTTGCTGAAGGGGGGAGGCGAGAGAATCTGGGAGGTTTTCTGCTGACCCTCACTGTTCGAAAACTGCTGATGGCCTCAAGTTGTTTTATGCATCTTCAAAACTCTGCCACATTGTGGAATGTTTAATTTTCATTTGAAAGCGCACACAGGTTTCTCCAACACAAGAGACACAGTAAGCCATTACAGACAGGAAGAAGCTTGGCTTGGAAAAAAAAGATAATCATCTGTTTTTTTCCTCCCCCCTCTGTTCTGAATTTCATGAATGAAAATGAACCTCTCTCTTTTTGCAGAGACAGTAAATGAATTATACGGGCAGTTATTTATTAACTGTGTTTGAGGGGCACAGAAGTGTGGAGACTCTTTTACACTTAATGGCTAGGTGAACAGTCAGATATTTTTGATGTGGTAAGTGCACTTTTATCAGTCAGTGCCATCAATGTTTTATCTTTGAAAAAGGATGCTTGTTTATTTTGAAAAACAGTCTTGCAGACCAGAGATGGATACAGATCTTATTACAAATGTGCTGTTTGTTTGTTCCATCTGCAGCACAGTCAGTGTCTTAAACATTTGCAATTTAACATACAGAGCAGTCTTTTCCTTAAGTGTACACTACACAGTTAGTTAATTCTGTTTTTGTCATGGGATTTATCTGTCTTTTAAAGTCCTCCGATGCCTCTCTCGTGTAGAGCAATGCCCAATTCACACTGTCTAGGGTCCCACCAGCATCTGCATGGGGTTTAAAGCCACCACAGCAGACTAAATCATCCGTAATTAGTTGAGCTGGGCAATTTATACAGCTGTAGGAGAAAAAAAATGTGAAGTGGGCAGAGGGAGATGGGAGTTTGCAGGTGGTTCTTGCTGTTTCTAATCTCCTCACATCACTCCACCAGTCACAGGCTGCTTTTCGATGGTCTCATGTCCCCAGTGCTTGTATGCTTGTAAACTGACATCCGCGACAGTCAGACACCTGTAAATCCAGGTGTGTAATGAGCTGTGCTGCTGTATCTGTGATTCCTGAGCTGCCAAAGGGAGCTTGCAACGCTCTACTTTGATGCTGAGTAATTTTGACCAACAAAGCTTTAAACCCAACTCAGAAGTTCCATGTGGATACCTTTATACCTTTATTAAAAAGGGAATATTGAAGGGCAACACTCAGAATCCTCCCCCAAAAAAAAATGAAAGAAAGAAAAAAGAAACTTTTGATTGATGTTTTTTCATTCGTACGTATTCATTCATGCCTTTACTCATTTTGCCATCTATGTTCGAAATTTGCAATTGTGCTAATTCACAGAATTGTCAACTTTACGTGAGTTTACTTCAACACCCTCGACACAGCGTGGATGAACACAATGTTTGAGGAGAGTGTGAGGCTGTCAATCACTGCGCCGGTGTGGAAACTGTCATTCAGAATCACAGATTATACTTTTTGGAAGTATGACCAACATAAGAATTTTAACCGGAAAATGTCATCTGTCAACTAGTCAGCTGTGTCAAATGTCAACTAGTAAGAAATGTCAACTAGTAAGAAACATCCGCTTTTCTTCTGGTTCTGACATTAAATCGTGCTGTTGATCTCAAATTGTTAATGTTAACATCAGCATTGCGTGACTACATGTAATGTCCTTCTGATATGTATATTTGTTTTCATATGGGTTCCAGCGGAAATTCACCAGTACCACTGGAATTAAAAACATT
>JAOTRC010000005.1:17145277-17162671 GCA_027497675.1 Cyprinella lutrensis
AGAAAATCGGCTCAATACATTTGAAAACTGTAAAACCCAACTGTTTAGCTCTGGGGGAGGTGTAAAATTAGCCTATTTCCACAAAAAGTGGAGTATCCCTTTAAAGAGCTGCATGCAAGACATTCATTTCAATTAATCATATATTTGATATGTCACTAGACAAAGAAATCATGTTCATTTCAAACACTTATATCACTGACAACAGTAGTCCGGCCAGGATATTGTCATTTAAGAAGTGAAGTTGCAGGCCCCAACTGATGATACACCACTCTACAGTAATTTGAAAGTGATTGCAGTACCAGTTTTGGCCACAATCTTGCATACAGCTCTTTAAAGGGATAGTTCGGTCATCATTTACTCACCCTTAAGTTGTTCTAAACCTGTATAGATTTATATTGTCTGTAATGACGCAAAAACATGCTCGAATCCACCAGTACCACTGGAATTAAAAACATTATGACAAGCTTACCGCTTTGAATCGAGCTAAGGCAAGCAGAGTGTTTTGAACACTGGCTGGTTATGTATTTTCTCAAATATGTATTTTGGATCTGTCATTATCACTGGGAGAGCAGGAGTGGGAAAGGGCTTTTGTTAAAACCCATACCATGTCTATAAATATAGCCGTCTTAGAATGCTACAATATAAATGGATCATGTGCGTACATACTACACCCGTACAACTAAATAAATATAATAGTAATATACCGGATGGTATATGCATAAAGTGTGGCTCTTGAAGGAATCTAATACATTGCATGTGGGAATGCAGGCAAATATATAAATTTTTAATTGCTTTATACCCAGACAAACATAACTATAGCAAAACTGAATGTACTTTTATAAATATAAGTTTATTGGCAGCAAATAATTGCTATAGCCTTGTCTTGGAAGAATGTGAACAGACCCAGCACCATGCTTTGGTAAAGCAGATGATGTCCAGCCTTCCTTTAGAGAGAATAACATATATTAGGAAATCGATAAGATTTGGGCACATTTCATAGACTTTATTAAGGAATTAGATTTGATAGATGATTCTTTGGACTTTTGAGACAAGGAAACCTGTAGTTCCACAATTTAAGCTTAAATTTAAATTTCACTTCAAATAAAAGTGGAGGAATTTATGTTGAAGAGAGAAGCGTTGTTCACTGTATTAGTTTCTTCCTGTTTAATTCTTGCCTTTTTAATGGGTTTAAATTCATGTAACGCAGTCATTTTATTCGCATGGACATGTTTGTATTAACAAGATTAAGATTGCATTTACATACAGAAAAAAAGTATTTTCGATAACTTTTTAAAAAGCTATGGACTGCAGCTTTAAAAAGAACAGCAATGTTTTACTATAAATATAGTGAAACTCTTGACATAGCGACTAATGGAAATTACATAACTACTCAAAGGTAAAATGTTTGGATGCATTACACTAATGAGTAAAAGCAGTGCTTGCAAATCATAATGGTCCCCAAAATAGGCTTAATCAAAATCTTGTCTAAGTCATTTCTTTATCTGGTTGTTTTTCCTTTGGTTGCTGCTTTGGTGATTTTGAAAAAAAAAAAAAAAGCATTCAGTATTAAGTTTAAAAACAGGAAATGGCAATGAGTATTCACAGAGACAATTTATATAGAGACATGCCACTTACTCAATCCTAAATACATCTATTTAGGGAAAACACGTAACGCCAAAGATGGCGGTTGTATGCACATGCCCCACCCCTCCCGCTGGAAAGCCAATCGTCTGCTTTTAACAATCAAGCCGGGAAACATGTAAGCTGATGTTTGCAACAACAGATACGAGAACCCTTGCGCATGCGTAGTAAACTTATAACCTGTGGTTGAAAAGACCTCTTGAACCTTACTTTTTCAGCAGTTTTTGTCATATTTTACTGCCATTTCTATACAAGTAGTTTTTATGTTCTGGTGACCAGTGAAAGTGCAGTTCTGACCCCATTCATTTAGATAGGAGCCTGGTGTTGTTAGTCGGAAATTGCTGCCCAAAGGCGTTGTCAAGATGGCGGCCGAGTGGCATGACTTGCCTAAAATGACTTTGGTATTCAGCACCAATGGCAGTGAACAGCTTCCAGCTTGAGCTCAGCCTGTGCTGAACGTTTGCAATAGCACTCCGGTAGAATGATACAGAACACTCTACACCCTCTTTCAACCGTCAATCTTTAAAACTTTCTTGCTCTCACGTCTTAGTCACGTCACCCTGTTTAGTTCTAGATGAGCACTGCCATTACAATGTACACGTCTTTTAATACAGACAACCGCCTCCCTTTGTCCTGTTTCTGTCTGCCATGTCCTTGTCTCATTATTGACTGAAGCAGTAATGATTATTTTCCCATTGGTGTGAACGGAATGTGAAACAGCCCCAGTTCCACTCTTGGGGCCAGCGGCACTGGCAGTGAACTATCTAGCAATATTAAAGGAACAGCCTTGGACCATAAAGCTCTTAAAAATTAGTTTAGACATCTCATAATTCAACCAAATTAAAAAGAACAAATTACCAATTTCTTGCAAACAACCCAGTGAATGTGCTTATGCCACCATGACATCCATTTAAAATATATCACGTGCTGGTTAATACTGTAGGTTTGTGGGGTGCTTCTGCTGTATAGTAATAATTCAGAATGTCTGTTTGCTTGTGTGTGTTTCTAGTGATAATCGTACCTGCACATGGATTACAGGTCTGTGCAAATGTGGTAGTGAATTAGAACTCAAATCTGCAGTCAGGCAGTGTACGCCCACAGCGTCTTCAAAATGAATGTGTTAAAAGTCATTAAACAGCACTCAACTTAATCATTCTTTTACTTTTCATAATTAGGACCCTGGGCTACTGTCGGCTCCGGCACTATTCACGCTTGGCTTTTGGCCACAAGTCGACTGAAGTTAAATTAGGCGAGATGACTTATTTATTAATGCGTCTGCAGTGTGATTGACAAGCATGTTATATATCCAAACATTACAAGATACTTTACAACTCTAAATGTAACAACATGTAACTCTAGCCTTATTTGCTCTCTTTTTTTGCAATTCCACTTAACATTGTAGCTGAGCATACACTATACCAACTGTAGGATGATATAAAACAGTTTAATACTTGTCAGTCAGTTCACTGGCCTCTCGTGTTGGTATATCTGATGGGCTGCTTTCAGAGCGAGAGCAACAACGTTTCATCATTTGTTTCTTTACATTACAATTCTTTACAATACATTACCTGTCTACCTTTTTTGGAATTGTAATACCTTATGGTTACATGGGAACATTGGATAAAACTCAAATGATTAAATATTATTTTTCCTTGAATATTAAGCTTGTGTATTCAACTCAGTTGATCATCAACATTTTCTTTCTTATGCAAGTATATGATTATAATCAGTGTAGTTATTGGTTATTGTACACACTACCACTGTATTTCTTTCATGCACCATGGAAATATGAAAATATGAATTTGAACTTGCAATGGAAAAAAAAAAACAAAAACCTTGGGGCCTTTCTTACTCGTATGCCTCCATAATTGCTGTATATTTGGCTTCTTGATCACATGGCATGTCTACTTGTTTCAGGTCAGACAATTCACCTTGGGCTATCCAGCTGCATGGCTCTAAAACATTATGACTTTCCTGTAAACAGGAGGACCCTAAAGCAGTTTGCCCAGAGGGCCTTATAAGAGCAAACTGGCATGATGGTGATTATGATTTATTGAAGTTGTGATCATCTCTAACTGACCTGCAGTGAGCAGCTTTCATTGCTGTTTCTGTGCTCTGTGGGGTTTAGTTAGTGGGTTTGGTAGTGTATGGCTGTCACGAGCATCTCTTCAGTCCCACCTCTATAAATAGAGAACACTCCTCTCTCCACGCTATCATTCCTGGGGGTAATTTTCCTCACCACATCATCCTCCTTTGCTAGTGTCTCACTACTGTCAGCTTGCCTATCCATCCTTCCATCCATCTGAAACATCTAATGTTTCTTGACATGCATTACCCTTAGCCCCACCTCCCTGTGCAAAACACTCACTCACACACTTACTTTTGATGTATATACGTACACATTTTCCATCTTCCTGAAAGCATTAAGCTACTCAAAGCTTCAATGTGTAATATTTCTGAGGATCTATTGACAGAAATGCAATATGAGATCCATAACTATGTGTTCAGAGGTGTATAAAGACCTTACTCAATGAACATTTATGTTTTTATTAACTTGGAAATGAGAAATTTATATCTACATATCCGCAGACACCCCCTTCCATGAAGGTCGAAATATTGTGACATCATGTTTCTACCGTAGCCGACAGCAAACACACAGCGCTACAGTGCGTGTTTTGTTCATACTTTGAAAGAGAAGCAGCAGAAAGCTAGAAGCTAGCCATAAACACTGTGAGTAGAGACTTTTCTCTTGTCAGTGGTGTAAAATATTTAGTTGGATTGTTTCATGCAACTTAGTTCTTCTCATTTGCTGTGTTATGGCTTTGATAATCAGCTGATTAGTTCTGTTGACAGTAAAACAGTAACGTTACATGAGTCACCAACTGTGGATCGCAGTCGACAAGTCGATTTTTCAAGTCGACAAGTCTGGTTTTCTAAACCAGATAGAAAAAAAAACTATATTTTTATTCATTATTATTTATTCATTTGTGTGTAGTAAATGGTGTCTAGGGCATGCAGAGACACATGCGCTGTTAAGCCGCCTTTCCACTGCACACGACATTCACATACAATTGTCGCATTCGTAGGCGGAGTTTCCGCGATCTGTCAATTATGATATCATAGCACCATTTTTATAGCATCAAATAAAAAACTAATAAAACTAAATCAAAAAACTTAAAACAAACTTATTTTAAAAACAAACACTTGAAATGACATCAAAGTGATAGAAACTACAGTAAATCTTTGGAAAAAAGATATGTGAAGTGTAATTTAATTGTTTAGTTGGTCTCACGTCCAGTTGAATAAGACAGGGAGGCGGGGTTTATGACCTATACTAGGACCGGTCACCGGGGGGCGATCGAGACGTTTTGGCTTCACTTTTGAGGGCTTGTGTGGCACACCTGATTTTGACACATTTATTTTCTAGCACTTTTGGGAGAAGTAAAATTTACATACATGGTTTCAACAACCAGATGCATTTACACTTGTTCAGTTTTGTCTGGAATGTGGCCCAGACCACCTCCTGAAGTGGTTTGAGTGATCAGGTTCGAATCCATCTCAAATGCTTTTCAGAGGGCATTTACACTTGGTCGTTTCACAATCGGGATAGCTATCCAATCACAGAAAACGCATATGGCCAGATGTAAAAAGCCCCTAAGACATCTATTATATATATATATATATAGAAAGAATTAAGTCCGCTTTTAAGTTGAACGCCGATATCAGTCGAGCACTACATGCATTTGTAGTGTGTAATGTTTATAGTATGATTTAGAGCATTTACAGGGGATGTCTGCTGGAGTGTGTCTGATTCAATTTCTAGACTTGAGGTGCAGGGAAATCAGATGCTTACTCACACAGACTCCCATCAAAGACCAACCGAAAAACTTCAATATTCGCCTTGCAGCTGTCACCCGGAGTCAGAGAGCATCAACCAGTGAGACTTTAAACCAGCATTCACCCACTGAGTGACAGGTGCAGGGCTAAATGATGGCTCGACGGAGCTCCTTTGAATCCGCTCCCAAAAAGAAAGCAAATGAGATGCGAGGAACATCGAGTCTTGGGACTCCAAAGATCTGATCATCCCCCCCTCACCTCAAACAACAGGAAATGCCACCACACCATTTATAGACATTTCTGGAGCGAGCTTTGGGATTTGATGCATGCTGCTTCAGGGGAGTTTAAAATAGAACTTTTGCATTGATTCCTCAGACTATAAAAGATGTCACGGTTTTTCAAAAAAATGTCAGAGATACAGAGAGGATTGGAGAGATACAGGGCGCATTCTGCTTGAACTAGTGACCGTTTGTTGACCTTTCTTTCAGAATTGCATTGTTCCGTCACACTCATTGGGTATTCATCTCACCCATATCTTTTAACTGCTGTCTGCGTGGATGTTTCCTCAAATGTGCAGTGCCTGTGGCTGTAATATATTTAAATGGTATAAAGTAGCTCATTTTCCCAAGGATATGCCCTGGATCCCTGTTCCCATAAACAAGCACTTAGAATACAAATGGCAGAAATCTGGGCGAATACCTCGGAAAACATCATTTGTTTCCCTCCTTATGAAGCGATTCGTTTTCTCACTGAAGGGTGGAGACTTGCTAGCTAACTCGATTGTAAGTGGAAATCTAAATAATGTGCTTTGCCAGAGATGGCCTCAAAAATAATTGCTATCAAGCTGAATGTGTGAGTGGGAGACGGGGAGAGGCGACGAGATGAGCTCGTCAGAGAGAAGAGTCATTTACCAGAAGTGACAGAAGACAAGATGTTCTCCCGTGGGTGTGTTTGCCACACTCAGAGACCTCCATCGCTGGGGGTCCAGTAATTACAACAATTAAGATGGATATCCTTCATGTCATCTTAAACGGGACGTAGGCGCCGGTTCGTTATTGTCATGACAATTTGGCTTTATTTTTATTCATAGACTTCCTTATGCCGGTTTCGCAGCTTTATTGTCCTGCACAACATGTTTAATTGCCCCAGAAAGTGACACATTTCAGAAGTGCAGTGTCTTCACACCCTAAGTTGGCTGGTTTGATGCTTTTTTTTTGTTGTTGTGGAAAAGAAAAGCCTTATTGTAATTCCTTTGTGAAACACTTTGAAAAGATTGCCTGAAGTTGTGGTCTTCTTTGTTTTCTCGGATGAATTTGGTGTTACACTTTATAGAATGAGACGATCAGCTGCATTGCAGGTGCTCGCTCTCAATTTCTCCGTAGCATCCTTTTGAACCCTCACTTTGTCTTATCGAGGTAATTGTTTGAACAATGACTTGCGATGAGGAGTGACTGGAGTAAGAAGAAGGGTGAAGAGAAGGTAATGAGTGGAGCTTTTTCAAGCCTAACCAAGACAATGGAGACAACAGCATCAATAAAGAGTAAACATTCCCCTACCTCTCCACACAGTCTTTAATGGAGATCCAAGCTTTTGGCAGAGATAGATGGGGGCTCATTCAATGCAGCGAGTAGGTAGATGTGTGCTTTCTCCAGCTAACTGGCTATTGGTTTGCAGAGGAAAGTCAGACAGCGTACAGCATTAAAGGGTGTGTGATTAAGGAGTACATTTGATGGAAAACCGGCCCTATTGACATGCCTTTGTCTCTTCTTCCCGTAAGTCCCCCTGGGCTGCTAGGTGAGTAAAGGTTGCAAGTGGATTCAGAAAAGTTAAGGTGATTGATTGTTTTGCAGCAGTTTCTGTGCCTGCCATTGATTTCACCATCCAACTTCAGGGATGGAAGTCATTTATATTACTGCTAATCATTATTCCCATGGCACTTTGTCAAGAGCAAAAGGTGATTAAGACGACGATACATAATTAATTTGAACTGGCATATTTGTGCTTTTCCCCCTCTTACCATTACCTTTGTGCACTACACCTGCTCATTTCACATGCTCCCTTTATTGTCCCTAAACACGTATTATGTCACGTTGCAGTCAGATAAATGCGCACAGGTACACAAGCTGTACACATGTTCGCAGCAGCGCAAGAGTACACTAAACTCGGTTACAGCGGTTGTGTGATGTTCAGATTTTAAAGTCTAAGATGTGCTGTCAGAGTCGCTGGTCTTCTCATCAGCGCGCGGATCTTCTGACACTTCAGAGGTTCACTTTACATACCTGTCATCTCTTAATGCCTGCTTCCCCGTGCCCGCTGGAGCTCCGTCACAGACTTATGCTCTTTGTAGAGGAAATGTGTCTCTCTTCCACCATCTTTAAGACAGTAAGTGGTATTGAGTGAAGAGACTTTTCAGTGCACAGTTTAGAGATGAGTAGTGAAACTCCTGTCTGTTGATGCTTTGGAGGGCAGAGTTTGAAATACAGGACGTTTCGCCCACAAAACCTCGTCAGCGTCTTTGTTCTGATTCTCCACAGAAACGGGCAAGCAGAATTACAGATGAGATTTCTCCTGCAGTGCTGTCTGCATTGAAGAACACATGATGAGATGGTGTCCTAGAGATGCTACTGCATAATTTCTCTCTTGTCGCTGGCCCTCTCACAGAAGTCTTTGTTCTGCCCTCTTTGTTCTGTTGAGGAGTGAGACTTTACACATAAGAGCGAGGTTTTGATTAGCACTTTTTTTTAACGCAAACCATAAATTTGCAAAGACTTTGTGCAATGCATATACATGACACAGTCTTTAGACATTTACAAAGCAGTACAAACAACTTGTTTTTCCTCTTCCATCTGTGCGGCTGTGGCTTGTTTAAAGGATAGTCCTGAAGAGCAGGACCTGTTTTTTTTTTACAAGATATTAGATCAGTGTGTTGCAGAGTGTGGAAGAAACAGCATCAACAACCAAAAAAACGTAATTCTAAATGTTTTTATGATTGGAGAATTTTATTTTGAAAGATGTGCGTGAAAGCTTTCGGCTGCATCGAAAAACTAAAAAGGGTAGGCAGGTATCAAGGCACATCTTAGCATTAGGGCTGAAGGATTAATTGCATTTTTTTGGAAACAATATTTTAACGCTGTGGGTGTTTTAGAACCCGTTTACTGCTTGCTTCCAATTCCTCACACACCATTCGAACCTTCCGTAAAATAATCTTTCATAAAGTTCATAAAGGCTGAAATGAATTACAATGACATTTGCGGCCTTCATTGCACAGGATATGTGCTGTGAGAAACCAGTATTTTCCTTACTGCTTTACGAAAGCATCATTTTTAATTCGTTTTTTAATACAGTGGACTTGATGTAGGTCTACTTGCATCTAGAGCTTGGCGATAAAACAATATTGGTATTTATCGATGGTACACCATTGTCGGTAATAATATAAAAAATGTTCGATATAGTGCTTGATAGATTCATTAAAATGTGCATGCATTGCCCGTAGATCTTAAGGATCGTTCTAAAAATGCATAGAAAGTGCAGATATGCCACTATCTCCTTCTTTCCAAGGCACTTGCGCTCCTGTCTGTCATTGCTATGCAAACATGGACTGCAAAGTTAAAGATGACGCGACCACCTCAACGTTGCCTGACATCAAAATGCAAATGTAATGTAAGCGGAACGAAAACTGCGCTAGCCTACTCATTGTTTTGTGCTTCACGCCAAGTTTGGACCATTGTATATAAAATATAAGAGAATAACTATTTTAAATAAAATATAAGAGAACTGAAATATGTTCAGTTATTTTATAAATAATATTAATTTAGTTAAGTCAAATCGAATACTCATTGATAGCAGAATATTTTAGTAATTTGATTTTCCAAAAAGCATGTTGGTAAACAAGAACCTATTGAAATTCATCACGTGATCACTGTCACAAATTTGATTGTTTATATTGCAGAATGTTATTTTTATTTCTTATTCATAAATGCTATATAACCATTGTTTTTACTGGGTATTTAATGTAATTTCCAGGTTCAATTTAGTTGTTGAAGCCCATTATAAATATTTTTAAGAAAGAGAATGTGCATGTCATAAAGCAGCATATTTTTTTTTTGTTCACATTTACTGCTTTAGGCTCAAGAAAAACAATGTAAAATATAAATAATAATTGTGCAATTTTTACACCAGCAAAGCAGAGAAGCACTGGGTAAACATGTTCAGTCCTGCAAGGGCTCTGCTTTAATTGCATCATGTAAGGAGCAGTGGTGTGATTGCTGAGCTGTGTAGCAATGTATGTGGGCCTGGATGCCTGGGGCCTCCTTGTGCTTTCGTGAGTGAGCGTACTCCCACACTCACAGACAAACACAGTGTGGGATGGTTTGGAACCTGCTCAAAGGGAAAACATACACAGTATAGGAAAAAGGAACAAGTTTCTTCCGTGTTTGTTCTTGGATGTTTGTGGATTTATGACAGTTCTGTAAGTGAGTGAGTGAACCCATTCTCTTGGTTCAGATGCTCATCTGCATGCACATGTATGTGTGTGTTTGAACGACGTGAGAATTGGCGAGGGATCCAATGAAAGCCCTGCCTGAACATCCTGTGTGTGGTGCTGTATTATCTGGGCAGCTCCTCCACTTCTGGCTGTCTGTCAGCTTGGCTGCCGCAGCGGGGGGATCCTCCGTCTCCCGTGTCTGAGCCATCATAAGGCGATGTGGTATTTACACGGCCTCGCTTGTTTACCCTGGCAGCCTGTGAGGGAGGAGAGGGGTCTGGCTGCGGCATGGGAGTCCTGGAGTAAAACACACACACACACACACACACACACACACACACAACCTGAATGCTCCAGCCAGGGTGGGCTTCCGTGAAAATCACACTGAGACATGTTGACTATTTATTTTCTGATTATACTGTCAAGTCTCAGGTTTGTGTTTAATATAGGGATGCTCTGATCAAAAAAAGATATAATCAAATTACATTTCTTGTTTTCAGGTGAACATATAAACAGAAACCAATATGAGATTTTTCAATAGTTACTAATGTCACACCTGCTTGATATAATGTGTGAGGAGACGCTTAAAGAAACTTGTTTTAATTTTACATTTGTGTTTACTAGCTATACATGCACATTGTGTGCCGTAATATAATGCATTTTTGCGTTTAGGTTTTTCTTACAAGCATCAGGCCCCTTGGATAGTAATAAGGAGTGCTTCTCGTTAAATAAATGCACATATCTGCCCTTTGCATTACACAGGCAGTGAGAGACTAACACTGTCTTGTGTAATACATTTATTAATGCAGATGTGCTTGTATTAGCCTTATATCAGTTTGAGAGTTATTTTGAAGTCTTTGTGTTTTTTCTGTGCATGAATAGTGTCAAATAGGAAGATATTTGTCTGGAATTTAGTTTGTTTGAAGTAGGTATCGCACTTATCAACATTGACGCATAAATAAGTACACTCTTATTTTTGTATTTAAGCTATATTTTAAAAATAGCTGAAGATGATGAGGCTGAATCAGAAAGAGCTTTTATAGTAGCATATATGATGCATAACATTTAAAGTCGTCATGAAACGGCATTTGAGATTGTCATTTTTTCCTTATTGTGACATGTATTCGAGTGAAATGGCTTCTAAAATTAGAAAAAAAAAATGTAGGGCGGGGCTTGATTTCGTCCTTCGGGAATTGATTGGATCTTTGAAGGTTGTTGGCAGATTTGAATGCCAGTTTACACTACGTTGTGGAGGAATTTGAGCCAGTGGGCATGCAGACAAGGTTGTTTTTAGGGATAGGAAAGAGGATGTGAGGAGCACAACCAAAACTGCACCTAAACACCATATTTGCTGGCTGTCAGTGACACTGACAGGTTTCTGAGAGGCGGGCCAGAAACGAGACAGACCCCAATAGCCACGCCCTCCAGTAATAGTTTTTGAGCGGAAGATAAGAGAAGTCGTTTCGAGAGGGGATGGAAGGGTAACATATTTGATTAAAGATTATAAAGGTACATGAATAAAAATAAAGTAAAATAAAATAATGAGGTGCACAGATAAATCAATTATAATAATCAATGCAATATTACATATAAAAATACGAATGGTAAAATTTGATTTCATGACGACTTTAAGAATAACCAAAAAAGTATAAAGACACTGATATGTTTTGTCAGAATTAATTAACAGAATAAAATCACACCAACTGAAGAAAGAAGTGTAATTGAAAAATGTAATTATTTAGATACAAAGTGTAAATGCTTTACATTTTAAATTAGAAATTTTGCAAACTTGACTCTTTTCTTGGCTGCCATGCAGGTCATGCATTTGTACATCTGGGTTGTGAGATTAACCTTAAACGTAAGGACAGGCATGTTCAGTTAGGTTTTGCCTTTGAACTTTTTATGATACTTTTTTTGCACGAGAAATAATCAGGGTTAATTAATAGTAGTATTCAGTTGGCCATGTAATGGTAGTATTTGGCATCATCTTATCTGATTGAACATCATTGAAATCATTCCTGTCAAACGTGAAATTTATTTCTTTTGTGGAAAAGTGTTTTTGATGTTGAAAAACTTTGCATCTTTTTGAGATTTAATCTTGGACAGAGCAAGTCTATATTATGTATTAGTTCTGACTTCTGTCCTTTCAGGGATTCTTTCAGTATGCAGAGCATGCCATATTGAAATCTGTATGTGTGTGACTCAAATTCTAAGGTGGGGTTCAGCAACTTCTGCTAAAGGAAACTTTACTTCATTATCAGAAAGTGAATTTAATATTCCCTGGAGTTATGCTGACATTAAATGAGACTTTTTATATATACTGGTCACCATTTAAATTGGATACGTTGACAATTTAAATTGGATGACAAAACAGCTGGGAACTTAGTAAACAACCTATATCCTTTGAGATCATCTTTTTTTTCTTTTCAAGACTCATTGTGGGACTAAGCCTATTCCTTTCATTTTACTGTGCATGCAATAATAAGGTACCTATTTCTATTTTTTCAACCTTCTCCCTTAATAAAGTGATCTCTGTGTTGTATCATTATCCAAGAGGAAGCAAGCGTGGGAGATGCAGGACTTTATGAGAAAGCATGAATCTTGTCTCAAGGTCTGCGGAATACAGATGACAGGTGTTGTAGATGTCTTAGGTTCTTCAGATAAAGTAGACTTTAAGATTTAGAATTAGCATAGCGATAGCCGTAACATCCTTCAAGCGGCCCCGCCAACCTATCGATTCTGTGCTGGTTTCGGGAACATAAGAAATCGATCGCAGGGACAGATTGATTTTTTTTAAGTAGCAGATTTTGTATGTGCTGTTTTTTTAATGGCTGCATTTGATGGATGTTAAGGATATAGTGGTCAGAGTACCGGAAACGTCCACGGCAGCTTAGACAGGATCTGTCGGAATGATTTATGCATTCCTCCCTGTAATCAAGGCATTATGGATAGAAAGAGAAGGTGCAAATGAAAGCATCATTTACTTCTACATTTGAACATGAGCTGACAACGGGGGGATATTTGTTTTCTGAACTTCACATCTCGTGTTACATAAAACATTTTTTGACTATATGTTCCCTGAAACTGTTTTTCTTTTAGAGGACACTTGGTTAATTTCTGCATGTGCTTCCCAGATCATCATACCTTGTCACAGTGACCAGAAACAAAGCCTTTGATACTGACTTTTTTCTGACCAGAATGGTTTTCAGACTCCTCCAGTCCTCCCTTTTGTTGTTTTGTTGGAGGCGTGACTCTAACTTCTTCCTGTAACTATCCTTTCCTTTTTTAAGCTGTTTTTGAATCCTTCTCAACTCTTATTTATCCCCAGTTTTAAAAACTTCTCATTCAGCGGGGCTTTAAGTTCAGCAGGGCTTTAATTTTGGTTTGATGAATTACAGTTGTCTTTTTTGGGGTGTTTGTTTGCATTGATAGACAAACATAAAGCACCCAGGCAAAAAAAAAGAACAGAAAAACAATTTCCTCACACCATGATTCAGTCACTTAAATACCCATCATTTCAGCCTGACAACTTAATGTTTTGTTCCCCATTTATGGGGTGTCATGTGGGCACAATGTGTAAATGATTGTCACTGTTGTCGGAGCTATTAAGTTGCCCACTGTTCTCTGTTATTAGTGCTCCCCTAATTCCGTCAGCTTCATGGCCGTCTCCAGCCTTCAATATCGCCCGCCTTTGTTTATTGGAATCCTTTCCTGAATTTGAGCAAATTAAGATCCTGATTATTTTATTTGCCGGATGAGGACTTGTTAATGATCTTTCAACAAATTAAATAACCTTGGGCCATGCTAGGATTAATTAGATAATAAGAATCACATCTCTTTTTATCCTTTTTTTCCCTCCACTAAATGCGTCGTCTTGATGGTATTAAGATCTAAATTGGTTTTCATTTTAATTGCAGATCCTAAAACTAGCTACTCTCAATCTCAGAAACTAAACTTGTTCACAACTTTCAAAGGAGAGTAAATAGCTAGGGGTTAGTTAAAAGGGGTCTGTTCCTTCACACACGCACCATATCAGTCTTGTCCAAGACTGATTTAAGAAAACTGGTTTACCTTTTAAAGTGAGGTAAACTGTGAAAACCTTTAATTTAAGGAGGCATTTGTCCATGGTTTGTGATGAGAGAAAGAATGTATCACCAATCATGTTTTACTCTGTTCTCCAGAGTGGTAAAGTTTGATGCTTGCATCCCAAATTAAAAGCAAATCAGAACGCTGCTGAAAACCTTAAATTTTGTGAGCCTTTCGTTACATGTGGGAATTCTCCTATGAAAGTTTAATACCTAAAGAACGGGAAGAGAAGACTCATGGGATATTTCTGGATTGACAGAGCCATTTGTGTTGAGGCTACTGACACCAATTAACTTGATACTTGAACAGGGCTGCACTTTTACTAAACTTCAAAGAGGCGATCAGGCCTTATCTGTCATTTCAAAGGTGATTTTTATATTTTTTTAAATGTATATATTTGGTCACACACACGTCTATATAATTTGTGTGTGTGTGTATATATATTAGGGGTGTAACGATACACATATTCGTATTGAACCGTTTGGTACGAGGCTTTCGGTACGGTTTTCGGTACGCATTTTTGAACCGGTTCATTTTTCCTGCCGATCAACATTTCGTTATTCAAATGTAGGCGCGTCACGCGTGTCAAGGGCGCTCATAATGTATGCTGGCGTGACCACAACATTGCCCAACATCAAATGGCAAATGTAATGTAAGCCGAAACGAAACTGAGCTGCTCGTTATTGTGTGGTTGTCTGGATGACAGACCGTTTATCAGTTTGGATCAATGCAGCGTGAGCCGATCTTGATCAGCACTGTTACACAGCCAAATCCAGTAAAAAAAAAAAAAACAAACAAACAAAAAAAAACATTTGAATTCGCCACTGAAGTAATAACATCGCTGCAAGAGTGAGAACCATTCACATTTCTCCGTTATTAACGGATCAAACAGCGCTGACGTGGAAACCAGGAAGAAACATTGTGCCATGAATGAACTATCCAGTGTCCACAGATCAGCAACATTCACCATATGGATTTACTGTATAACACTACTATCTGTAAGTTTGGCAGAATAGTAGGCTAAGTAACGTCGGTTGTATTGTGACATTACCCGTGAACCGTGACACAAGTGTATCGTATCGAACCGAATCGTGAATTTTGTGAACCGTTACACCCCTAATATATATACTCCTTTTATATATGTTTAGGTTTTAGATGTTGTCATACTTTAAGTAAGCATGTTTCAGCTCATGATATGTCCTAGAATAACATATGAATGCCTGCTAAAGAGAGGATTGGGTATCACACGCAAGAAAAGTAATTAGTAATGTAATTAATAAGTATATCAATAGAATTGTTCATACCCTAATAATTAACCCGAGTATGAGCAATAAGTCAAGCTTGACTTGATTTAAAGAAAGACTACAGGGAGATTATGCAGAGGAGAACTCATGCTCTGTTTAGTTGACTGTAGGTCATGTCTTGTGGTGTGCAGACATCAATATTTGATGAAAACCACAGAGTCAGTGACATAAATGTCAGCATCCACATGTGCCTCTGAGGACGATATTTCACATTTTCAGGGCCTCTGCAAGTATATGAAAGTCTGTGTTTTTTGCCTTGTACTCAGGGAAATTGGTAATCCTGAAGCTTTTTTTATTGGCAGAACACTTCACATCAAAGTGTACTGGATTCCTCATGCTTTTGAAATGTCATTTTGATTTCATCTAAGTACACTGCTGCCGCTCATGTTATTTTATCTTAGGAACGGGGATCAAGATTCACGGGTGGACCGTGATTATGAAGTTCGTGACAGAAAACAAGATGCATGTTCGAAGCACAAACGCTTTTGCCACGTCCGAATCTGCCGCGTTCAACAGAAGCAATGTATGTTTAAACAGGTTTGAGCTGTGAGTTTTCTTGAGATGAAATACTGCAGGTAATCTCTTGAAGTCCTATATTTCTGCAAAGAATTGCATCTGCCTTCCCTCTTGTTTTCCTTCAGTGATTTACTGATTTCGCAGCAAAGAAAAATCTCAGCATGACTGCAGTGGCACCGGTGCCTTATAAAATATTGATATTAAATTTCTGGGTTGCTTTGTTGGCCAATTTTCTGACAACATTAGGCCACTGTGAAGGGTTAGTTCAACCAAAAATGTAATTATTTATCCACCATCCTGTCAAACACACCTTATTCACAACATCAAATACTGAAACGGTGGTTTGTCTGGTTATGAGACAAATGACAACCAATAGGGTGCAACAGTGGGGTTCCAAAGATAAGATCCTATTAATTTTCTCCACAGGGAATTGTGTATTAATCTTTCAAGACAGGCTTAGAGCTCAGAGATTTTTAAAATATACTTTAGTAAAAGAGATGATAAAATACAGGATGGTATTTTATAGTATAGTTGTATATTGTATTACACTGCTTGATGACTTTGAGTCAACTATCTTTTTCAGAATTTTAAGAACTTTCTTGCTTTAAATCAAATGTTAGTGTGGTTCATAACTTAAAGGGGTCATGAAATGTGTGTGTGTGTGTGTGTGCTTACCAACTTAACTCCGTCACCTGCAAACCTAAGACTGAAGCATTATATTTGCACTGCTCATCACGCTTAATAAAGCTTTGTGTTGTTTATTCATTCAGCTCTCTCTCTCCTAACACAATATCAACACCCACTCTTTATTGCACTTGAGTAAGTGTTTTGTAAACATTATCCATATAAAACCATCATTTACAGACAAAGCATTATGAAATCATTTACTTATAGTGATGTAGCTACTGTCAGATCTAATACTATTGGTTACTTCATCTTTCAACAGATGTTTCTTTGCAAACTCTCCATTACACTGTCCCTGGTTTACAAAACGAAATGTTCTGAACACACATATACGGAGCCTCAAGATAGTAACTAACTCAAGATAGTAACTTCTGGTCTCAAGATAGTAACTTGTGGTCTCAGGATAGTAACTCAAGATAGTAACTTGTGGTCTCAAGATAGTAACTCAAGATAGTAACTTGTGGTCTCAAGATAGTAACTCAAGATAGTAACTTGTGGTCTCAAGATAGTAATTTGTGGTCTCAAGATAGTAACTTGTGGTCTCAGGATAGTAACTCAAGATAGTAACATGTGGCCTCAAGAGAGTAATTTGTGGTCTCAAGATAGTAACTTGTGGTCTCAGGATAGTAACTCAAGATAGTAACTTGTGGTCTCAAGATAGAAACTCAAGATAGTAACTTGTGGCCTCAAGATAGTAGCACAAGATAGTAACTCAAGATAGTAACTTGTGGCCTCACGATAGTAACTTGTGGTCTCAAGATAGAAGCTCAAGATAGTAACTTGTGGTCTCAAGATAGTAACTCAAGATAGTAACTTGTGGTCTCAAGATAGTAACTCAAGATA
>JAOTRC010000005.1:17162771-17182710 GCA_027497675.1 Cyprinella lutrensis
AGACTGTGAAAATGCATCTAAATGTCACTTCAAATGAAGCTTCTGTTTCATCTGCATTGCAAAAGATACATTTTGTTGACACTGATTTCATTTGATTGGTAACAGCCCTAATGTGCTTTATTATTCTTATTGAATTTATTGATTAAATGAAGGAATTTTTATACAAAAGGTGATGCATACAAATTTTTAGTTTAGAAAAAAAATATTTATAAAGATAAAACACCCATAAGAGGTAAAAATCAATTTAAGCTTATTTGAAAAGATCAATTCTGTCACTGATGCGAACTGACCACCACAAAGAACATGAAGAATATCAAAAGCTTTAGGAGTCAGCTGTCCATGGTAGTCCTACTCCTAAATCTGCCAAGTACCAGCACACTCAGCAAAATATACTCTAAATATCGTTATGAATAAAATCCCAGAAAATATCAAGATCCAATTTTTTGTCAATGTCGCACACCCCTACCTTGACTGTACTTAAATTCCTCACAGTTTCATTTAAAACTGCTGGCTCAACTCACACTCAAGAGCAAAACCCGACTAAAGAGCTTCTTCAACATCATTAACCTTTCACAAAAGCACCTTGATTAGCACTTTCTGCCTTTTATCTCTTCAAATGAACCACACTCTTTACTTCAATAGCTGAAAAACACTACAATATTATTGAGGACAATCACCAGCCTTCTCATTCCCACTCTCTTTGGCCCCACATATGGCACAATGTTGAGAAACATCTCCAATCTAATAGAAACAGACACAGGGCTTACATGAATAAGGTTCAGTAGCACTGCAGAAAACCCTTTCATGCAGATTTCCATTAAAGCAGACAATGATATCACAGTCCAATTAAGAAAGCTCCGAACAGCCTGATGAAAGTGCTTGTTAAACTGTGTCCCGGCGCATCATATCGGGGACCTTTCCATTAATCAGACGGCAGTGTTGCGCTGGAATTGAACCGTATTTATGGCTGTAAAAGGTCATGGGTGCATGGATGGGTAGTTTCATTCATTTGCTCATATTCACTGTTCCATCACTGGCAGCGCAGAGAGAGCTTGTGGTCTGGCTGTGGGTTTAACCTCTATTAGATTTGGCACCGATGTGCGTTTCAACATGAATCTGCATGTAAAGAGGGGTCAGATGGCAGAGGGATATCAAGAACTTTGAAAGAGGTCAGCAATCACTTGAGGCCATGTCAGGAAGTCGGATACGGATCAGTGCAAGAGGCCGTAGACAATGTAAATGTCAAAGGCCCACATATGGCCTCTCATAGACCAAGACTAAACGGTAAAGATGGCTCAGTGCCGCGGGGATATAGTGTGAGAGGGTTTTGAGCACGTTGATGGAATTCTTACATTTGGTGATAACTTGTTTTTTTATGTCTAGATGTTTTGAAAATAGAATTAGATAGAATAGATGGTTACTTTTGACTGTCAGGTCATTTTTTAATTATTAATAATACCTCATCTATGTCTCCCAGCTAGATAACATTGTCTTGGTGACAAATCATCATAATTTGCCATAATACTGTAAAATCAAACATGTTCATGTACAAGATCAATGAAATGTAATATTTTCAGTGGTATCGCAGTAGCGTGGGTTTCCCAATGTTGTCTTGCCGCAGCATGATTTTATTAATGCTGCTAGGTAGCCTGGACACCATGAATCAGATTTTAACCTGAGATAGGGAACCAAATCACAGAACGGGATGACGACGTATATGAGACACACCAAAGCAGTTTGTTCATCTATGGATTCATCAAAGCACCGGACGCAAAGTTACATTCTCAATGAATAATCATTGTATTAGCCTGGTCATGCAATTATTTGCCAGGGTCTCCCCATACTGCCTTGCCGCAGCATGATTTTATTCATTCTCAATGTATCATTCGCCATTTGGTATCATTGAACCGATTGGCTATGATGCACCGGTACAGGCGCATTTGATAGACATTCGTAGCACCCAATAATACGGCTCTGGGCATTCAAAATACGAGAAAATGAACGTAGTTTCCAGACCACACCTTATTCTCAACGATACATGGTCTGGCGTTAACCAGGCTAGGTATCGCAGCCTAACTGGCCTAAAACTCAGTGGCCCGGGTCAACCTTATTGTTGAGCTCTGAAATAGGGACACCATGGAGCAGACAATACCACCATTTTGCATGTTTCTTAGTTGCTCTCATGTGTAAATTACAAAGCAGTCCTGTCCACTAAGAGCCACACCATTCATTTACAGCAATATAGATGTTATAGCAAATCTCTAGCTCGATCCTGTCCCTTTCCAACCATCATTTCTCTTTTTAATGCCCTATAAAAACCCTCCATCAAAACAAGGCAGTGATAATAATGCATGGTCCAGGATAGGGGTTTGAAATCTGATGAATTTGTAGCGTGATCAATCTTGAAGACGTTCACAATCAAATTTAAGTGAATCGCAGAGATTGTAACCTTATTTTTCCTCCGTATGTAAATATATCCACACAGCTTTCAGTTGGCAGGACTGTTTGAAGTTATAAACACGCTAGAGCAAAAAAAAAAGAAACTTGGTTGAATGCGGAAATATAGAGCAGGATGTGCTTGAGATAAAAATAGTTATTTAATGTGCAATAAGTGCCTTGTTTTTGTTTGCCCTGAATTAAACATGGCCTACCCCCGCTTCATATTGGCTCAAAAATGCATGTACACAACCGTTTGAGCTGTGACAGAGGTTCATCTCAATTTACAGCTCCACAGATGTTTCTTACAGGCATTGTGAGAAGTGTAATGTATGCAGCCTGTGCAAACACGTCTGTGTCACGCAGTTCTCTGCAGATGAATGACACCTATCCACCCTGCTACCTAATTATTCATAATTAATCAGCCAAGAATCAGGCCTGTCAACACACAACCCCCTTCCCTCACTCTCGCTCACTCGTCTTCTTAACGCCCACACTACCAGCCAGCCATGCTCCGAGCATAGTATACAGAAGAGTGTTTAATGCCTGGCAATTTGTGCGAACTCGTTACTACACCAGCTAGACACTAAGGACACTAGATGTGACGGTAAATGAATAAATAGATAAATACAGGGTTTCTGTAGGTATCTTCAAATGAAATTTAATGCCTTTTTAAAATGATTAAATCCCATGTATTCCCCTATGACTAACCACACACACACACACACACACACATATATATAAATATATATATATTAGGGGTGTAACGATACACGTATTCATATTGAACCGTTCGGTACGAGTTTTTTCAGTACGCATTTTTTAACCGAACGGTTCGTTCGGTTAATTTTTCCTGCCGACCAACATTTCGTTATTTCAAATGTAGGCACGTTCATAATGCAAGAGATGCTCAAATGGCAAATGTAATGTAAGCGGAACGAAACTGAGCTACTCGATATTGTGTGGTTGTCCGGATGACGGACCGTTTATCAGTTTGGACCAATGCAGCGTGAGCCGATTAACATTAACAAGTTAACATCGCTGCGCAGATCTAGTGAGAAACATTCACATTTCTCTGTTATTAACAGATCAAACAGGGCTGACGTGGAAACCAGGAAGAAACTTTGAGCCATGAATGAACTATCCAGTGTCCACAGATCAGCAACATTCACCATGGATTTACTTATAACACTACTATCTGTAAGTTTGGCAGGAATAGTAGGCTATAGTGCTTTTAGTAATATCACGTCGGTTGTATTTTGACCTTATCAATAAAATTACTGCCCTCAAATGTTAATCTAAACTAAAATAAACCTTTGTTTATAACTACAACAAAATTACATTTCATTTTGTCCAAGGAGCTGTTTTGTTTTATATGCTCCTAAGAAAAGTCAAGTATAGTTCCATCATTGCTCAAAGTTAAAAAAAATCATAATTTATGATGTTAGTTTTAATAAAAAATCTAATTAAAAAAATTAAATCAAGGAAATTTCTCTGACTGCCATTTCTTTCTTATTGCTGTATTTGAAACGTACCGAACCGTACTGAACCGAACCGTGACACAAGTGAGTCTTATCGAACCGAACCGTGAATTTTGTGAACCGTTACACCCCTATCATATATATATATATATATATATACTTTTGTTAATAAATTAATGAAAGTTTTTAAAAGGGTTTAGTAAGATTCATGCGACACACTAGCATTAATAACTACGATCGTAACAACATGACATGATTGGATCATTGTCAAGCTACTGTGTACATTTCTTGCCACTACCAGTATTTCAGCTCTCTTGTCGAAGGTCACCCTCAAAGCACCACCTTGGATCTGTTTCTATGGCCCTTTTGTGTTGACTTCTATTGAACTATTCTTTATCTTCTTCTTCTTTAGCCTCTTTGCAGCCCACAGCAATGCACTGGCACCTGTTCTTTCAGGTGGAGCTGGTGTGAATGAGGTTTGAATGTGAGAACTCTGCCTGAGATAAACAGAAGGGTTTAAACATTTGTTGTATGCGCCGATACAATTAAAATGAGCAGCGCATAAATCCTATTAGACAAGTGTCAGAGAATTAACAGCAAAAAATAATATGAAGAACGTCTGACCTGTATTTATTAGACTCCGTCAGAAGGAACTAAGGAGATTTGGGGAGCTTGTATCAATCACAGGCAGTCTGCATAGATAAACCCATTACTTGTAAGTTAGCAAAGGGGTGCAGAAAATTACAGCTGCTCCCATTGGTGCAAAGCTGTTTGACACATTGTTCACAGATCCCCAACACATTGTCGCTGAAAAGCTGATTAACTGAGATTTTAATACTGGCACGTATGCTTCAATAAATGAGCCAAGTTAGTCGTTCCTTTCTTTAGCTGTACCTTCAGTGAAATGGTACTTTATTTCTTAATTTGTCTCCACGTCTATTCTTGGCTTGAACCTTCCAGTCTTCCTCGTTTCTGTGTTTCACCGTTGTTCTTCTGTTCCCTCCTTTTCCTCTCTCGCATGTTCTCATTTCGTTTTCCTTTGTCATTGAGGCCTGTTGAATCAATATTTATTTTCGGTTTTGTTGCAGAATGAGGCCTTAGGGATGTGCAGTGGAAACATGAAGTGATGGGGACCTTGTGGTATCAGACAATTTCTAAATCACGTTTAAATGCCCCTTGCTTCGAGTGGCCAGCGTCCCCATAGACTGGTCTCTCATAACATGCTGCCACTTGCACATTGATCAGGGTGGACCATTGAGCCTCCGCTCACCAGCCCTTAACCTCTGAACAATGTTAAAGGTAGGGTGGGCAACTTCGTAAAGGCTAGCAATAGCAATCTACCTTTGAAAGCAAAGGATCCCACCCTACCTTCAGATCGGTCTCCAAAGCCACACGCCTCCATCAAAACACATGAACACAAATGTGAGGGTTTCCTTTTGTTGCTTCTGTCTCATAATTAGTGGCATTTGTAGTGTTGTCAGAAAGTTTCCTGGACATGTCAACACTATAAAATAAATCACGGTTTTAACCTTTGTCCACAATTAATACATTTTGATCACTCCGACAAAGTTGGACCTAATCACTGCAATAGACCGTTCTCGTCTTATGGCGCTTTAAAGCATTTGTCTTCGGAATTAAACCCCTGAGGCGCACATACTAATCGCCCTTTGTGATACTTGCTGAATCCCACATTGGCTCATCAGTAAAATACTTCACGTTTAATTGCAGAAGTAAGAAAGAAATTGGCTGTGTTCATGTTAAAAATGACTGGGGCTGAATGAGAATGGGAGAGTGGGTAATCAGCTGGGGAAAACTGCCGGAAAAGTTACCGCTGAGTTGCGAGGAAGCCTTGCAATCCTGATAATTAAGTGTTCAGTGAAACAGTGTGTACTCGCCTGATCTTCTGACAAGAGCAGGAAACAGTCCAGTAACTTGTGTTAATGACCTCATTGCTGAAAGTGTTATTTATTAATTGCATTAGGTCAGAAATATCGCCCATCTCCAGTCTGCTTTATGCACCTCTTGGCACCCAACTGGTATTAACACAGGGATACAATTTCTTATAGCCATTTACTGTAACTGGAAGGTATAGGGTTTCATCATAGATTGCTCGTCTGACAAAAGCATCTATTCCGATTCCGGTTTTCCTTTCAAGAAAATTACACAGTGAATCCAGTACATTGATTTTTATTTATGTATTTTAATTGTAAATTCAACAGGTAACTATTGTAATTTTAGTTGCTAGTTTAGCCAATTCTTTTGTATTAAATGTGACTTTATGCATTTGTCTTTTTTTGTTAAATGTTCCACAAGAGGAAACTGAAATCATTAAAAAAATTGCATCGTTGCACTCACTTGCCAGCTCCAATTAGAGGAATTTACATACACAATGAGCTTCTGGATAGCTTTGCCACAGAGTTAGGTATGACCAGTGGCTATATCTTGACATGTAATTCATTTAGGCTCTGAAGAGTCTTGTAGGCAAAAGTTAATTTCCTAAAATTAAACTTAGCATATTAGCTGAAAGATTAATGCTAATCTGACTGGTAGGTCTAGGCAGCGTCACATTGCTACAATTCTTGTGGCCGGGGAGTAAATGCTAAGAGACGGGTTGGCCTGGCTGTTATTAACACGTTGACAATGTCGAACAGACACTGCAAAAGCTCTTTTGCTGAATGCCAAGGATGTTTGTTCAACTTCGTGTTTATCCTAATTGACAATCTTATAGATTGATGTTGGTGTGCAGCTTTTGGACTCTGATTTGCAGTGGCTTTTTGTGTGTGTGTGTGTGTGTAAAAAGCCCCCCAAAAATGTTTGACCTTAGCTGGGATATCTGACAGACTGCCCACCTTTCTGTGGATGAATTTGACCTTTTATGGCTTTTTGAATTATTTTTTGGATTGCAAGGAAACTTTTTCTTGATAGCTGAGGCAGGTGGAATGGTGGAATTTTTGGTGTTTTTGGAGGCTAACATGGGGTTATTTTATTATTTTATTATGTTTCCTGGGTTGCCATTATAATGTTAGTATGTTTTTTAGATTAAAAAAAGTCATCATTTAGAAATAAAAGGCATTTTTCCTAGCCTTATTTTAGCCTCTGGTTTGAACGCTCTGTTTGAAGGGGCGTGTCTTATATAATAAATTCTGCGTCTTACCTTTCTTTCTATATTGCATCAAATACGACACTGCACGCCCTTGTGAAGTTTCAACAATTGAACGGTTTGGATGAATGGTTCTCAAAATAATCAAAATGCAAACGGACAGATACAGACAGAGACTCTGAATATTCTATGTTCATTACTACCGATGCTTCGAAGCTCAAAAAATGGTGTTCGGACCAGCCCTAGAACGCCATGGCAACAACTTTTCTACCGACACGTTTTGCTCAAGAGGTTATAGGTGAAACTGACTGAACTGCAGTTTGTTTTAATTTTCCCTCTATTTTTTTTTTTTTTTGCCTAAACGCTGTTCATCGTCATCCTGATTGAAATGTTAACTACAAACACAGAGGTTTTTGAGATTTTTATTTTTAGCGACCTTCTGTCTGGATTTACGATTCTTTGCAGCCTTTAGCCATTGCCTGCACTGAATTCTTCGATGCAAACTGAAAGTAATGTAATGCTTCTAAATGTTTATTCTCTTAATTCTTGAAAATTAATGTTCTATAGAAAGGAAATAAGAAAAAAAAGGGGGGTGGGGGATCTGATAGCGATGGCATGCCAAGTGATAGGATATAATTTATTAATCATTACCCGGCCGAATTTGCTAGTGAGTTGAAATTAGTTACCCGCCACAGTTCATTTTCACCTGCATGTGGCAGGTTTTCCGGTGTAAATTTCAAAACGTTTTTTGAAAAAGACACATCTACAAGTAAAAGCTGCATGAGGTGAAGAGTGAAATAACACCAGTAAGCTGAAGCCTTTTTAATATAACACATCCTATATGAGATAGCTAGCCAAAACGTGTTACTCCCATTGTGTATGTGCTAATTCTGTAACAACACATTGTAATAAGGGCAACTAATGCACGAAAAAAAATAAAAATAAATTACAACCTTTACAATCATGTTCTCATTATGATAATGCTATGTATATGGCATATTGGCTCTGCACATCTTGCAAAGTGATCTCAGGCATCACTGCACACTTTCAGATCTATAGTTTCACTTTATTTGGCCAGTCTGGACTTAATGCTGTCATAATATTAACCCATTAGACCTCAGGTACGGCTCAAAATGCCACAATAATCTGGAAAAAAACAAAACAAAACAAAACAAAACCTTAATATATATTTTTTAAAGCCATATTTTTTTTATCATTAGAAATGTACCAATGTACCAACAATGTTTTTGTTGGTATGTTAGTGTCTTCTTATAGTTATCTCTTTATTCATGTTATCACTGTGAAGCTGCTTTGATACAATCTGTATTGATAAAAGCGCTACTTATAGAGAATGTGTGAGCATAGCCTGTGTTTCAGGTCTTATGTGGACAGAAGTGAGGGATTGTGTCTTTCCTTTGAGTGTGTAGAATGATATGGCCATTGCAGAGCACTAAGGTTTGGTGAAAGCAGATGTGGTTGGTGCTGTTGCAGTCAGTCGAGGCTCCAGGCAGCATTAACTAGCCGAAGGCAGTGAAGCTGAACCTCAGGGTTCGGCCTGACACTGGCCCCTCCACCGGCCACTCTACACAGCGGGGTGGGCAGCAGTCATCACCCATCCACCTCAGTCTGACGGGCCGCCTAAACTCTGGGCTCTTATGGTTGTTAACAGCCTCTCCAACTTTTCTGTCTTATTGACAGTCGTGTTTGTGTCGGCCTGTGGGGCATTGAAAGATTTATCATACTTTTGTACAGATTTCCTGCTTTGGGAATGTTGAAAGACCCTGAAATAGTCCAGTCCCTAGTGAACATACTCCTTTAATAAGAAAAAAGTCAGTGGAGCGCAGAGAGAAGACAAAAGCTTCGCAGACAGGACATTTGTTAGAAGCAGAAACAAACGTGGTTGTAAGCAGACAGCGAGCTGGAATCGTTCGTAGAAAGGGCCGTGACTAAAAAGCTGCAACTACAGCGTGCTTGTCCGCAGCAGTCGCGTTTGTTGTGAGAAAGTCTGATGGTGGGGAGTGTGGTATATGTTATCATGCTTGTCTCCTGACATCCCCTTTGCGTATGATCTGCCGTTTGTGTACGTGGATGTCATGAGGGGGCAGGCAGGCGTGATGGAGCGGCGTCAAAACAGAATCAACAACTTCTGCCGACAAGAAAGAAATGATTTCCCCCCTGTATATGCCTCACATCCAAAAACAAATAAATTTGATCCCTTGTGCTTCATAGGGAATGTTTGATATGCACAATATGTAATGGAGCAAGTGACAAAGGAAAAGAAAAGAAAAAACACTGATTTGGGGACTGTTTTCTCCTGTTGTTGTTTATACAGATTTTCTCTTTTGAAATGTGAGGATAAACTCTCAGTATGGCATATGATGATGTCAGTTTTTTTTTCTTTGGCTAGGATCCACCTTTTCACCATAGTAATGTGATCTGCTAAGTGTGTTTATATGGCCTCCTCAAACCCAGTATTGTTCAACACAAGAAATGTTCTCTCTCTCTCTCTCAGATACAATATCATAATGTAGGATGATAATGTAAATAAAAAAGCTTGCATACACAGAGATCGATCAGCCTGAAATTATGTCCTAGCTGGCAGATGTACCCAAGAGAGGCAAACAAAGAGAGAGGACGGTGGTTTAGCTTAGCTGTAGATTTATTCACATTCAGAGGGCCATTACAGTTGACCTTGCATTGCCAAGGAAAGCTTGTGTAAACCAAGACCTAATAAATCAACTTTAACAAGCTCACTCCCGGCCGCCAGAGCAGACATGCAATGCCGAGCCAGCCCTGTGCATTTATACCATTCTTCCCACTGAGGTTACCTGTAGATTCGGTTTCCCTGATTGCGTTCCATGAGACAGCAACACTATTTAATTGCTCTCTGCAGAAAGCATCTCCTCCCTGTCCTTTCACCTACACAAACATATGTTTACCTAGATATCATCTAATGAGGACATATTGTGATTGTATAAAAATGATTGTTAAATAATAAATATTATTAACAATAAACATTTAAGTGCTGTGAGAAAAGGTTATAAATCTCCACCTCCAACTTCCTCACACGCAATATAATATACTAGCCCAGACTCCTTCTTTTTGTGTATAGATGTGACGTAATGACGCAAAGACATGCTTCAATCTACCGCAGAAATCCACCAGTACTACTGGAATTTAAAAAATAAAATAAAATAAATAAATAAAATAAAAATATATTACAAGCTAAATGCTTTGAATCGAGCTAAGGCAAGCAGAGTTTTGAACACTGGCTGGTTATGTATTTTCTCAAATATGTATTTTGGATTATTTTTACCCAAAAAAAGGCTACGGACTGCAGCTTTAAGTAAAACTAACTACAATTTCCAATAGATGTATTTGTCTATAGATATATTTTTAAATTGTATTACAATTTAAATGAACTGTATACAATTTTAATATATTAAAATATTTAATATATTGAAAATAATTTATTTCATATGACGTGATGTGATTTTTTTTTTTGGCCCCAAATTTTCAACAGCTGTTACTTTAGATATTATTATAATATTGCTGCTTTGGTGTTCAATAAACTTTTCATTTTATTATTATCAATGCTTCAATGTTATAAACAGTTTTGATGCTGAACATTTTTGTGGAAACAATGATATTTTTTCAGGATTCTCTAAGGAATAGAAAGTTTGAAAGAACAGCATTTATTGGAAATAGAAATCTTTTGTTACATCATAAATAGATTTTACTGTCATTTTTATACTCGGTGATAGACAAGACAAAGCTATGGGCTTCACAGAATGAAATGACTTCACAGAATGAAAAAAAAAAAAATATATATATATATGGCAGAATATTTTGAGTTCAGATGTTCATGTTATGTTTGAAGAAAACATAAGTATTGGTGATGGTTCTCTTTTTTTTTGCTCAAGAAGAAAGTATTGCCATTTACAGCTCAAAATGCTTTGTTGTCTTTTCGGAAAATTACTATTTTGTATTTATTTGTTTTTAAATACTGTTTTATTTAGATCAATTTGATTCTTTTTTGAATGTTGAATTACTGCTTTAAATTGCACCATGGAGTTTTTTTTAACTCATGGAGAAAAAGGAAGAAAGTGAGATACAGCGATATATAGTAGGGATAAAGATAGAGAGAGTGTTTTTCTTTCCTTGTTGTGCACGTCAGTGATTTGAGTGGCTGAATAATGTGGAGCAGTAATTGTGGTAGAGGGTGAGGTTGTTTTGGAGGCAGGTATGCTGCCCTGACACTGACAGCCAGTCACTCATACATGGAGGCTGCTGTTGACAGGTGGTCTGTAGAGGATTGGGAGATCTCTCTCTCTCTCTCTCTCTCTCTCTCTCTCACACACACACACACACACACACACACCTCCCTCTATGCTTCAGCCCATCACCCAACCCACTGTAACCCATTCATTATCGCACCCTGGTGCCGTGACCAGTTTTGAGGACAGGGGTTTGGCATATGAATATGTGTGTGTCATAGGAAATCAGCACACAATGCACAAGGTGAAGTTATCCAGATGTCACATAGCAGGGTTTTGAAGCGGAGCACAGCCGAGGATGCCGAACATCAGTATGTATGGTGTGCTGGTGACGGGGAGTGGAGTTGACGCGCTGTCACCGAGTGATGAAAAGCACTGTAAGGTGATGTGGCGGCACTTCTCCCAGTGTCCATGCAGGGGCGGAGGGGAGGGGAGAGGAGAGGAGAGGATTGCTGCCTGGGATGGTGGTAGGTGAGCTTTGTACATTAGACAATTGCTGCTTAGAGGCCTACGTCCCACATGCCCAGCTTGTGTTACACCATCACTCCATCGGCAAAGACCTGAGCCTAGCGGCATACTGTTGGCTCCCTAGAGAGAGTGAAAAAGAAGGGTGGGGAAATGTGAAAGGAAAAGCAAATATGGAGGCTAGAAGCACAAAGGATCCCAGAGAGAATATGAGAGAAAGAGAGAGAGAGACGTTTGAGGAGGCCACATTAACACACTTAGAAAGAGCCGAAAAGAGCTTTTTTTCTCCTGCTGATAGTTGTGCATCAAGAGCAGGCAGAAAGGAGTCAGAAGGGTTCAAGTTCAGCTTCTTTACCCTATCTGCAACGTCTACGGTTGAGACCTGTCATCTGTCTCCAGAAAAGCTTTCCTAATGTACTGCTATCCCTACGGACACACTAAGAATCAGTGCTGGTCACTTGCTCCACTCTTTCCATCTGTCCCTCCTTCCATTTCTTTGTTAAATTATTGAACAAAGGACTTTCAGGCAAGAACACTGCCTGGTGCACAGTTTGCTGTAGTGTGTTTTCAAGCAAACTGCATACTATCACAATTCGGGCGAATGCAATTTGAGCTATTTTACGATGGTGCAGTTAAATAAAGCTAAAAAAAGACAGTTGCATTGATTTGTTTTTATTCCAGACTTAGTGAATTATGGAATTTAGTCCAAAACCCATAATTCACAAGCTTTTATGCTGAGCTTGATCTAAACGCAGTACACATTCATGCCTGCTCAAAGAGAAGAGGGGTCAACACACGGCCAGTGGTACGATGGAACAATGACGGAATGGCTCCTGGGTAGGTCAGCTGATTTGCGCACTGCCAGCTCAGGGGATTGAACCAATGACCTTCTCGGTAGTTCTCACTCCGCTGTCTTCTTGGCTACTGCCCCTAAACATGAAGTAAATCAAGCACAGGAGATGCTGTGAACCGTGTTATAGGAGGCATGGAAAAAAGTACAGCGCTTGGTAATGGGCTTTCTAAAATGTGTGTACTCTCTTAACTGCAAAGTGTTGTTGACTCTGTGCTTAAGACATCTAGAGAGGAATCCGACTCAAGTGTGTCAATTTGTGTGTGCACATGCTGCTTGTAGGATGTCTGGCAAATAAAAAAACATATTTGAACATAACACAAAACAAATTTATTTTTACAAATTAAAATAAAGGAAAAAAAAAATGAAACATTTTAATTTTAAGGGAAAAAATAGATGATCACATGATTGAGAAATCATTCTAAAATGCTGATTTGGGGATAAAGAAACATGTCTTATTATTAATGTTGAAAACAGTTTTTTTTCTGCTTAAAGAGTAACTAAACCCTTAACTTTTTTTAGTTAATGATCTGTAAGAGTGGATCTTTATTAATACCAGTCATTGATTCGAGTAACTTTTTTGACATTTGAGTATAAAGTGTTTTATTTCTGCAATATATGGTGTAAAAACGTCTTAGAGATGCCCTCTTTTGGTTGGGTGGCTACTGCAGTTGAATTTTCCTATTGGATGTTCCGCACTTTGTGACGTACGCAGGTACGAGCTACGCCCTTGGTAGTATAAAACCAGCTTGTTTCGTCTAAACCAGTCAGGAGTTGGAATTGCGAGTATTGAAAACGATCAGGATAGAGTGTTTTAACATCTATTTCATCCCCTCTATCTCCGCTTGGATCTGCCCACTTTTTCAGCATTTTTCAAATATTTCCAGTGGGTGGAGTCAGGCTTTGACCAGGGGTTTAGTTACCCTTTAATAGTTTTTGGAAACTTTGAAACATTGTTTTCAGGAAAATTTGATGAATATAAAGTTCTAATGAATCTTCAATTTAACATTAATCTTGCTCAAAACACATAAAACACTTCATTTGAGCATTTACACTTGCGAGTGTCATGGGAAAGCATGCTGGGGAATAGAAATCCTAGCCCAGTTTCTGTTAAATAATAAAATAAAAAGTTCAGTTATTTAAAAATCTCTGCATGTGTCTTTAGCAAAATACCTTAACACTAACTGTGTTCCCTCTTTACTTAACAAAATATATTTCAGTTTGGATGTTGCACAAGTACTGTCGAGTGGATCTGCAATGTGCCAAGTCATGGATTTTTACCTGACCATCTGTTTCGGTTGTCTGAAGTGTGATTCTCTTTGGTTGCAGTCATGAAGATTTTGATATAAACCTAGTTGAGGAGTTGTTATTAATAATTTTCTCATTGAAGTCCTTCCCTCCAGAGGTTTGCAGTATGCAGAATGATTGCTTATGGTTCTAAAGAGAATCTAAAAATAATTTAAAATAAGCAAAGCCACATTGTCTTTTAAGGAGGCACTTGGCAACTATTTCAACTTAATAAAACCGTTTAGAAATCGTTTGAATGGTTTAATAACCTGTTCTGGAGAGCATGTTGACTTTCCCCGCTCTCCTCAGCGTGAAACATTGGGACTAACGTCCCGATAAGTTGGAAATAGGAAGTATCGTGAGAAGCGAGAACGAGCCAGAAACACAAACTGCTTAATGGCAATTCGACTTAATTCTATGATACCGTGTATGATGTACAGTATTACCCACTTGGTAGACATAGCTTTATACGGTAAAGTTGGCCGGCTCTGATCATAACAAATGCACATAAGCAGCGGTAGAAAGGGGGAGGAGGGTGTCGCAAGTGAGTTTTTTTATGATAGTGTTGTGAAAATATACGCCACACAGCTATAGGGGGAGCTCGATGAGAAGACGTGCGACAACAAAAATGACTAGAGTTGCCAAGTTCCTCTTTAACACTAGTTTTCTGATGAACTGACTGTTTTTTGTGTGACTAATTATGAGAACAATAATAATCTGGCTCGAGCAGATTTCCGTTTAGAGCACTGTTTTGCATCAGCATGTGTGTGTCTCTTAATGACGGCTGACTTTACCTCTGAAATAACTGGCTTTTACCAGCGTCCTTCTGTTGTCTTGTCCACTGGTAATGAATACATCTCACTGTCAAAGAAATTTTATTAATGTACCATGATGACTATTGGAAAACATTGGCGAAATGGGAATGAAATAATACCGCAAGTCATAATAAGAGAAATGCAGCAGTTCGTGCTGAATTATATATTGCATTTACGTGATTGGATAAGGTGAGGCTACTGGAACTCAGAATGAATAATTTAGTGGTTGTATTACTTTGGAGATGATTGCATGGGCAGGATAACATTTGTTTATTGGACTTGAGGGAGGTAAACAGAGTGGCACCAGAGGGTATAATGACACCATGGCATATTGTAAACTATAAAGGCAAGGTGCAAATTACAATGTGTAAATGCATTATTCTTTTTTTTAATTACCACAGGTTATAAAGGAATGGTTTACCACAAATTAACTGTCATCATTTGTGACCAGCTCATCTCAAAATCCTTTCGACCTAGAATGCCATTAAAATAATAATAATGTACATCTTTCTAATGAAAGAATGTTTCAATTCTAAACCATTTGTTTAGAAATGGTAACACTTTACATTAGGTTCATTAGTTAATCTAACATGAACTAACCATGAGCAATACATTTGTTACAGTATTTGTTAATCTTCATTGATGTTAGTTCATAAAAATAAAGCTGTTCATTGTTTGTTCATGTTAGTTTACAGTGCATTAACTAATGTTAACAAGATTTTAATAAAGTATTAGTAAATATTGAAATTAACATTTACAAAGCTTAATAAATGCTGTATAAGTGCTGTTCATTATTAGTTCATGCTAACTAATGTAAGTAATGTTAACTAATGAACCTTATTGTAAAGTGTTACCAATGTAATTATATATAAACAACTTTCTTCTGAAAAATTCTGCTCAATATCTCCTTTTGTGCTTTACACAACATAGAGAGACACCCTCATGTTGTTCTAAACTCACATGATGACAGAATTTTAATTTTTGTGTGCCCTTTTCTTCACTCCAGTCTCATATAAGTAATTAGTGCTCCATGGATTTTGTAGAATTAGCCCATAGAATTCAAGGACTCTGAATGCTGAGTGACACTCTGGGTCCCCATGGCAACAGCACATGGACTCCCCACATCGATATGGCCCCGTTCACCCCTTCCTCATTTAGATATTTAGCGCCCGTAGGGGGCTGATGATTTAGCACATAAATCCGCAGCCTCCTATACTATGAGTACACAAGCGTGCACATCACTGAGGCTTTTCTCTGGGCAGACAAACATGCCAGCTAGTTGCCGCCTTCATTACTGCACCGTATGTGTGTGTAGTTGTGCATGTGAGTGCGTTTGTGTTTCTTGGTGCTCTTGAGTGTGAGTGAAATGGACATGGGTGGACGGAACAGTGTATGCGTGCTGTCCAGTCAGGTCCCAGGGGCCGCTCTTCATGCATGGGAAAGCGTGCTGGAGTGTGTGTCTGTGTTTGTGCGTGCTGAAAGTCCACATCTGTTAGCGCAGCACACATTGCTTTCCCTCAGACAGCGCCACTGAGAGACTCTGGCACTGAGTCGTGATGGAACAAGCTCATTATATCGAACCCTCCCTCCTCCTCTCGGTAACACACGAGAAGTGGGCTGTGTGTGTGTGTGTACGTCTCAGAGGCTGGCCTGTCGTGTGTGTGTGTGTGCATGTCGTAGACAGATTACTTCTCCACCATACCCTAATACAGAATGGCACGCAGTTAAGTTGGGCGTGCAATCGTGCATTTGAAAGGTGTGTTTTTCTCTGTCATGTCCTCTGAATGCATGCCTCTCCATCGCCGAGCTAAGAAGCAGAGGCAGGGAGGTGAGGGGAACTTTATATCCAGTTCAATAGTAAGAGAATTAAGCATGAAATGACAGAGTTGGATAACAACGAGAGAGCCGGCTCTTCCTCTGCTGGAGTGAGTTTTTGGCCTTAGAAAGTGAGACCAAAGGCAGTTTTGAGATGACTGCCTATTACTTGCACAGCCAGCTTGGACTTGTGGAGGAAGATTCAGCTCTAGGGCTAAGGACTGGGCGGTAAAGCGAAGGTGATCTCAGTCATTATAGGGCAGGATGACCATTGATTTTTTTTCTTCTTCTTAGGAAATCGAAAAGACTAATGCTATTCATTGAAATTATATATCTTTTTTTCATCTTTCCATCTTTGCTGTACGCCTCCATTGATTCACCCGTTCTAGTACTGGAATCGTGTCTGTTTGGGTGCAAATGAAATTTTAGTGTTTTTTCTAGATCTTGTCCGCACAGACTCTATGTACCTTCTTCCTAATCATGTTCGTCATTGATTATGTTGCCGCCAAGTTATTAGACACGACTGTATCGCATCGATTCTTTTCTGTACAAATCCTCGTAGTTATGGTAAGTCTTGCTAACTTCCACATCACAAGCACATCTTTAGCATATTTATAAAGAGAGTGGGCATTACAAAGCTGTATCCCACAAAGACATTGACTATGAAGGTTATTTGTGTCTGGTCTGTTTCACTAGCTTTAAAAAACTAAATAATGAGGCTATGCTCCACAGATGATAATAAGAAAACCCCAAAAATAAGGCAAAAGTGGGCTGGGAAGAGAGATGTTATTGCTCCAAAAGAAGAGAATAATCTACCAAACAGGTTTAAGGGAGCTAATGAGAACATCTCATGCAAAACTAAAGAGATGTTTGCTACTCAATGAAGTCTTTTCACTGCCATATTTGCACCACACATTCTCCTAATAACACACGCTCAGGCAAAACATTTTGTGAGGCTGTAACCTAGAAATACAAATACGAGAATTTGCAAAAGCATCTCTGTTAAGACATTCCAGGTCACAGTCAGCTGCTTTTATTAGGTGCTCAAAACATTCTCAAATGAGCTTGTGGTGCTTCGTTTGAGCCTCTGAAATAAGCACTCATACTAGGAGTCGCATTTAAAATGTATATGCGTGCTTTATATATTGATAAATAAAAAATAAACAGCATTTGAATTTTATAAACTTCAGTTAAAATATATTAATACATTATGTCTTTTTAATATTTATGCATGTAATATTTTCTATATATTTATAGTATTTTTGTAATGTTGTACACTCTCAGAAAAAAAGGTACAAAAGCTGTAGCTGTTACTGGGGCTGTATCCTTTCAAAAGATACACTTTTGTATCTAAAGGCTGCATATTGGTACCTTAATGGTACATATTAGCACCTAAAATGTACATATTAGTGCTTAAAATGTACATATTAGCACCTAAAATGTACATATTAACACCGAAAATTCACATATTAGTACCTAAAATGTACATATTAGCACCTGAAATGTACATATTAGCACCTGAAATGTACATATTCACACCTAAAATGTACATATTAGCACCTGAAATTGACATATTAGCACCTAAAATGGACAAAAGTTTACCTTTTGAAAAGGTACAGCCACAGTGACAGCTTTTGTACCTTTTTTCTGAGAGTGTAAGTCACTTTAGTTCACCAGGGCTGCATTTATTTGATCAAACATATCAAATAAAAAAACAGTTTTCTGTAAAATGTAATTTATTTCTGTGATGGTGAAACTACTGCAATCGCTTGTCCAGTCTTCAGTGTCACATGATCATTCCGAAATCATATATTTGAAACATTTTCTTATTTGATTTTGTAACATTTATAAACATTTTTACTTTTACTTATTTATAAACATTTATAAACATTTTTGATCAGTGTAATCCGTCCTCGCCAAATAAAGTTCTACATTTGAACAACAACAACAAAAAAATGATCTTTCTGACCCTAAACTTTTGAACTCTAGTGTATATGTAAGTAAATGTACAATTTAATTTATTATTTTATACACTGGCTATTCGCAACAATTTTCTGAAACTGAAAACACTTCCTACGTGTAACAAATATCACTCTTCGAACTAATCGGGATGTACTAATGTTCTTCTATTTTCTTGTAAGTGACAACATCATTACCTCAAGCCTGGCTGTTAGAATTCTGTCCTGTTTTTCAGGCCTGGGTGATATATAAATTTGCATGATGTTTGAGCTGTGGTGCCTGCGCTTGTCTGCTGGATGGCCAAAGGCTTGTGACTTTTTTTTTCCCCAGCGTGACGGACAGCTCTGTCCAGCTTCAGTCCGGTTTTAATTAGGACAGCTCATCTGAGATTAGAAGGCGTGGGGCCTGAGGGGCTCCTGTTTCCAGCCTGTTTGAATGTTTCTCCCAGATGTGAGTGGCGCATAGTGCCAGACCCAAATCTTTAGTCTCAGCACGCTCCAAACAGCACCATGCTCTCCCACAACACCTTCCTCCCTTAAAATAACTCTCTCAAGCAACAGTTATTAATGGAAATGGGGCTAAGCCGGGTGGTAATGGGGTTCGACTGTGGTTCCGAGGTTCCACCACACTCCCTCTGTGGTGAAATTAAGAGAACTGTCACTTGTAATTGGGTTGCTCTCTGAGCCTCGGTGTAATCTTTTCTCACGCTCTCAGGAGTCGTGCCATCTTGAGCCTAACTGGGCCAGACTTTGCACCGTCGTCCATCAGAATCTCTTTGCAGGATCTGAAATAAAACAGAACTTCAGGCGGGCAGAGCCATGCCTTTGGTGGAGATTATTGTGCTTTTGCCTTTGTCTTGCAGAAAAGTGAATCATCTTCCTTTTCTTTGTTTTTCTGCAATGAGTGCATGACTGACATGCAAAGCCGTATTGTTGTTACAAAGAAAAGTTTTGTTTGCTGGCGGCATAGTGCTTTGTGGTGGATAAGATGGCTTGAGATATCTGCTACTCAGACATAGTTTTGAGTGCTTTAGAGAAGAGACATGCTCTTTTTGTTTGAGGAAGGGTTTCGCTTCAACCTCTCTCCATCTTTTTGCTCTTGATCCACCCACTTGCCTTTAATCTAAAAAACATAACACAGTTATTGCTTTATTTATTCCCCTCCTTTGTGGGAAGATTGATTTTTTTTTCCTTGATTTTTTTCTTCTTCCTTTCGTAATTGAGAAAGCAATATGTTCCTTTCCTTAAGGCCAGTGGCTTTGTTTTTTGGCTCATGCATGTGTGCTTGGGAACAACTACTCTTTCTCATTCATTCAAATATAATTTTATGTATTTTAATTGTATTAATATTATTTATTGTATTTATTTATTGTATTTATTTATTAATATTTATTTATTTATTTTTTTCATACCAATCGTCATTAATTGTCCAAATTGGGAGTGGATTAAACATAT
>JAOTRC010000005.1:17198438-17216796 GCA_027497675.1 Cyprinella lutrensis
GTTTGGGGTCTGTAAGATTCTTTTTTTTAAGGGTCTCTAATACTTATATTAAACAAAATACGATAATACATAACTCCATTTTTATATATTAACTCCAATTGAGCTTGAAAAAAATGTAATATGGTGACACACACTATTGTCTGACCATACGAAGAGCCATAATACTAATCATAAATATAAATAAATACAAAAAAATAAAAAATAAAAATATTCCAAAAGCGAATTCCAGCACATTGCGTTGAAATATACATAGAATGATAAAATAACATTATTTACTGGTTAATGGTCATTTCAAATAAACATTTCTATTCAGAATGTTTAAATCTGATATAATATAAATACGTATATATATATATATATATATATATGGCTTAAGCCATAATGTGACGCTGCTGGGTGATATGGGTCTTTCGGTTGGAGACAAAAGCTCACCTGCTCAGCTGTGGTTTCATTAATCACTGCAGTTGTATTCCCTGAGCAGTTCAACAGCCAAAATTCAGGTCAGTGTCTGGGTCTGCATGACACACACATCTCGTCTCAGCAGGAATATCACCTCGGCAGTTAGCAACAAACTCAAGGGACCCTGTTTAGCCCTTACTAAAAGTTCTCCAAGTTCACTACCACTTCTGCCCCTTTCTCTTCTGTTCTTTGTTATTCACAATTTCTTTCTGTTTCTTCACTGTTTCCCTTTTATCTCTTTCTGTCTTTCCTCCATCTCTGCACCAATTCTCTCAGGCACCCTCGCCCCTCTGCTGTCAATTTTTCAGTGATGGGCTCTAAACTAAGTTAAAGTTCTAGGTGGAGTTAATTTTCTTCCACCAGACTTCCCATTGAATCTGAAATCTGAAGCATCAACTCATTTGTGGTAAACAAAACATGAGGACTTGGATCAGCTAGTCCATTTGTTAAGTGTAGATTACACTTGTTTTATCCTCAGGAGGAGAAAAAAGAATAAAGGGTGAGGGAAAGATGGAGATAATGACATCAGACAGCAAAACACATTTATTTCTACACTCTCATCTTTCTGCCCAGTAAGGCTGTTTGGGTGGTGCTACCCGTTCGCTGTCTACAAAAGAGCCAGTTCATTAGACCCATGTGCCACAATCAATTCAGTGGAGACTCCTGCTGAGCCCAAATGAGATCCGCTGTGATTTACCTTTTAAATGGGCCTCTTGTTTACCAGTCTATGGCACTATGTGAATATACTAAAAAATGCAGCTCGGCTTGATTGGGCTCTGGTGTCCTTCAAGGTGCTACCGAAGTTACCTGAGTCAACTTGCTTATATTTTCTTTCACGCTTATTGGATAGGGAAGTCCACACGGACCTTTTAAGACTATGAGCTCGATTGACTGCCCTTTCGAATTGATTGACCAAAGGATGAAATAAACACTCCACTCCACAGTGCGGCAGATCACCTTGAAATCCCCTTCTTCTCTATCTTGCATGCAGGCAGCCACATTTATATGGATGATAAATTCAACAGTAATAGGAACGTTTATTCCATCCTTTTGTGGTCTAATGCAGACTTGCAGCCTAGTTATCTCTGGTGTCTTGGTGTCTATGCTGTTGCCTGTACTCTTAGCTTACAATGACTTTCAACATCTACATTTAATGTTATTTTTTAACTTTTTTGTTTTGTTCATAGCTTTTTTTCAGTTTAGACATTATCTCTCTGGCTAAAATTACATCTAATTTTAGTAGATGAAAAAAAGCATTGGGAAATCTCTGCTTTGGACATGATTTAGTGCATTATCGAAAGAGCATTATTTACAATGTGACTTCAGGGTTCCAGACTGCGACCATTTTTTGAGAATGTGCGAGTTAAAGTTTTATGTGGTCGCATATGTGCGAGTGGACGCTCGCGTAACAGAATGCCGTTGTATCAGCTTCAGTCCGTAACTTGTGTTCAAAATGAACGAGTAGGCTACATCATGAATCCATTTGTTTTTGACTTATCCTGAATTACAATGGTACGCCTATAAAGTGTTGTTATTCTATTTCTATCAAAATGAACGATTTTTTTTCTGAGTCATTTGGCTCATTCAACGAACAAAACTCAGAGTTGAATGAATTGACTCAGAAAAAGATTCGTTCATTTTGATGTTCGAGTCACACATAACAGAGCAAGACGACCATTTGAGCTTATAAAACTTAAACTTTGTTATTTATATATTTTTTGTCTTAAAAGAGCGAGCATTTTGCTTGATAAGTCTCTTATTCATCGTCTGGAATCGTTTAAAAGCCCTTTGAACAGTTTGCAGTGTGTACTGAAACTGTCTTTTGGACCTTGAACCATTTGGTTCCCAGTGAAGTGCATTATATGGAGAAAAATGCTGGAATGTTTTCTTCAAAATCCTTAATTTAAGGATCCTTAATCAAAATAACTTTTTGACTGAAGAAAAAATGATATGGACATCTGGGATGGAATGGGGGTGAGTAAATTATCAGCAAAAGTTTTTTTTTTCAAAAGTAAAGTAATCCTTTAATGCATAAACTGCCTTTACATGTGCAGTTTACATGTTTGCATACATGTGATTTGTTATTTGAGTGTTGATTTATTATATCTACAAATAAATAGGATCCGATGTTATTGGTATAACGTTCACTTGCGCTTACATTGGGGGTAGGGAGCTCTCAACCGAATCGCGCTCCCAATCGAGTGCTAGCAGCGTCCCTATAAATTGCATACCCCAACAACAACCAATGACGATCATACACACCATCACTGGACAACCAGAACACAGAGCAATAGAATACAAGACACGCAAGTCGTAACATAAGACAGTGACTCGTAGAGTCTCTCTTATCCTCAAAGAGACAGGCGTCCCTCCTGTTAGGTACTAATTAGTTCTTAATTGAAAAGGTTGATTAAAATGGAAGAAAGCTTGTTTATAAGCTTAAAGCATTCACAGCACTGCTGAGCCACTGAGAGCTGGACACGATTACTGAAGACGGAAGTTTTACTCCCTGTCTCAGATTCACTCAACCGCACCTAACTGCCATATGAGTGCTTGTTTTTTTACTGCAAAAATAGGACATTTAGAAATGTAATAAGAAAACATTTATTTATTTATTTATTTTTTAATAAAGCAATCCTTTCCTTTTTAAGCTATTGTCTTAAAACCTCTGTACAGGGTGACAATATTTTATTTTCCTTCCAAATAATATAAGTAATGTGTTTAAAGCAAATTACATTTTTATTTTTATTTACATTTCAATTTTTGGAGATTTGTCTTTGATGCTCAAATATTTTATTAATGTATTCATTTGCCATGCTTATTGAGGCAGCCCTCATCTCCGGAATTTTATTTTATTTATCAGTAAACAGCCTCAAGTTGTTTGGAACAGGTTAGTTTTGTCCTCTCATCTTTCCATGAATTTCAGAGTTGCACTGAGAGGTGTTTAGATGTCTCTGGCTCCGCTTATGTTTTATTGATATTTTCATATATTTTTAGATAAAAAAAAAGAGAACGCTTTTTTTTCTTTCTTCTCGATTCAGAATCCATTTTGCATTGGATGAAATGTTTTTAACTTGATTTCCTCCTCCTCGTCCCCTGCCTCATCTTAAGAGAGAGGTTGGGAATGGCCTAATTTCATCTACAAACACTAGCATGACTTTGTTCACACATGACTTGACTTCTAAAACTTCCTAAAAATCTACAGTGAAGGACATCTCCTTCTATAATCTGCTGCTTAAACTGATAATAAAGCACTCAAGGCCCACTCTTCTTTCTACTTGTTGCATGCTAGCCTATTTTTGACATGTCTCCAAATGGAAATTATCAACAAGATGCATAGCAGATGTCTCATACAATCAGATCTTAAAAGAACGACGGCGACGAAGCCGATTGTGTCGTTGTGTGTCTGGGCCAAAAAGCTGTTCTTGAACACACCGCAAAGTCCAAAGCTTACTGTCAACTAGCACATGCTTTCTGCTCCTGCATGCAATCAAATAACCGTCTAAAGGCTATCGGTAAGCATCAATAGTCTATATTCGTCATTCAAAAGGTGAAACCAAAACTAGGACTGCAGATATACAACCTGTAAACAAATATCGTTTTAAATATCAAATTTCACATTCTTTGTTCCAGGCGGCTCATAGTGTTATAAATATTTGAATATTGGAATGCTCATGAAAGATAACGTAAATTCTCACCCACTCATCCTCATAAATTAAACTGAATAGCCAGTCTCTCACCGACGGCCCAATGCCAATTCAAGCCGCTAAATCTGTCGAACTCTCGCCGACGTGTGAAACACACCACAAAATCTAGACCGTCAGATGCTCACTGGTGACCCAACAATGGCTGCTGACGGATTGATACATTTTTATTTATTTAGATCGTTTTACATTCCTATTTTACTGAAATGAACTGCCTGAGTTATAGTGATTCTCAGAATAAATCTAACTGGTTATTGTGTATAAAGTCAGTTTGAAGCACTGGGAAATATAGACTCTTGTGTGCTACTCTGAGCAAACGGATGAAAAATGCCTTTGTATGTGCAGTTATATGGCAGGGTTTCTAAGAGGTTATTGTGCTTTGTGTGTGCGCGTAATTGTGGTCCTGTCCATGTCAGGATCAACCGAGACGACAATCGTGTGTTGTTAAAGTCCTGCTAAAGTGAGCAACCACAAGCCTGTCAAGGGCTTTTTCCTCTTGTATGTAAAATAAAAGTGTGTTGTGCTGATATGCACTTGAAGGTTTTGCTCTTGACGGCAGTGGAGTCTTCAGCAATGGACATTGTATTTGGACATTTCAGCTTTTATCTAGAAATATAAAAACACCAAGCCGACAATGTCATTTTGGCCTCTGCTCTTCTCAAGCATTCATTTGCCCAGAAGGTCAAGAGAAAGGAGGGGAAAAAAAAGCTTTTACACAAATCGTGAGCATGTTAAATCAGTTTATTGAGGACTACAGTACAGAGGTTAATGCATGCTCTGACCTCTGAAGCATTATAATATTTTGCCAATTATTTTCCTGTATTTAATTGCCGTCTACTATTTGAAAAGTACAAGATTCATTCCATAGAATCTCATAGTGAACAATTTGACTAAATTGCAAGTTCATGATGTACTAGTCAATAATAGCTCTGCTTTTTCCCGACCCTTTGCTGACCCTTATGCAGTGTGGCTATGACCATCCATGTTTGACCAGTGTTCTGTGTTCTTCCCCTCTGAGTCCCTTTGCGAATATGGGGCTATTAAACTGAATGTATATATGGCACTCAGTGTTTACTTTGGATTGACAGAAGAATAGCTTTTAATGCTGTAATTCCATCATGCTGTGCCACCTGCTGTTGTGCGAAGCCTTTTAGGGATCCTTCTTTAATCAACACATAGCCATCACTTTGTTTGCCATCCTCAGATGACTTGGCGTCATGCCCGAGACCTGGGTTTTCCATCATGAACAGAGAACTGTGATTCAAACAGTTGAATAGGTAATATGCTTTTGCATTGTTTTTATCTAGGTCTCACTTACCTGCCCATGCTCTACGGAACTGCTGTTATGCTTTCAACGAAGTGAACATCAGCACTTTAATGTGCAGGTGGAGGATGTGAAGTGATTTGCCTTTGGATAGGTTCCATTTTATAGTGACACAACACACTAGTAGTGTTGAGTCAGCTAAGTGGTTGTGACCGGGTGAAACGACGCATTAACTGGAGCTGAGAAGCAGATGCATTTAAAGGAATGTTACAGGTTCAACAGAAAGCCTATTTTTTATTTTTTTTATTTTTGGTTTATTTAACCAAATCAGATTCACTGTAATGCACTAACAACGGGAGTCTGTGGTATTCCAGTGGGTTTAAAAACAGAACTCTATTGTGTATCTTTTAAATAATGTAGTCTTGTTATTGGTTGTTTGAACCTTTATAGTAGAACAGTGCGTTGTCTCATAGACTTCCAATGTAAGTATATTGCAATAAATGACTTTTTTAAATCAAAAACATGCAGCATGACCAACATAGTCTGGCTCATGGTCAGAAACCAAATTTTTTAGAGAATCAAATATATGCAGCCCAACCCGTGTAGTTCGATTCAGTAATTCCTCTTATGATTCACTAATGCCCCTGCAGAAGAATACAGTGAGACAAGCATGGTCCGATTCGTGATCAATTGACTCTTATTAACTTTTTTTTCACTGTGCAAAAACACACAGCATGACCAGTGTAGTGATATTCGGGATTAATTGGCTCTTATGAACCTGTTCTTTTTGGTGAAGCAAATTTGCATCGCAACCACTTCACAATCACTTTTAGTACATAGTTAAAGTTAGTAAATTAGCTACACTGTCTTGAAATAAATCAAGTTTTTCATACGTACACAGAGGTTTTTCATAGAACTTGTATTTATCATAGTTAAAATACATATTTGTTTTATAAAAATGTCACACATTTGTCCTTGGGGTAAGTCAAAAACATTTTCTGCACAAATGAAGCATGTTGCAGATGCTACTATAGTGGTTAATTTGTTTTTGAAGAAAGAACATTCCCATAAAATATCTCAACATCTGCCCACATTTCCTGAGGTATTACATAAATGATCATTTAGCTATTCCGTTAAGAGGGTGGCTCTTCTACTTTGACAATGTAGTCCGTGTTACCTGTCGAACTCCACTCCTGTGTTTTTAAGAAGAGAGAAAATTCAACGCTGCATGTCTTTATAGGAAATAACCCAGCGAATGTAGCTCCCTGGACACTTCAAAATACTTTATCGCGGAGAAGCAGAGGATGTCCTCAAGGTCTTTTTGTGGTTGCTGTTGTCATTGAATCTCAACTGATGCTGCTTTCAGCTGACCTTTCAGACCAGCGAGCCGCTGGAAACTTCAGAGAGCGGGATGCTTTTTTGTTAACTTGTGTTTTCCTTGTGAGCTTCTGTTTTGTGGGTTGTTTTCCTATAGAGACATTGCCGGTTCCCCCTCTATACGGCTGTCAATCAAGCACTAATGAGTAGTAAATTATGGAATAAAACATTTGCAACCACTTGGCTTTGATATGGCTTCATGTGCACTAATTGCAACGATTATATCTGTATTATTTTTCAAAAAGATCAGTGGGGCACTTCAGTAATTTTCATTAATCATGTACAAAGAAGAGGTAATTAAAAACCCCATTATCACCAATCATTTTGGATGTTTATGGAGGGATCCGAATATTAATATAATTTAATTCACACAAGACATTGAATGCACAAAAGATTATTTCAAGGTCCCGCTGTTTCATTGCGTACATATCTGCTCTCTCCATGGAGTTTTGCTGTAGTCGATTTTTGCTGTTTTTTATCCTGTTATGTGTGTGCGCCTGACGGTCATGGTCATTGGTGCACGCTGGCGATAACCGCTTCTTTTACTTTGATGGTTCCTTACTGCTGTCACTGAGATGTTTGACAAGGTCACGCAAAGTGTGGAAGAGATAGAGTCATGGGGGTATCGGCAGCAGGTTATCTGTTTACTCCGTATTAAAGTGACACTCACTTGCGAACCGTAATTTAACAGAATTATTCCGGTGTGGTGACCTCACATGGAGATAAATTACATCCACAATGCGCGACGCTCTGCTATCACTCTCCTCCATGAGCTCGTAATCATGATCTTTCCACACAAATCTGACTGCAAACAGATGTGCATCTGCTGATCTTGATTCAGATCTGGACTTAGATTTCGTTGGAGCATCCGGTGAGTACAGGGCTAGATAATGGCATAATTCAGGAAGTCATTGCAGAGAATGGCGGTTTCCATAGAAATAGGAAAGAGCGGTCGATTAACAGTTTGCATGAAATACTGTTGAGCAAAAGCCTGTATGATTATTGCATTCCATTCCATTATATAATAATTCAAATGTTAGTAAAAAAAAATATATTACTAATAATTTAGAAATTATTAGAAATCTGTTCATATTTATTAATATTTCACACATTGTTTTACAGCATTTTTAAAATAAATGCTGCCTTTGTAAATTTTAAATTAAATTAAACTATTAAATTAAATTAAATTAAAATAAAAATCTAATGGACCAATCCAATCCGAATGAACCCATCAATTTTCGGACCAATTTTTTTTCATTGTGGAAGACTCTAGTTGATGCCATCTGTTTTTTAGGCAGATTCAGCATAAAATTGCTGTCTGTGAGGCTGTTCAGTTTCACAATCGAGTCAGTGTACGAGAATACGAGCAAAAGTGATGAATACAAGCAAATAAGTCATGACTGCACAGTCAGAAGGCTGTTCTTTAAGCATTCTGCTGTGCAAATATTTTCATAATAACACGAGAATGAGGAACATTATCAGGTTGATATTCAAAATGGTAAGCAAGTGCCCCTTTGTTTATGGTTTGTATACCTGCAGTCTTGGTTCCACTTTACCTTTTTGAATGATGAATATAATATAACTGCTTAAATAGACATGCAGGCACAGAACGAGTGTGCTAGTTGACAGTCTCCTTTAGTCCTTTCGGTGTGTTCAAGAACATATTTTTTCTTGGAGTTGGTTTGGTGTGTCCCTACCTTCATAGTCAACAGTTGTTTATGACAACATATGTGGCACCCAATGGTTGGTCCCCATGCCACCTGTCAGTTTGCTGCCGTCTCATTATTAATGGGTGTGGGGTGCGGAGGTGCAGAGAAATGTAGTGAGCCCATCTCTCCCCGCCCCCCACACACATAGACAGGCTGTGTCCCTGTACCAAAGTGTAATTGGCAGACTCACTGGAGTAATTGTTCCCCTGCACTATTGTTTCTGGCAGGAAATACTGTTATTGACAAATAAAGAATTCAATAAGACTCGGAGACGAACACTTTGAGCTTGGTCAAAGGACTGTATTGGTCTTTTCACTGAGCCCTGATTCTCTGTCCACTCTTTCCAAGTCTATATATTTTTCTTTTCTTTATCTCTCCAGCACTCAATCCATCTGCTGGTTGGTCTCTCCTCCTTATCTCTTTCTCTCTCTTTTTTGGTCTCTCCTCTTTCTATGTGCTTTTTCCTACCCCCCTCCCGTGTCCTTTTCGTCAAGAGTTTCTTTTGACCCGCACACAGACCATTCCCCCATGTTCTTCCCAGCCAACAACAGAAACCCAATTACAGTGAACCAGTAGATGTGGCTGCCTGCATGATTAGTGTGGTCTGGTGTAATGTTGATATCATCCCAATGGATTGAGCTGGCCAGGGTCATTAAGCAGCATATTATGTCCTGTCTTTGGTTTCCAGTGGTAAAGGTCAATGGATAGTGAAACCAGAAACACTCTTCCTAGAGTGGGTTAGATTGAGAGTTCTGTCTGTTTTTGGGAAGGAAAGAAATCTAGAGAGCACTTTCGCCCCTGCTTTTCATTATTTATTGTTTTTAGCAAACTTGATCTGTTCACAATACTTAGAATGCTTGAGATTCAGCATGTTCACCCTAAATATTAGAGCAGTGTTTGTCCATGTAAACTTGCTGCCATGATGCAATAGGGTGTTGTGGATGGCCAGGGCTGTTGCCAATGCCATGTTGTTGCTAAGGTGTTCTGTGTGGTGTTTAGGCCACTGCTATGATGATTTTTTTTTATCATTTGTATATGCATGATATAATGATACTATTTTAGGTTATTGGCCGATATTACAGATTGGTTAGATATTTAATTGTGCTCATGTAACTGGTTGTTGTCTGCGTTCTGTGTTTTCTTGTGATTGAATAAACAGACGGACGGAAAAAAAAAAGAAAAGCTAAAATGACAAAAGTAATCACAAGGGTAAGTAAAATGAAAATATAGATAAAAAAGCAATTATTACAATACAAATAAATGAGATTATCAGAAGGTCAAAAGAAACCTACTTCTCCCCATGAGATCACAATACAAAATGAAAGAGGAGCAGACAGAACAGGAAGTTATGTTGGCTCGTGACATCACAACAATTAAAGGGGAAAGCACTCATTTTTATCAGGCAGCCACATCAGATAAATGAATGAGCAATTTTTGTGAATTATACAATATTATATAGAATATACATGTATTATATTTATTTTATTATAATAATCATAAAATTATATCTTTAATATATAAAAGGTCTATTCAACTTCTTAGTGCAAGCTTGTTACCCTTGCCATCATCTCATGCTCACTTGAAGGTAATCCCTCAGTTCACATTTAGTTTACACAAAATAGTATAGAATTAAGAATTCTGGCCATTTATTTGTTATCAAGTGAGCAAGTATGAGAAGTACATGCTTTGCAGAATAGAAAGTTACAGTTGTCTTTTACTTTTCCAACCCAAGGAATATATATAAAGATAGTCATAGTTGCACAGTCGTCATTTGGTTCCTCTCATAGTGAGACAGATATCGGCTCTGCCTGTGGTTTAGTGAATTTGAGGTAGCTGTCTAAAGCAGGTCTGGAAAGAGCCAGGGGCAAGTACAGTTACTAGAGACAGTAATGAGGGAAGTAATATCCTCTCTCACACACACCCCATTACTTCGCACACCCCATCTGGTCCCTCAGTTTCCCTCATCTGAACTATAGAGGCAGATGAACTGAGTGATCTTTAGTTGGATCTAGATCAAGACAAATTCAAGCATGAGGACCTGCCTGAGAAGAAAGCTTAATCGCTTCAACCTGAGTGTCTCAGATGTGTTTGCGGAAATTCTTATCCTCCGAGAAAGATAGGTTAAAATGGACTGATTTTTGCATCAGTTAGATCTCACTTCTTTTAAAAAAGGCAAAGCATTCTGCAGCGTACCGCTTCTTATTGAACATCTTATTCACACAAATGATCAGTCAGTCAAGGTCAGTGCAGATTCACAGCTGCCAGTCAACATCAAGGTCACTTTTATTGCAACAACCTGTCATGTCGTTGTAAACCACCGCCCACGTTTAACCGACTGCTTTAAAAACCTAATACTAACACCTGCTGATAGCACCCGAGTAAATCACCGCACTGTCTGCCATGTTTACTCGTTCTGCAGACTCGACACTTACATTGTCTCCCATTCGCAACCCCCTACTTGCCTATAGTAATGGCTCATTTATTTTCCTGTTGCTATATAAACCAGCGCTGCTGCCCGTGTCGAAGTTTCTTCGCTGCGCCTCAACAGAGCAGAAATGGGACTCTTCACAAAGATGCCCTGTTTATTCCTCCAAGACTGCCTATTAGTGCAGCCTGCCTGCTGGGGAAGCCACATCCTGGGACGACGACATTAAAGCACATTCGTACCAGGGAAGAAACCGCTAATACTCGCTCCATACTACCCTACATACTTCTCTGTCGGCATTAATTCATCCCTCCGTCTACATGGGTGACTTTGACAGCCCACCCTGCGCTCCGTCGCCCTCTTCTTTTTCCTCTGCCTCGTTTGGCAGGTTGTTGTTTTCAGAACATACAGATGGAAAACATCAGCTACAAAAGGAAAAGAAACACATGGATGACTTGGATAAGAGAGAACACAACTGTGAAAAAATAAAACTATATAAAAATAAAATAAACCTAAGTAAAATGACAAGAATAAGAATGATGTGCTATATAAAAAAGTGGAAAGCAGTAGTGTGGCACGCTTTCAATTTTTTTGCCCAAGGGGTGCAGTGCAGGTAACAGATTGACAATCTTCACTCCGTCTGTCTAACACATGAGAGTAAAGAAAGTAGTCACAAAAAAACACAAACTTGGCAGCTTGCACAGAAATCGATTTTTGTATGCACAGACGTCATAAATAAATCTGCCTAGGCCTGGTTTTATAGGTTGAAGGGGATGGCTAGACTTCCCATCTGTCACTACATCTTTTTTTTTTAGGTTTTTTTTTTGATCTGTTACCTTTTCATAATTTTATACAAATTTTATAGTTTTATCACAAGGTAAGGATGTAAACAAAAATAAAATACCTCTAATAAGTGAAGGATTGTGGGTAGAGCATTTTGCAGTATTACTTCAGTGAATGAGAGAGTTTGATTACACAAAATTATCCCCTGAATACAGCAACATACATGATGACTTTTTGGTAAGAATAAACAGTCATTTTCTCGATCATTTTGAGTAATGTCAACTTCATAATAAATATAATATTTATCAAAATTATTAATTAAGTCGATGATTATTTGTTTTACTTTTATTTTAATATTTTTGTTTTAATGTTAGTTACTTTTCTTCCATTGTAATATTGATTCAGGTTATTATAATGTGAATAGCAATCAAAGTGGTCACAGATCTATAAGGAATTCTTTGGATATTTAGAAACAGATGTGTTCACTCACACTAATAATATCCCTTGTAATCATTTTCAAATTAGGCTTTTCAGTTTACTGTGCTTAATGTTTGATTGGATTCTGATTCGCAGCATCTACAGTTTTAAATCTCTTAATCAAAATATAATCAGAAAATGCCTCGCAGTGTCACAATTCATTTAGCCTATGTGCAAATTATATCCACCGGTCCATTTTTATCATGCCATGAGCACATTTCACAAATGCGGTTAATTTCAGTTAATTTATGGGATGTTTTATAAGACTAGGTTATCGTATTATATGATGTATCAAATATGAACTTATATGAAGTTTACCATATTTAGCTCCCCGAACATGACCGACAGCTGTATTCTGCTGCAACCGTGTGAACGTAGTCAATAAACGCCTGAAGCTCGACAAAAGGTTTCTCTCTATATCAGCTGCAAAATATAATATTTTAATTAGCACTTTTATTCTGTTGTTTTTATTTTGTGTGTGGGAGCTTTTCCCATTACTCTGTCTACCGTAGAATTAGCATGCGGCAGCTCCTGCTGACTTGTCTAGCTGGTAGCTCTGTGTCAGTCAGTGCTGTGGGTGGGCAGTCTGCTGATTTAGGGAGGAAGTGAGTCTGCAGTTATGGAGTGTTAGTAATCATTCTCACCTGCTGGAGACTGGGATACAGCTGGCAGCACAGGGGTGCAGCCTCATCCACAAATCGGGTGTTGGTAACTACTTCCCCCTCCTACTATTTTCTGCCTGTTGTCAGATGATGAGAATGGACTCACTTGAAACAACTTCAGAAAAAAAATCCTATACTTTTGCTCATTAACTGTCAGTGTAAATATGATTAGTCTTCTCTTTAATAACTCAAAGATTGCAAGTAGAAGCAGAGGGATCGTTTGTTCTAAGTAAGCTCATGAACTTCAGTGATGATCAAGTCTAATACAGATGTTGTAATTAACATGTGACAGGCCTAACAGGGTGTAAAGCGCAGCGGTGCAGTGGCTGATCCCTTAATGTGTCTCGTTCCCACAGGGTGGACTGAGGAACAGCAAGCACGAGTCTACGCTGTCGTCACAAGAGTACGTGCATGAGCTGCGCTCGGGCATCTCCGAAGACAAACTGCTCATCTGTCTGGAGTCCCTGCGCGTGTCTTTGACCAGCAACCCAGTCAGGTCAGTCAGTCAGTCATTTCTCCCACACTAACATTCCAGTCTCGCTTTCATCAACCCGATTCTGATGAGGAACCTGAAACATCAACAGTCATTTTAGCCTCTTCCGACCACTGTGAAATGAAAAGTCAAACCTAATTTTTCTGTCTGCAAGTAGCAATCTTGGAGGATTTCTTTCAGGATGCTAATTGGAAATCTGTCAATGAGTCCTTTAACCTTCGGTCCGTATGGATCCCCAATTCTGGTTAAATGAGCATAGCCGGCTAAATGAGTGTATTCACCAGTCACTTTGAGCCTGGCCTTGTCATCTCCTCCTCTCTGTCTATTAAGCTCTAATAGATAGGAAATCCTTTTTTTAACACTTCAGACAGCCAGCTATTCTCTGAAACGTTAATAAGCACACCAACCACCACTACAAGACCGGACGCCTTTGCTTTCAAGTCCCTCCACCAAAGTGCGTATTTTGACGGTGCCTGCATGTTTTTAATCTGCTCTGATCATGTCTAATGTCATAATTAAAATATTTTTTTTGGTTTCTCTCAGCCTCCCATTATCTCTTTCTGTGAAGATTTTATTTAATTTGATTTGATAAAAAAATAAAAAAAAAAAAATACTAGCCTCCCTCATTCACTCATAATAAGGTCCGTCTCGGTTCTCCCAGCCTACTCTCCCACAAAGTCTCACCTCTTCTCTCGTGGATGAGGTTTTCAAATTTAATTTGGTCCCAGTAGCGCAGAGGAACACTGTGACAGCAGACTCTCTCAATTATTTACCAGAGCACTGTCTGAGAGATGGCTCTTAATGTGAATCAATGATTGCAGCATATAAAGTGGTCATCACACAATTGGCTGGCAGACGATCTCTTTAAGATCCACCACTGCGCAGTGGTGGAAGGACCCATGTGGAACCGCCATTTGATCCGATGGCATTACCCACCGCGGCTCCTCTCAACAGATGGGTTTTGCACTGGAAAGCAATTAATAGACGCCCCTGCCCCTCTCCCCAGGTGGTGGTACATTGCAGTGAGTCAAAGGAACACAAACACTGGAATGCTTTTGCTATTGTTTTCCTGTCACCGAACAAATAATCTAGAATATGAGTTGTAGAACACAGTGCCTCAAGCTAATCTCTTGTTATTGCCCTAATTAAATGAAGGGATGGCAGCTCGTTCTGTTGTCTTTATCAGATCATCACAGTGCGGCACTGGGGCCCGTGCATCCAATTATTTACTCCGCCGTTAGTCATTAATCATGGGAAATGGATACAGAGCGTTGTTCTTCGAGAAGCCTACACTTCGTCACCCCGTGAGGACAGGTTGTTTGTAAAGATCAGACTTGCTGGCTGAAGACGAGTGGCCTCAGCACATCCTCTTGGTAAAAAGGGCAGTTTGCGCTGAGGGGCCGCCGAGGCCGGAACCACCCTCCGGGCATTTGCAAATAGCTGAACTTGTGAGTTCCCAATCAGAAAGGAGCACAAAGCGGTGTCTCACCCACCCACTGAAGGTCAGGTCTTGCTCAGAGTGAAGCACCCTGGGGTGACGTGCTGCATTGAGATGCTCACCTTGCTGATGTCGCTCTGCTTTTACCTCAGGCGATCCATTTTTTCTTTTAGCAACACAGGGAATACTCAAGCTTCTCACCGGCTTGCTTGCGTTACAATTATTATGAGTCGAGCTAACTATTTCGGATCGCAAATGCAATATCCACCCGTGTGATGAATTCAGCATGGTAATATAACTTGTACAGTTTTCTGGTGTAGACAGGACAGGGTCATAATGCACCACTGTTTGTATAAGCGGACAGTTTTGTGTGCAGTTTTATTATTCGATTTGCAAGAGACATCTAAAGAAGATTTTTAATAGTGTGTTACAAAGTGGATGAAGAAATCAAATAATACATAGACTTGCTTCATTTCACACAGATGAGAGAAAGTTAAGGTGTCTGCTTGAAGCTTAATTCCTGTGAGACTAAACTCATTTCTTCCGAATCCACTGGTCTTTTTTTTTTTCTTCTTTGAACTGGACTATGTGGAAGTTTGAAATGTTTGGACATAAAGCCAAAGTACATGCTGAATGAGAAATTAATGGGATGAAAATGACCCCAAGTCCCTTCACTTTGCCATGGTGCAATTACTCATGAGTCAAATCTCTGTCTATTGCAAGAAAAAATGTTTGCAATAAATATGCAAGAGTGTGAATTCCTTTTAAGTCATGATTCCTGCAGCATGTTCTGTTCTATAATAATCAAACAGTGCACTCGGGGTGCAGAAACCGAGCTGGTAACTGTTTACTCATGGATGCAAAAGGATAGGCTTTTTACACGTTTATTTAAATGAGTTTCACATGTAATCGAATATTAAAAATTCCAGTCTGTTGCTTTGCAAATGTATTGAATAGCTGTTATAATCTCTCAAAATTCTTTGACATTTCTATAATTGACTATTAGAATGCAAAGAAACATTCTGGGTTCAATACAAGTTTAAACCAATTGGCATTATTGCATGCATTAATGCATTATTGCATGCATTAATGCAAACATGCATTATTTTGCACGATCAGAAAAATAAGTCAGAAAGAAGAGCTACTGTCTTTGTTTCTTAATCTCCTATGATTGGTTGACCTGTGTTTATGTAATAGTTTAATTGTCTGGGTCGAGCACCTGTTTTGCTGCCCAGGTGGCTTCTGGGTTGGAGAAGACTCCCGATTCCCAGTAGTCCCTCACAGGTGTGGAGCTCCCAGCTTAACACATCCATACACAGATGGCTGCGCTTGGGGCGGAGACAGGGTTTTCCTTCAACATTTCACGCTTTCTTCCCCTTGGCTATTTTTTAGTTTTCTCTCAATCTTCCTCTGCTCATTTTGGTAGACTTTTCTTCATCTTCTGGCTTTTTCTCACTTATATCCATCATTCTCTCACACTTGGAGTCTTGTTTCATTAACTTTGAATTCTTGAACTTGCCAAAATGTAGACTAACAGATAATCATCGCCTCATTTATGGAGAGTTAATATACTCTGTAACTAATGGCAGCCATTTTCTCTTGCCTCTCTTGCTTTCATTCTCTCTGTTTTTATTTCTTTCTGATGCAGCTGTACAAACAGTGCCACAGGCATACAATGTAATCCAGAAACAATAATACAATGCAAGAAGTAATCCAGAACTTTCTTAACACCCACTCATGCTTAAAACCCTCCAGCTTAGCCATCCATTTCAACAGCTCGAATGGCGGTTGCGCTTCTGCACATAGACGAGCAGTGAGAGTTCTCCGGTTGCGTACCGACTGCACTGATTCTTCATCAATGCACCACCAATAGGAATTCATGATTCGCCTGCGACATGGTGACATTTCTGGTGCTAAGCCCTCGGTTTTACTCTCTGCTTTTACACTCCACTTTAAATCCTAGCTGTGACTTCCATATTGAATCTGCAGGCTCAAAGATATGTGTAGGAGAAAATCAGACAAACCTGAACTTTGCTCCAACTTTTCATTATGTCCAAATCTTCATGGTGGAGCTGGATGATTTTTAGATGCCTATTTATTTATTTTGCTGTGTCGGGTTGGAATGTAAGCTAGTTGTGTGCTGTAGTTAGTAGTGTGGGACATGAGCCTAAGGAAACAGAGATGTGTATTGGAGTGAAGATGTGCTGACTCTACCATCCGCCCCGTAGAGCCTGAGAATCCATCATTCTGCCTATGCGGCCATCCTTTGCTGAGCGCCCGTGGACACATGTGCGGGAGGTAATGGGCTTATTAGTGGCTTTGAAGATTTGATACCCCTTAACAGGAATCCGTTCAGCCTCAGATCCTGAAGGGTATAGCCCTACTCAAGGCTTTGAACGGTAGACTATGAAACAATCACCGTACAGGTGTCGCAAAGTGTGTTCTTTTATGCGCCAGTCTACTTAGAAGTGCACATCCATCTGTATTGCTACTTTGTATAATGACACTCTATTGCTCATCGGTCACACATCTGTCCTTATTATGCTCTGCCATAATACACTGTGGCAACATAAATACAGTAAATCCTGACTAAAGTTTGGAAATGCCCTAGGCAAAGTGGGGTTTTGGGCAATGTCAGCATGAATCTTTACTATTTTGTGATGGTTGCATTGACAAGGGACAACACAAATGGAAACACATTTTATAAAATAATAATAATAATAAATATAGCTGTTAGAAGCCATTACCGGGGTCAAGCACAAGACGCAGTCATCACTGAGTTTCGGAATGTTACACCGATGCATTTGTTAATTACTGTATAGCATTTTAATCACAAAACTATATTGAATTCAATGGCAATTTCACGTTTTGTTCTATTATAGTCCCACCATTTTTTATGTGTTTTCAGAGTGAGCCCATACATGTCTGTGTCAATTTTGGTGAAAATATCTCAATTCGCTTCAGAGTTATAGACATTTATGTGAAAAAGACACGTCAAAAATGACTGACACGTGACTTTGATTAAATTTTATCACCCTTTACTATCAATATTTTGGCATTTGGACATTATCATTTAGCCAACAACCTTTGCTTCCAAATTTCTGATGGTGGTTTCGTCTCTATTGGACTAGTGGTTTCGAAGATATACTCAAAAGTTTTTTAAGCACTATTACAACCTTTGGTGCTTGGCCCTTTAAAATAATCTGAACAGATACAATAGGTGCTTATTGGCTCACTGAAGTTTGACAAGTTTTGACAAGTTTAACCCCTTGGGTATCGGAATTTAGTACTGAACGACTGGATATTTTTTGAGTTCTCTATGGTTATTCTCTATGGTAATTACTCTATGGTTTTAAGGCAATTCGGTCAGTGCCTAAAAAGTATTGAACTCGATACCCGGCCCTAGTTAGGATGCAAACAGTAGTTACCAATCTTACTAGATTTTGGAACAATATTTAAGTATTAGTACCAAAAAGCAAGGCAAAATGCAATAACTTATCCCATAATGCTCTGTGTATTTGTTTGTGGGCATAGCATTTGTTTCACAAAGGAAACCAATAGGAATAT
>JAOTRC010000005.1:17246638-17261961 GCA_027497675.1 Cyprinella lutrensis
TTCGGCAATCATGAAAACAAATCTCAGATAACGGTTGACTAGGTAGCAATATGTAATTAGACCAAAGGTTCATTTTGTGCCGGAGTTGTCATTTAATATAACACGCGAACCCAAGGGGTCATAAATCCTTTAGCGTAATATGAGACTACCCTACCCTACCCTACCCCACACCTAAACCAACCCATCACAGCGCATGTTATATTAACGATAACGGGTGCCGTATGCGTAGTATAGCGCCGTTTTGTCATATAGAGTTCTATATGACGCTAAAGGATGAGAATGTGTTGAAATGGGAGTATTCCGATCAGAGACCGTGTTGTTTTAATATTATTTGTATACTTTTGTACTATTTTTTTTTTATTTTTGCTTTTATTTTTGTATTTTTATGTTTTAAGGCTATTGTGTCTAAATTTAGCGGCTTTAATACTTAATTTCAGTTAGTTACCAAAGTGACACTTTAAATTTAAGTTTAGTTTTTCATCTAATATTATTATTATTTCAATGAATGGAAACTATTTTAATAGTTTTAGTTGGCAATAACAACACTGATCAGAGAGTACCTGAAAGCTTGCTTAGTGGCATTTTCGATCACACAGGTCTTGTGATCACAATAATGAAATGTTCAAGCAGCCTTTAATGGAATACAGATTGTATTTATTGGTTGTAAAGACGAGCAAAAGAACACTCCTGTTGTTGCGTTGTTCATTAACTTGCTTCAACAAACTGTCATTCACCCATTAGCTTAGCTATATTCCCCCATAAATATTGTTTATCAAACAAGAATGTTTGGAGATTAAAACAGTCTAATGCCCTAGAATTAAGTGGCTTTAGCTAAGAGTTGTGGTGCAGTTATTTAGCACAGGGACATTTTTAAAGTCATGCTTGTTCATTAGAATTCGAAAGCTTGTTTTGTGTCGAGAAGCCGAGAGAAGGGGGCGACACATTTCTGGGAGGAAAATTGAATACCTACAAGAGACATTCAAGGTCATGCTTGGAACATAATTGTTTGCCACTACGGAGCTCGGCTTAAGTCGACATTGTATTTGTTAAATGTCACTCGCAATTAAATTGGTAATATAACTTGGAAAAGGTCACTCGCTAAGCGCCATGGCAGTATCTAGTCCCAGACCCATTTACTCCCCGTCCCGCCATTGTCACCCTTCCAAACACAAGGCCGTGTTTTCCCTTCCATTGTGTGACTAATTACACAGATTACACTGATTAGATTTGCGTCTGCAGGTTTTATTACCGCCCTTAATTGCCAAAGATGATTGCAAATTAGAGAGGGAACCACGAAGGCCTGGATGTCAGTTCGTCTTCACCTTGAATGGACAAAGTCACCCAACTGCTCACCCAACGGCTGCGTGCTTTGCCGTTAGTGATTTCATTATGTACCAAAGGAAACCTTAATTTAATGCCGTGAAATACCATTAAAAGATATGTCTTACCGGATGATTTATGAAGAACTGTCCTCACCGGAATGCACGAGGCGGTATTTTATATGAAGTTAACGGCTTTGTCTCTTGTCATATTCTGCCCCCTCACTCTCGCAGTGCTCCTTCTTTTTATTACAGGCCTCAGTATTACAAGGTGATCGAGGAGTGTGTGTCCCAGATTGTCCTCCACCGCAGTGGGATGGACCCTGATTTTGCCTACAGGGAGAGACTAGATGTGGACTTCAGTCACCTCATCGGCAAGTCTTGAGATCTCCTTTGTCTTGTAGAAAACGTTTTTATGTTATGAGCACCACACTAAACCTTTATGCACTTCCGCTTAAGTTATTATTCATTAGTACAACTCGGTTTCCAGACTATTACATTCTGCCTTGAACTGTATGGTCATGCGATAAAGTGGCCAGAACATTTCAGAATGAATAAAAAGAGTTTCAGGTTTCGGTAACCAGCTTTAGGTAAAAGCGAGAGAGCGGTATTGATCTAAATCACTTCAATCAAATCTACTAGAAATACTTTTTGTGGACTTAATGGGATGTCTACGGTATCATTACAACAGTCCTGCACAGATTCACACTACAGTCTGTCTTAACATAACTGTGGAATCATGCTGCGTTGAGGGAGACACGATTGCAGTTGATAAAAGTTTGCAATTTCCTGGAGTAGATCTAATTATTATTCCCCGGTCCCCATGAGAGCCCTGTCTGAAACACCTGCACTCACCTGACACATACGATAAGCTACACTCATTATGCATAAATAAAACATTATCTGGAAAACCTGGCTGGCATGCCATGTCTTATAAACGCAACATGACCGATTATAGTTGCACTCCTGGAATTTTTCATTTGTTTTTATGAATAAGTGTTGGTGGGGAAATAAGCATTCATTGCCAATGGTTTTGTCACCCAGTTCTTGGACACCAATGGAATTAATGATATGAGGGTGATGTAAAAGTTTTGCCCTCTTTTTTGATTTTTTGCCTCCCTTTTGTGTTTTGTCACTATCACTTTAGTATCTTCCAAACAAACGCTCATTAAAAGTTTCCAAACCAATCTGTTGAAACTATTTTTTTCAATAGATTTTTTTCACTTCTTCCCTTACGGTGCACTCTTTTTAAAATTTACATGTCAAACCCCCAGAACAGAATACAACTGACAGGTTCATTTTATTCCGTCCGTTTGCTTTTTTTGTTCTTTTAGTTGTCTTCATTCGGTATCTGATATGAAATCTGATCCATCGTGTTAACTATGCACCGTGGAATTTGCATATACTTGTGTTTTCATGTACCCTGTTATTTGTGTATGACAGATCAGTGCGTGGATAAAGCCAAGGTAGACGAGAGTGAGCAGAGAGCGGCGGAATTCTCCAAAAAGGTGAGTTTATTAATCACCATGGGTGCCGCTATTGGTATGCAACCAGGCTGCTGTCACCAAACTTTTCTCCCATGAGCGATGAGGCAGTGCATTGATTGCTCTCACCTGATCAATAGCTGGCAACAGAGCAACATGATCTGTATCGTTGCAAGCAGAATCAATGCTGATGCTCCAATCTGCAAGCTTGTTTGTGCCATACTGGGAACACCATTTACAGACACCATTTCAAATAGCGTTAAAGGCCCCAACAGACAATTTTGTCATTTTTTTTCCCTAATACTTGAAAAAGTTTTCTCTGGAGGTTCATAAGGATGCTGAGGTAACACTTGCTGGTGTTGTCAGTGAAACCAAGAGCTGTATCCCATGATCCTTGAGGGAACATAGAGTGTGTCCATGGTCTTGCTCAGCGTTCTTCCCAACTCTACCAAATGTCAGCCAGACATCTGAGGCTCGCAGTTTAATGGCAAAGTAACACAAATACTACTGGACGACTTGTGTTTGCACATTTTCTCTGTGTATAAATATGAATAGTATAGGATATATTTAAATAGTGTGATGTATTTAATATTTATATACACTTTAAAAGTTTGGGTCGATCAGATTGTTTTGAAAGTAGTCTCTCATGCTCACAGATGCTACATGTATTGTAAAAGTACAGCAAAAAACTCTTTCTACACATGTTAAATTACTTTAAGAGTGAATGAGACCCAGGTGTTAGTTGCAGCCATTATAAGCTTAGCCCTTGATCAAGATGGCAATGAGAGTAAAGGTGGAGAGAAATGGGGAAGATGTTGATGGATCTATGGTATTTGCAGAGTTACTTCAATGTGTTTGTACGTGTGTTGTCTTTCAGTTCGACGAGGAGTTTAGTGCACGGCAGGAGGCACAGGCCGAGCTGCAGAAGCAGGAGGAGAAAATCAAAGTGCTAGAGACGCAGATCAACACCCTGCAGGCCCAGGTAACACTTGAAATATTGCCTTTTGTACAAACTCTTCTCTTACTAATCACCACTTCAGGTTCACGAACAGCATGACCTAGGTTTGACCCATTCAGCTGTTTTGCGATCTCAACCCTAAGGGTATCAAACACAGGTTAATGCTAATGGAAGCTACCACTGATCCTGTGGCCCATGTGTTCACCTTTAACATGCATAGTCTACCCTTCCATTGGCACTGATTATACCACAGAACCGATCTGTTCTTTGTTGTATTCTCAGAGGCTTATAAATCCTTTGAGATTTCTTTTATCTTCCCTCATGAGAGCTTGGTGGTTTCAATCTTTTCTTAGAAGAGCCCTTTATCCTACAGATCCATGAAGCAACAAGCCTCATACTTTTCTGGTATTTCCACACTGCCTTTCTTCACCTCACAAATATTCTCCAATGACTATTAAACTACCAGGCATTAAATTATTTGTCTCTATCACAAAACCTTCTTGACGCTTAGTGCCTTGGCACATCGAATGCCCTGGAAAAGAGCTAAACAAGCACATGAAGATCACCAATTCCTATTTTTGTGTGTTGTGAGGTCATATGAAGCAGTTTTTCTCTGTCTGCTTCAAATGGTAATGCAGCTTCTAATGTGGCGGCGAAGGGAGAGACTCTGCTAATTTGGTCAAATTGAAACCTTTTTATCTTTTATGGTAAATGCAGTGGTGCTCTAAGTGGGTCTTTTAAGACTTGAGGGATTGTATGATTTAATAAAGGGCCAATCTCCCCCTCAAATTGTTGGATTTGATTTTTCTCAATTGCTCCATCGCAGGCTGTTCCTAGATATTGTATCAACGCTGTGAAGGATTGCGTTACGTCTTTGCCTTTCACATCATCGTTTCTGTCAGGAAAAAAGCCTCAGTCCTTCACCCGCAAAATGACTGCTATTTCCTACTAAACCCAATTTTAAACATTTTAGATTTTAGTGGTGCCTTGGGATAAAAGAAGTAGCTTGCTTGCTAGCTTATGGAGTTTAATAGGAGGGGAAAAAAAACACCATTTGTGAAGCGCCATCCACGGCGTAAATAGTTTTCCAGAAACCAAATATATTGCAGTCGGAAAAGCCAGCACTTCGTCTTTCTGTTTACTTACCTCTCAACATCTCCAAGCACTATTGCCCTCATCTTCCCCCAACAAGCATCTCCCCACCTCTTAACCGAGATGAGTTGCTGTCATTAAGGACCCTGGCAGCTTGGACCACCATTCATTCTCACAGATTTACCAAATGGGCACATTAGTGGAGGCGGGGCTGGGACAGGTTCCTCCCAGTGCAAAGCAGAGCTTCTCAAAGTCCGGCAATTTATTTGTGGGCAGTCCTCACCCCTGCACTTCGTCTGCCCCGAGAGCCAAATCACTGCACGTTACCTACTCCGTCTTCCTCCTTCCCTCCATCTGCCTCGTCCATCACTTTCCCCTCGTCCATCACCAACTCCTACACATATTCATGAGCCCAGGCCTCTCTCCGCTTCGCTCCTCGTCAGTCACCATCATCCCTCCTTTTCTACACTCATTCATACCGAACCATATTGCATGCACCCAATGCAGAAACTGAAACCCTGTTAATGACTGCTCACCTCCTCTCTTCTGCTTGTCTTTCCTGGACCACAGTGTTTTCGGCTGTTATTTTTCCCTGGGTGTCCTCCAGTCTTACCCCATGGCGATCTCATTCTCTTTGAAGTTCAGTCATCTCCAGCAACATTAACAGGTAGAGAAGCGAAGCTGAGCCCTGGAGACGCATACTCTCTCCAAGCGTGCGTTCTGAAGGCACGTTCAAAGCTTTGGCTCTGTAACATTCTCGCATCAACAGACTTCTGGTGCTTCTGGTGGAGAACATGTAATGCGCTCGCTAAGGAAGCACCAGCATATTAGCATTAAAGTGTTGCACTCATCCCGTGGGTGTTTTGGCACATCTGAAAGGGACATAAACTCATAGGTTGTCATGCGCAAAGCTTACAAATTGCATCCTTTATTAGACAGCCGGTGTAGAACTCTTCTCCCTCTGCAGTTTCACAATGTTGTCGTGCACAAGATATCACCGTGAAAACTGACTACGCTCACCCACACTTCAGCCCACATGCCTACTTCTTATTCTTTGATGGTCTGGTACAGATGGGAAGTAGAACTTGGTTTCTAAACATTGTATAATAATATTTAATTTAATTATGGTGTATATTTTCGTATAAAGTTGTTTTTATTTCGTTTTATTTTATTTCAGTGTATTTCATTTCCAATAGACCTTATGCACCAGAGAAACGTGGGTGCCGTTATCTTTAGAATATTGTCTTTGAACTTCCGTTTTTGTAGTCGCTCTGTGTGTAATTAGCTGGTGAAGTGGATTTACTTATTGTAGAGTTAACAAAAGTTATCATGAGCATTGTAATGTTTATCATAAGCATTGTAAAGCAGATGTCTTAACAAATGTCGCCCGGGAATTTTTTTTACGAGTTTATTCATGCCTATGCAAGATCGCAGTAAAAATACAGACCTGAAGTCAAAAGACAACAAGCACAGCACTGAAAAGGGGTGTTAGGGATGAAGGGGTGAAGCTACATAAAGTCTATAGCAAAAATACAAAACCTACAACCAATCAATGACCCTCTCATCTGAATTTATGATTCAAAGGTCACCTCTTCAGATTCTCAATATTTTACCTCTCTATTTTTATAATAAGCCTCAATGGGTTATATTACAATGTACATTTTAGTATATTTTAGCTAACAATCATGAATGTTATTTATTTATTTATTTGCCAGTTAAGTGATCTAGGTTCAAGGACAACAAATAGATGACCGCAAAAACATGCTTATCAATAAATTTGCTTTAACACGATTGAAGAGAGCCATTATTCAGAGCTAGTGGCGCAACAGCTCATGTGAAAATAATAGTCCTCTGATCTCATCAAAGTCGCCGTATGGAAAATTTCGGACAGACTGAATATGAAATAGAAAGAATGAAATAATAAAAGAGCTTTGCATTGTTAATTCATGGATTTTTAAGAGTTAATGAGACTGCATGTATTATTAGGCCTTTTGCTCAGTAGTTCTGCCAAGCCCATTTTTAAATAAGCATGTAACCAAATTCTATCTTTTCATGTTGTGGTGGATTGATATTTTCCCTGCTTGATTTGACTTCAGTCATGTTAATGCCAACAAAGCTTGGCCTTAAATAGAAAGGGAATAGAGTCAGAGGTGAGGAATCGAACAGGATCTCACTTAGTTATTCAGAACTCAAGCGATACTGGGGGAGAAATGTTTTACAGCACCCTGATAGGCTTCAGAATGATCCTCGATCAGCTGTCTGTACCAACATGGGACTCGTAACATTGTTTTGAGTTTAGAGCTGGGCCTGTGTCTTATTGCTTCAGCTGGGATGGATCTGGTGGAGTATGTTGGTAATGATGCTGATAAGGACGGCACTACACTTGAATCATGGAGATGGTTGCCCTGGAGTCATTGAATCATGGAGATGTGCTCTTTGTTGTTGCCCTGGTCAGAATCAGGGGACAAAGCTTAGCCATTCACCTTTACAGGCTGATTCATTTGACATGCAGCGTGTGCCATCCCTCTCTCTTTCTCTTTGAGGATACTATCACACGGAATATGAAGATGCTGCTGTTCTTCTTGACAAGGGAAGAAGTTCTTCACAAGTTCCTCTTTGTTCAGTGTGTTGGCTGATGCTCTGCCCTTCCCATCTTCAAAAATAAATAAAGTTAAAACAACCCTCTACGGACACACTGAAGCTTGAGTTGCCATTGGCTTGTGAATTTTTTATTTTACTCGCCAGACTTTTTACATGGATTGCAAGAACAATTCAAATGAATTTACACATAAAAATAAAATTTAAATTTCCAACACTATTTAAGTCAAGTAATAACATAGTCAAACTACAAGCAATAGCACAAATAAACACAATATACCAAAGATGCAAATTAAATAAATGCTTTCAGGTTTTTTAAGGCATATCTAACAGTTGTTAGATGCTGAATAGTTACAGAAATTAAATCAAATAATCAAATTTAAAATGGCACTGCATTGTCTTCACTGTATTAATTAAATATGGATGGATCCTTACAAAAGTTACTAAAGTTATTCAGTCAAAAGCATTGAGCGAATTTTTGCAGTAAAACTTTTGTTTGATTGAGGAATATTAGGAATATAACAATAATATAGAAGAATATTATAGCTAATACTATAATGCACAGATCCAATATACTGATACTGTTACACGTGTTTTCTCTCTTGACTGTTCACTTAAGACATAACCAACTACGTTACTGCGATAATCGCCAAGACGCGAAAATGAGCTCAGTTCAGTTATTTACGTGCTGTCAGACATGGCTTTCTGGACACAAGCATCGGTTGTGCAGTTTTTTTGCTTCTTGTGCTTGTTAAATTGGCAAGGCTTAAAAACACATACACATGATAAACTATCATAAAGACGCAGCACTGGACCTAAAGTTTCTCAACGAGCCATCCACGTGTTCTTTCTTTCTCTCATGGTGACTGCGCTTGTATGATAGATAGTGGGTGCTCTCAGCCAAGCAACAGTGCGTAAAGTAGACGATGAAAGTATTGCAGTGCTTTACGTATTTTTAAAAATGTTTTTAAAAATGCCTCTAACTAAATTATAGGTGACTGTAATCATACAATTTACCAGCCATTGGATAATTAAAGCCATTTTTGTCACCTCTCGTTTGTAATTAGTTCACCAATGTAAATGATTTACTCGCATTTTAGGGGATTATATATAGAAAAAAGCTTACTAAAGCAAGGACAGCATTTCAAATATGATCAAAGGTTGTGTTTTTTTTTTCCTGCAGTCTTCACCATGGAAGTATCCATCTTCTTTTCCATTATATGTCTTTAATATTTGATTCCGTATTACGTGCAATATGGGGTAATTGCACCATATAAGTGTATTTCATTGGCAGTGGGGTATGCTTCTCTGAATGAAAAGAGGCTGCTAAGATGTTATTTTTCCCTTTTTCTTTTTGTCATTCTCATAGCCAGTTCAAAGTGGGAGCGAAGCATTGCTGATTCTAAGTGTTTGCGCAAAATTCATTGGCAGTGAAGTAATGGGAAGGACTTGAAAGAACAGGATTCCATAAGCAACTCTAAAAGACGCAAAGCTGTATTGACTGCACAACAACCAATTTACTGCATTGCCGTCTGTTTCGCCTTGAACTTTCCTTAGAAATTGACACGATTTAAACAAAAGCATCATGGAAATGACTGGAGCCAATAAAGTGTCAGGTTCCAGAAGAGAAAAAAAATAGATTAAATAAATAAATCTTTTTATCAGTCTAGTCTTTTTATCCAATTTTTAAATACTTGATTTGATTTTAGTGTAGCAGGTGGGTTGGTCATGGCTCTTAACTCTTTAAAAAAATATTTTTTCTTAAATCTTTCATCCAAGAAAGTAAAAAAAAAAGTGTATTGCTTTGCTCTGTTGTGTCCGGAACTAAAATTGAAGGATGTTGAATGAAGTATTTAATTTGTGAATTCTCTCTTTTCAAAAACTTTTCTGGAGTGAGAATCTCACAGCAACTAATGACACACTGTATTACTTTATTAGTAGGCAAACGGTGTGTTTAGAAAATGTTCAAGTAGGCTGCTTGCATCCAATTTCTTCAGCAATGTTGGCAGTCGACTTTTTCTTTACCGTTTTCCTTTTCCAGCTATGGTCTTTGCCTTACTGTTGCTCTGTCTGTCTGTGTATGTCTCTGTCTGACCCTCATTTGTCCAGTTGACTAGTGAGAGAGACAAGCTAAGAGAGGCAGAGAAAAGCATCAGCGAAATAAACAGCAAGGTGGGTGTTCTCCCAACCTCCCCTTCCCTTCCCAGCATGCTCAAAGCAGCCACCTGCCTGCATCTTTGAAAATCTGCATTTTTTATACCTTGTAACAGGTTGATCAAAGCTGTTACCCCTCAGTGATCAGGCAGAGCCTTGATTTTCGGTATTGTCTCAAGACTCTCAACAGATGCTGTTCAATCATCCATTACAAATGCATGCTACACAATTAGGCCATAATCCTTTCCACGTATCCAGCATATAAACAGCTTGTGATGGTGGATCCTGCCAAATATAATCTCTATACTGTGAACTAGAATATTACCACAGACACTAGAAAGTAATATGAAGCAAGCAGTTTGTTTGTTCCTTGGGAATCAAACACTTACTTTGGGGTTGCTAGCACTATTCTCTTCCACTTAAGCTACAGGAACATGATAGAACAGGGTACCAGAGCCAGTTCAAGCTTGAAGGGAAAAATGAAACCCATCCTTCCATTTAACAAGAGTATTGTAACCCTCAGTAGTTACCAAATCTAATTTAATTTTCCTCTTGTTCATCTGAGATGAGATTGGGATGGTTTAATTGTGTGTTAGTCCCAGTTAATTACCTAAACTGTGACTGTTTCTACCAAGAGTGCCCTCCCACCCGTTGAGAGTTTAAATGGATACTTGTCCTCTTGATATTCTCCTGTCCATAGAACACATAGTTTCAGACACACAACTGCTAATTAGGGCAACTAAACGTATGAGAGATGGCGAGCAAGTCCAGGTCAGTGGCCAGCTTAGACCTTTAACAATCCAGACTTTTTGGATGAAAATTGCTTTTTAAAAACAAGACAAAAAGCCGAAAGGAAACCATAGGGGGAAATGAGCTTTAAATGAAACATTTTTGTTCCCATATAAAATGTTTTTGTTGTAAAATTGAACTAAATGATGGATATTATTCAAAGAGAATGAGGAGTATGTCTTGAGAAAATTGTGTGCCAGAGGCTGATTAGCATTCCCGAACTGTGGCTGGAGGGTCTGCATCGCGCCACAAGCTGCCACAGAGGGCCAAAGCGATGCGGAAATGACGGTGGTCTAATTTATCAGCTAATTTGCTTGCCATTCTCTTGTATTAAACTTGAGAGAGAAAATGGGTCACAACGGGCCAGAGATTGACAGACGCATAATCATGGGACTGGGTACTCGTCAAGGGACCTCAGCTTCCTGCATGATGCTTCTACACCTTTTTAATTTCCCTTCTAATAAACAATCCACTGCCTGCATTGTGTAATCAAACACTCGGTAATGCATATAAACATGTGAGGGGACGAGAGGGGAATTGCTTTAGAAAATGAGAAACTTTTTTACTAAGCAGTGCTGAGAATGAGGCACAAAGTAAGTTTTGAGAAGGAGGAGGGGAAAAAAGAGAGAAAAAAATTGGTTTGTAATCATCCAAAGGTCAAGTCATATCTGGGCTATTGGGACTCCTAATTGAAGCATTTGCATATCATTTGTTGCTAAAGAGACTGGCCCACCCTTTATCGGTGGTTCGAAATACCTGTTTATGCGGGAAGAGCAGGGCTGATTTGTCAAGACATTTACTGCCCTTATTCTTATCAGTTACTGGATGAATTGAGTGACTGACTCCTCCATAATGGCTTCTCTTTCTGGAGACCATCTTCTGAACTTCAGTTATCTCACCAGGAGAGAAAGAAAAATGACCAATAAAGAAAAAGAAATGCACATTTGGTTAACAACTCTATGGATTGTGGCTCAAGGTTAAGGATCTAGAGGGTGGAGCAGTGAGGTCGACTGGCTGCCGCCACCAGTTGCCGTGAGTGTTCAAGCCCGATTACTCTTCTCATTACTGCTAAAGGTTCAGGTGGCTGCATCCCATTCATACGCTCAATCTATTAGCAAATTACGGAGGCAATTTACATGTTAATCAAGTCCAATGGTTTACTCTCATCTGTTATGCTTTATGATTAAACGAGATGAATCAGTCTACACAAAATGCTTTCCATATTTCATCCACAAACAAATATCGAAACTGTCATCTTGTCATTCAGTGTAATCACAGTTAAGTATGTTCCATACGGGAACGAATGAATGCTTATGTCATTATGTCTTAAAAACAATAACAGATGATCATAATAAACTTCGCCTTGTTTGTTTCTTTTTTGAGTAATGCCCTCAGTGTCAGGCGGTTTTTCATTTTCTACTGCTAATCTAAATCTAAAATGGCTTTTAAATTGTCTTTGTGTGTGAGTGGAAGTCAGTCAAGCTTAAAGGAATCTTCGAGACCCATAGAAGTTGGTTATATTATGGTGCTGTATAGTACCTGATGTCACCCCAAGTTAAAGGTGCTATATGTAACTTTTCCTCTAAAATGAATACTTTTTTTTAATGGCTGTGTGTGAAGGGGTTGTAATCACACATTACAATGATCCACATGTTTTGCTATTACAAGGCACTCTCATCCTTTAACGTCATATATAACACTATATGACAAAACGGCACTATACTATGCACATGGGACCCGTTATCGTTAATATAACACGCACTATGATGGGTAGGTTTAGGTGTGGTGTGGGGTAGGGTAGTCTCATATTACGCTAAAGGATTTATGACGCCTTGGGTTCACGTGTTATATTAACGGTAAAGGGTGCCATGTGCGTTGTATAGCGCCGTTTTGTCATATAGCATTCTATGTGACGCTAAAGGATGAGAACGGGCTGGCTACTACATCTGAAGGTCACTTTTCCTATTCAATGCGAAGTCTCCGGGTCGGGTTTTCTGCGAAATCCATCGGATGTGACGTGCATGCGCGCTCTTGAGCCTCTCCTTTTTATATGCAGTCTGTGCAATGGCACTGCAGCTAACAACATGGAGTCTGATAACACCAAACCACGACTGCCTCCAGCACAACACAGACTACAACACAAACTCCACATAAATATAAAATAAACAAAACAAAAATCTATCCGCTGAAGCTCGTCAGGCCAAACATGATTCGGATCGGCTTTGGATCGGACGAAAACACGGATCAACATCGGCAGAGCATTTGAATTATGGATAGACCTCCGCTATTATTATTATTATTATTATTATTATTAGAACAAGTAATTAGACAAATAGACAAGTAATTTCAATTGCTCACCAAATCCCATTTCTACTCAAGTTTGGATTAGTGTTCTCTTTCGACCCTGGATGAAACAACACTCCAGTGTCTACCAGAACATCCTACCATCACATACACACTCAGACACTTCACTGCTTGTTCAACACTTGTCAAATTGCTCCTCTGAGATCCCAGTCACTTGACAGGTGTGTACATTCCAGAAGAATCTATCGGTCACATCGGCTGACCTGCCATTTATGTATTTGCATATTCAATGTGACTACCTGCCCCTCAGGAATTGCTGTGTCCCAGTTTCCCCAGCGAGGGAATCAGACGGTGCACTCATGGTCCTCTGAGTGCTAGCCCCTGCTTGGCTCTCAGGAGGCGGGGCTCTGTGCGCTAGATGGGCAGATGCTCAATGCTGCTGAGGGAACAGGTGCCCGGAGGGAAGGCCACGGCAGACCTAAATCATCCATCTGCTTATATCAACTCTTATTTAATGCATGCAAGAAGTCCCCCCCCCACCCCTTCTCTGTGTGATTTTTAGAATTGTTGTAAACCACTCTGCTAAAATTTAAAAGTCAGCTTCTGTAAACACTGTGTCTTTTATCCTCCACTCTACTGTGCCCTTGTCTCACCTGCTAGTTCTGATGGGATAAAACATGTAATGGTGATAAAAAGCTTGGGCCTTTGGGTATAGAGGCTGAACGGGAGTGGTTGAGGTGAATGTTTGGCTCACAGTGGTCTCGTAAGATGCCCTTTTCTTGTCTCTCACTCTTTGTAATCCCTTTGCAGGTTGCAGCAGGACCTGGAGCAGCTGGTGCCATTCCTCCACCACCTGCAGCAGGGGGCATTGCACCACCTCCTCCTCCGCCCCCTCCACCGCCCCCATGTGGTGGTATACCTCCTCCTCCTCCGCCACCTCCTATGCCTGCATCTCTGGGTCCTCCTCCTCCTCCACCTCCACCCGGCGTCGGGCCTCCACCTCCGCCTCCACCTCCTGGAGGAGGCCCGCCCCCACCTCCGGGTATGCCTTTGGCTCCTCCTCCGCTCGTTGTCCAGCTGCCATATGGGCTGGTGCCCAAGAAGACCTACAAACCTGAGAGCGTCATGAAGAGGGTTAACTGGTCCAAGGTAAGAAAGACAAAGACACTTTTGAAGCTTGAGCAGTTTAAAAACACATGCGTCCTTAGAACTGAAAAACACACTCCAAGTTCAGCAATTATTTACAAATAGTGGCTTTAATTTAGCCTTCCCAGCGTGTAAGAGGAAAATGAGAAGAAAGGATGCAAAAGAGAGTTTGGGTTTTTCAGTAGGAGTTGATGGAACAAAGCCTACGAGTACACAGCTTATTAAAAAAAGCATTGAGCCATGGGACAAGTAATTGTCCCATGGCTCACTCTGCCTCCCTTTCAAGAAATCCGGCCGTTAACTATTTTATTAGCACAAGTTCCCTTGCATGCACATTCTGGCTATGATTGAATACATTTTTGAGTTAAATCGAAACAAAAAAATAAAAACATAAAACAATATTGAGTAATCCTCCATTGCTTTGAATGCGATTTCTATGGGTCAACCTCTTCATGTCGTCTTTTTCCTTTTTACTCTCAATCATTAATTGACCCATCGCCTTGGGAACTTTTACAGTCTGAAAACTGGTTTAATTTATTTGTACTTTTTCATGCTTATGCCCGACCTTGTCTTTAACTCCTTTATGCATCAGTGCAGAGAGGATAGACGCCTCCACAAGAAGCAGAGTCCTATGATAAACAAAAAAAATAAAGAACTCACAGTAAGAAACTCAATTAGCAATCATGCATTCAGTACATAATATAAACCAGGGCTACTCATCTCTGAAAAGCTCAAGAGCTACAAAGCAGGAACCATTTAGCCCCAAGGGCAACACTCCTTATTTTTGTATTAATTATTTTATATTAATGAGGTGACTTTGTGTGGTTTGCAGTATGAGCAGATATGTTCTGTGGTGAATAAAACACTTGCATTTGTTCGATTAACAATACAATAAAACAGTAATATTGTGAAATATTATTGCAGTCTAAAAATGCTGTTTTTTTATTATTATTTTTTTATTTATTTTAAAGTGTAATTTATTCATGTGATGGCAGAGTAAATCCTTTTGAAATCATTACATGCTGATTTGGTGCTCTAAAAAAAAACATTTCTTATTATTATCACAGTTGTAAAATAGTTTGTGCTGCTTATTATTTTTGTCTCCCTCCCCCAAGAGTAAAACGAATAAAATATTATTTTATTGCGTTGATAATGATTTTTTTTTAATCAAATCAAAACATTTTTACTGTCACTTTTGATCAAACTAGTATATTTTTGCTGAATAAAAGTATTCATTTATAAACAAAAAAAGAAAACTTACTGACCCCAAACTTTCAAATGGTAGTGGGTGTGCACATATATAATTACATTTACATTTATTCATTTAGCTGACACTTTTATCCAAAGCGACTTACAATTGCTATATATGTTAGAGGTTGTACGCCTCTGGAGCAACTAGGGCTTAAGTGTCTTGCTCAGGGACACATTGGTGTCTCGCAGTGGATTTGAACCTGGGTCTCTCACACCAAAGGCATGTGT
>JAOTRC010000005.1:17303179-17323639 GCA_027497675.1 Cyprinella lutrensis
TTTTTAACGGGACAAAGTCCGGGTAATGAGCTGCCAGTATTTTTTCTGTTATTTTACGGATTTATTTCTTAGAGTGTAGAGTTAGGATTCCATAACCTCATCTACCGACGTTTAAGGGGGCCCTAAAAAGGCGAATATTGACGTATGGTGAAAAGACGTCCCAAAATGTCAGTTATATGACGTCTTGGGATGAGACTGCGCTGGTCAGAACACCTCAGACCCCTAACGGTTAATAAATAAATGGATATATTTATTTTATGTATGTAGGAATGTGCTAACAACAACATAAAACCTTGCTGGAACACTGTTTAATGTGTTTTTAATACATTTTAAACCTGCATCTCATTTCATGAAGTAAAAACATCTCCACTGCTTAAAAAAAAGGCATTCAATGACCTTTCTCCTATTCTTGCTCTGATTAAATGTTCAAATGCCTCACTGGAAAGAAAACATTAATTATGACACTTTCTGTCAGAAGAGATGTTTGTGCTTTGAGCAATATATCGGAGTGATTACAGTCAGCTGTTTGTCACTGTGTGAAGAATTGTGTTCAACTTTTTATCATCAAGATCAAACTGGGAGACGAATCAGTGCAGTTGGAAAGAGTCATTCATAAGTGAAGGAAATTAAATAAATATTTATCCCTCTTTTGAGTTTATATTGCAATGTGATCCGTGCCTCAGGAGGGCAAAACAAATGAATATTTAGCAAACTCTCTGCTCTATGATCTATTCATACTGATCTAGTCAGTATGATCCCTCATTAAATCTCACAACAAGAATTTGACCTAAATTTATGACTACATAATTAATTTGCCTTCAGTTCTACGTAATTGAGACAATATGAGGCCTATCATTACATTCAGAACCCCCTCCCCCAATATCACATACATGATAACATATTCATATCAAATCTATGTATAGTCACTAAAAGAAGATGATTTTATTCAATAGCCTGGTAAAAAAAATTAATAAATACATATTTCACAGAATGAATGCTAAAAGAATACAATAACATGTAATGGCAATGTTGGAAGCTATTATAAAACTGCAGATAAAGTAAGCCTAACTTCTACAATCTAACTTCATTGAAACTTTTTAAGGACAAGCTATTAATAAAATTTGGATATAGTTTATAATTTAATTAGATAATTTATCATTTAACAGTTTGTCACTGGTTTAAAAATAATGAGGGCTTTTAAATCAAGATTATAGGGTGATAGCATTAAAATTCAACAGACATTTACACACACACAAAAAAATGACTATATTTGGTAAATAATATTTAGCCATATAAAAGATAGAAAAATGAAAATAAATGAATACAGACTTACAAAATAATTTTAAAAGTGGCTTGTTTTCGGAAATGTTACATTATTTTGACACTGTGTTACTTCCTTAAACCGTGGGCTCAATGTCACCATAGGTGTGGAAAGATAAGTGGTAAAAATCCGAAAGCTTTTAAAGAGAGACAAAATAAATGTATATACACAGTTGGTGGTATAATAATCTGGCTGTACAGACTCAACCACCAAAAGCGGCTGAATTACAGCATTGCATGCTGAGGGTCTTACTTTAGGGCACAGGCGGTTAAAAAGCAGGTCTTTAGCTGAAGCCTGTCAAAATGTGTGGCATTCATTTTTATGCAACTCTTGACATGTTTGCTTTCTCGTTGTGTTTGACCTTTTCCAGCTTTAATGGAGTGGAAAATAAATAAATAAATCAGATTTTTTGTTAAACCTGCCAAGAACAAACAACAACAATAAAAGTCACAACTTAAACCCCTTGTTGCACACACTTCCTCAAATCTATACAGACAAATTCAACAAATATTAAAGAGCTTGTTGTAACTTCACATTGAAAAACAGGACTCACTTTTGTGCAAAGACAAATACTTCTAGAGAAATTAAGAACATGTTTGTCATTTATTATGGATGCAGATTGAGGAGACATGTAAGCATTGGAAATCAAATTTTATTATATTGATACAGGTGATCACAGGTGAAATGTTGTCTAAAAATGACAATGTTATGGGTGTGTGATTTCTTAAAAGCTGAAGTGTGCATTAAAAAAAATACAAGTTAAAATACTTTCTCCTATCCCAGTTCAATATGCAGAGACAACTGCTTTTGTAATCAGCATTTGTAGGTTGAGTTCGTCCCAAAATAGTAAGGCTTTGTGGCACTTCATCCTTCTATCCTTCTATTCTCTCATGGGTGATCTGTGTTTATTTCTGTTTCATGAGGTTGCATTAGTTTCTATGGTTTCTCATTGATTGGTTAAGTTGGATGCTTGTTGCTTGTTTCATTGATTGGTTTGTTAGTGTATTTAAATTTTAAATCAATGCATTTTTTAATAAAAATTTTATCAGTTCTCACACGTCTGTTTTGTCTGGTTTTCTATTCTGATTGATCCAAGTGTTTTATTTTTAATACAATTTTTGTAATTTAATGAAATCAACTGCCTGCATATTCACCTAAAGGATAGGAACACCTGTTCAATTTCTCATAAATGCAATTATCTAATCAACCAATCACATGGCAGTTGCTTCAGTGCATTTAGGGGTGTGGTCCTGGTCAAAACAATCTCCTGAACTCCAAACTGAATGTCAGAATGGGAAAGAAAGGTGATTTAATCAATTTTGAGCGTGGCATGATTGTTGGTGCCAGACAGGCTGGTCTGTGTATTTCACAATCTACTAAGTTACTGGGATTTTCACACACAACCATTTCTGGGGTTTACAAAGTGTGGTGTGAAGAGGTGGTAGAAGAGCAACTTTGACTGAAATAACCACTCATTACAACTGAGGTTTGCAGAAAAGCATTTGTGAAGCCACAACATGCACGACCTTGAGGCGGATGGGCTACAACAGCAGAAGACCCCACCGAGTACCACTTATCTCCACTACAAATTGGAAAAAAGAGGCTACAATTTGCAAGAGCTCACCAAAATTGGACAATTGAAGACTGGGAAAAAGTTGCCTGGTCTGATGAGTCTCGATTGCTGTTGAGACATTCATATGGTAACGTCAGAATTTGCCATAAAGAGAATGAGAACATGGATCCATTGTGCCTTGTTACCACTGTGCAGGCTGTTGGTGGTGGTGGTGTAATGGTGTGGGGGGTGTTTTCTTGGCACACTTCAGGACCCTTAGTGCCAATTGGGCATTGTTTATATGTCCCGGCACCTGAGCATTGTTTCTGACCATGTCCATCCCTATAGGGCCACCGTGTACCCATCCTCTTATGGCTACTTCCAGCAGGATAATGCACCATATCACAAAGCTCAAACCATTTCAAATTGTTTTCTTCAACATGAAGAAATATTATATTGTTCTAATGCACAACAAAGCAAATATCACATTAAAACTTGATTTCAGTTTATGAGACATATTCATTTTGTATTGAATGCTATTTTTTTTTTTTTCCGTATCAAGCGACAGCCATCTAGGCGCAAATGGTGAAACTCGCCAAACTGGTTTCACTTCGGAAGAGTCCGGTGGACCCAAATACAGCTACGATGACCCCTACACCGCTGTTCTGCTCTCCAGAGCAAATACAGAGCAGTGACTCTCTTTATGACTGCTCGATCAACATCTTGTAAAAAAAGATGGCCGCCAAAGGGTTTCGGATTTCGCCTCCGACTAGATGTGGTAGGCGTGATAACTAGATGTGGTAGGTGTGAATTTGACGCACTACTTGTATTTAGGGTGTGGATGCATCATTAGGCTGGCCACAGTAAAAGGCCACTCTAAAATGTGCAGTTTTACCACACTGCACAATGCCACATATGTTGTAAGTTTTGAGGAAGCATGCAATTGGCATGCTGACTGCAGGAATGTCCACCAGAGCTTTTGCCCGTGAATCGAATGTTCATTTCTCTATCTTAAGCCGTCTCCAAAGGCCTTTCAGAGATTTTTGCAGTGCATCCAACCAGCCTCACAACAGCAGACCATTTGTAACCACACCAGCCCAGGACCACATCCAGCATCTTCACCTCCAAGATCATCTGAGACCAGCCACCCGGACAGTTGATGCAACAATCGGTTTGGATAACCAAAGATTTTCTGCACAAACTGTCAAAACCGTCCCAAGGAAGCTCCTCTGCATGCTTGTTGTCCTCATCGGGGTCTCGACCTGACTGCAGTTCCCATTGATTATGTTTATGATGCTATGGATCGGTGTATACAACAGCGTGTTCCAGGTCCTGCCAATATCCAGCAACTTCACACAGCCATTGAAGAAGAGTGGACCAACATTCCACAGGCCACAATCAACAGCCTGATCAACTCTATGTGAAGGAGATGCGTTGCACTGCTTGAGACAAATTGTGGTCACACCAGATACTTTCTGGTTTTGGGTCATGTTTTTTTATGTATGTAAAGGTTTTAGTTAGTAGGCTTTTGTAGTAATTATATAGCGAGGACATCAGAGTGATACAACATATACTTAGAACCTCAGCACTGCTGGAGATGACATTTGTGTTGTTTTGTATCCATTCTGAAACAACAACAAAAAAAAATGGTTAACAGTTTTTTTTAAGACATTTTCACTAAATCTTTGCACACTGTGTTGGTACTGAAGTAACTGTTATAAAAGTATATGAACACGATCTCTCCCATTTATTTTCATTATTTAATCAGCAAGGTTTTATTGTTTAGTATCTCTCTCTCTCTCAAAAAAAAAAAACAACTCTCATCAATTAGCAGTGCAGTTGAAATGGCACAATCCATCTACAGAGCAGCTAATGATCTTTACTAGGGTATGCTTTTGGATTTTCATCATATCCTTTAGTGACAGCAGAAATCAATTTCAGAAAAAGAGGAAAAAAATGGTTTTGTGGAGTATCTCAGGGGGCTTCTCATCGGAAAGCCGGTTGATGCTCTGCTAGAGATCTGTCTAATGTCTAAATTTGTGAAATGATCCATTCATCCCCTGAAGCCTAGAGTAAAAATCTGAGGGACCTTTATTTTCTCTCTTTTATGATATATATTAAACCCAAATCATTCACAGCTGGAAAGGTTTTAATTTGTTTTCATGATTAGGGCATTAGGGCCTCAAGCTAATGCTCAATATTATATCTCTAAAGATTATTCGCTATCTGTGCAGTATCCGACTGCTTTTATTCTTCCCTCAGTATCCACTGACTCTTTCACAGGGGTTTTCTGTAGATGATTTATCATAAGCCACAATGTAAGGAGAGAGATGGCCTGTGTATCCCAGCATGCTGTTCCTCCTCTGTAGCCTGAGGCGAGACCAAAGAGTGTCAGTGTCTACTGATGGTCTTTGCTACAGGGAGAAGTTGGAGGGAATACCAATCTACCACACTGACTGTCTAAATCAGCAGGGCAGGTTTTGATGGACAGCGTGGAACTGAGCACTAGGTCCCACAGTCTTCTCCCCTGGTAAAATGGACTGTGTTGCCCCAGGACAAGTCCAAAGCTCATTGACCATGCCTTCCAGGACCACTAATCCTCCTCTTCTTCACACCCTGGTGGAGCTCTCCCTGGAAACGGTCAAGCCAGGCACAGATGCAAATGTCCAACATGTTTGTGAGGGAATTCATGTTTATATTAGTGTGTCACCCAATGTTTCTTGGTGTGTACTGTAGAGTCATTCTGACCTCTGCCCTTTGCTACTCCCTAACCGGCCAAGCATATCAAGGTTTGCTTCAGGCTACAGCTTATTTGCTGAATTTCTGCAAGGCCCAGAATTTATACATTTAGGGTATACAAAGGTGAATGTCTCCCCTTTGTTATTTATTGAATAACTCTGATTTACTCATCATCTGACCCTCAGTATATGTGATATTTATTACACTAGTCTTTGGGTTAAACAAATCTACATATTTTTAGTCAATGTATTATATTGGATTAAATTTAGTGATGTGAAAATTGTAGTCGATACCGATAACCGATATTAATATTCATGTTATGGCCAATACCGATATTTACCAGTGTCGATATCTCTATAGAAAACACATAGCGAGGATTTAGGGCTGCATGATATTGGTTAAAAATTGCATATTTAATGCGATATTTTATTTTTTCTGCGATATATATTGCAATATAAAAACAATTTCACCAGATGACTTGAATAGCTCTATTTGGAAAGAATCAAGCATTCTAGATTGACTGGGGTGGTTTTGTCACAGAGTAAATCTGCATAACTAATGTAGTAAACTAAACTTTAATAAGTGGAACCTTATTGTCAAGTGTTTCCGATTTATGTCTCTCGAGTTCAGTGTTTTGGACAGATCAGTTGTTTTAACCATTCATTAAAGTGAATCGGTTCAAAAGAGTCATTAGTTCGCAAATCGGACATGTCATTAGCGGACCACGGCACACGCTGTGTGATTATACAGGCAGTTTAGGACATCGCACGAGATTTTAAAACAATTCACAACCAGTGGTAGTAAAAAAAAATAAAAAATTATTTACTGTTACCTATTAAATATTAAAATTGTATCATCATCAATACTGTATTCGGTTAACTTTGTTTTGAAATGTGTTATTATGTACAAATGCAAGCTTTAAATTATTCCCTGCCATTGAATGTCTGTCATTTGGCACAGCGCTTCCACGCTGTTTATGAAATTTTCTTACAATCCATGTTTTCTCAGCTTAAGTGAATTATTATTTTTTAACCTTTACATTATTGCTGAACCATAGTATTAATAAAAAATAAACAATAGTAAGAGCTGAACTATGCTTAATTTATCCAATTTCCTCCACCATGGAAAAAGTGGTCCGTTCTTGGGCTTGAAACTCTCGGGCTGAAAAGTGGCCCCGCTCCGGCCCTGCCCTGGCCCTGCCCTTCCTGCCAAAACAGATTGTGGTACACCCGTTCCCGCTTGATTTAATTAGCTGCCCCCTGATATTTTATTCATGTTCGCACTAGATTGTCATGGAAGTCCAAACCAATTGTGGGCTATATGCATTTATGGGATGGTATTCATTGTTGTCATTGCAGCCAGTGATGGAACAACAGGCCCGACCCCGCTGAAGGATATGCACCATCAGCGTATTAATCCTCATACACAGGCCGGGCTCCTATGATAGATTTTCCATCGAAACGGATTAAGCTTTCATTTTGTATGTCCAACTGTGAACTTAAGTGGGGGAGATTGAAAGTGAAAGAAAGCCTTTGTGCACTCACAATTAGTTACCTGTCAATCAATCTGAGTCTACCATTACTTTCAGACATATCCATTCACTCTTATTCTCCATGAGGCTTTCATTGTAGCTCAGTACTTTTGCTGCAAGTTATACTGGTAGCTCCTCAACCGACCCTGATCTTTCTTTTCAGCTCTTCAATTCTTTCAATCTCCTTTCACTTCTTATGCAGATGCAAATGCAGAGAGAAGACAACACAGATCCACATAGATTTTATTCCCGGACAACAACAAAAACCTTGTCTGTGAGACCTCACAGTTTCGAGAAATATTTGCTAAATCTATTGTGACAGGCGTGACATTGACGAAAATGGTAGGTTGTCAGGGTTTGGCAGATATTTTTTCTTGTTTGCTTTTCCAAGGCATCGAGATCCGTAACTTTACATATTAAAAGCTGATTTCTTATTTCCAGTGAAACCATTTAGCCTGAGTTATTGGTTTAGTGCTCAGTGTGGTGAGCATCTGCTGCAGTAAGAATTGGAAGCTTTGTGGAGTGAGATAGTGAATTGAGGAAGTGGACTGAGCTAAAGTCGATGCTCTGGCATCCATCCTCAGCTCTTCTCAAACTTTTGGCCCTCCAGACAGATTAGAAGCAAATCTTTATTGTCCTCCTGAGAGGACTCTCACCAGTTTTGTTACACTGAATAAGATTCATGAATTTAATAAATAGCAACTTAGCTGATGTGAGAATTTGTTTTAATAGTGCATATAAATTGATGAATTTCGATCTGTTCTTGGTCTTACAGCTAAACAAACAATTGTAGTCATTCTTTTATTTTTTGTAAAATACTACTTATAAAACTCACAATGTATAGGTTCTTTACTTGTACCTTGTAAATATGGTAAGAATTGTTTTTTTTTTCTTACCTTATTTACAAGGTACAAGAAAAAAAGAAAAAAAATCCCTTGATTAAGATGTTGTGCTGATGCAGTTGCATCATGTTCAATGGCAATGTATTAATGTTGGGAGATTATTGTCTTTGTTTGTGACCATTTTAGGTAGTTTTTTGTCGACAACGCATCAAAGAAAACAAAGGAAGACTGCATCGGGGTGCACTCTTGACCTCTGAAATGACACTCAGTAATGTGTCACGATGCGTCTAGGCAATTGTAGCACATAAAATGATTTGGCATTGTCGGGATCGGCGGAGATGGGGAGTGTAACCGCTTCAGGATTTATCTGGGTGTTGTGAAGCGCCAATAAAAACAGTTGCCCCCTTTTATTTTGCAGTTAGTATGTGTCACAGAAACCGCTGTGCAAATATTGGCTATCCCTTGCACCTGCTGCCATGACGAGCTCCTCCTCCCCTCAGCCGGCCTATTGATAGTCTCTTCATTTTTCACTTCACAAAAGAAAAGCAGCTACACAATGGGGCCACATTCCAGTAGCACCCAGCCTGTCTCTACCGCCCATGCCGTGGGTAAACACAGGAGGGGTTTACTGGCCACAGGGTCTACCACTGTTTAAATGGGGCCCTAAGATTAGTGGACTATCTAGACAGTGCTCAAGACACAGCAACCATATAAACCCCCACCCTAGGGTCGGTTCTTCCCACTCATTAACATATTTAAGTTCCCCAGCCGCACTGGAGAATGCCGTGAATGGGATTAAGTCAAGCGTCCCTTTTACTGTCTCAGCCACACTCGCGCATTAATTCATGTGCTCGTTTGTCCCTCTTCACCAACTTTAAATCCTGTTAATTCTTGCTTTCACATTCATATCCATTTCCCTTGCAGCATCAGCTGTTTTCTAGAGGGTTAAGGTAGCTGATAAAGCCAAATAAAACAAAATGTGGAGACACTGAGGAAGTAGGATTAAGTACTCTCGGGGTTGTTTTGCCAATTCGAACGGAGAAGTAAACTTTTCAAACGTATTGAGTGCAGCAGTGGTTTATGTTTGATGTACCCGATAATCCCAATAAAGATAATACTCACCCTCATCTTATTTCAAACTTGAATGACTGTCTTCCTTGAAATAGTAGGACTGACGGGGCTGAGGCTATCGGTCCCTAACATTCTGCTAACATGATTGTTTATGTTTCACAGAAGAAATAATGTTTTATGGTTTGACTTGAAGTAAATAGAAGTGATGAGCTAGAGGCCTACTGATTTAGTTCAAATTAATATAAATCTATGAATCTCGATAAATATGCATTGCTGCAGAGTGTTGAAGGTCTACTTTTGTCTGAAATTCTTCTTGACCTCAGAACATTATATGACTTGTGCTGACAAGAGCAGTGTTTGATGAAGAGCACCACCTTATCAAAGCCTAACATGCCTTTGTAGGAAACATCCTGAAACTTAAAAAAAAAATGTTGACATTAGGCTTGCTGAAGGAAGAGAGATGAATTAACATGACAGGGGTAACCTTAAACGTGTTAATCTACCCGACATACTGTGTCACAGAGAAAAGTAGCTTGTGGAAAGTTTTGTAAAGGAGAGATGTTTCATTTCCTTAAATTAATACTTAAACTCACTCTCATGTTTCATTTTCTTTCTTTTTTTGTTCCTTAATTTATTAGATTTTTAAAAAATATATATTTATTATTTAAAAAACATATATATTTATTTATTTTTATCTGCTCCCCACAAGCTATTAAATAGCTTCAGTAGACTTAAAATTACAACATATTATACTTTTTTTTTTGAGAAATTTTAGGGTAGGTATATGATGAGATACTTTTCATTATTCGCTGAACTATTCCTTATCTAATTGACCCTCATTAAAAAGCAGAGAAAAGTAGAAAAAGCAAATGCGAACCTACTGCAGCTCGTTGTCATGTTTGTACTTTTTTCAGTCATATTCAGTGATATTTTTTCTCAACTGTAGCATGACACCAAAGACTAGTTTTCCCAACTGTCACAAAAGACTTGGATCTGTTTGTGTAACTATCTTACTGTTCATGTACATGTCATGTACATTGAAGGTCAGTAAGAAGTAATACCCTTAGATCTTTCTGATGGCTTTTGTGAGCTGTCTGTACATAACCAAGGAATCACTGAAATGTGTTGTACTTAAACCAGCAATAGAGTCCATATGACACCATTAATAATCTGTGTCTTATTGACAGTATTCTCTTTTTTTCCAGGCTTTCAGTCCGCCTTTATTTGTCCAACTGTACAATTCTTTATCTTTTCATTGTTATATTACTTAGAATTTGTTTTATTATATTGTTAAAATTAAGTATAGTAAATATTTTAGATTGTTTTACACACACATGCTGTTTTTAGTAATATATGATTTAGTAAATCTCTTGATATATACAACAGTATTATTTCTCCCATGATGTTATATTTTGTAATCCTTGAAAGATGTCTAAAGCCACCACCACACACCCATAGACGATTACCACTTTCTCTCCCGTGCACCACAAAACAAAGCGGCACTTGTGCTGCAGCAGTATCAATGAATTGGCCACAAATCTCCCCCTAAAATAAGCCATTAAGGAGGCAAATTGCTTTAAGTTTATATAATTAATTAATAAAGTGAGTGATGAAATAGAGACTTATCAAACAAGCTCGGCTCCCATTAAAGAGGGCTCTCACTAGGCTAGCTTATTAAATTTGGTCCCGAAACAGTGTTTACAGCGTCGTGAAAAAGCCATAGAAATGCAGAGGCATTGAGAAAAAGAAATGAGTTTGTATAATTAGGGACTATTAGGATATTTCAATCCAAAAGAGAGTGGGTGGGATGAGTGCGGGATGAGGTTTAAAGGTAGTATCGCTTGCCGCTTGTTTTTTTGTTTTTTTCCTGAAGGGAATCATTGGTCACCCAAAAGCACATGTCTAATAAAGATGGTATCCCCTTTACCTCACAAAAAAAAGGGAAAGGAAATCTGCTCCTGAAAATTGCTTTGCACCCCCCTGGCTTGATCTTGAAACTAACAGGCTGTATTGTGAAAACATCAGCTCTGCGGTGTAAGATTTTCATATATAGGAATGGCTTCGTGCCCTCTGGCTGACATCTCTTCAGAAGGAACGTTGACATTTGCTCTAAAACTGTTATTGATGTCATACCTCTGTCCAAAAAGCCAGAGGTTTGCCGTTTGTCTTGTCAGGACAACACATCCTTAATAGTTATTTAAACCCCACCCTAGCCTTCCCTACATGTTGCCACTTTCTCAGACAGACATAAATGAAATAGACAGCTCCTCTGGTGCTTTTTTTCCTGTAGAGTAGGAAGGAGAGAGATGAAAAGTTTCTCTTCAGAATTGCATCTGCATAGCTCCCAAATGCCAAGTTTACATGAAATCTAAAGCGAAGCTCATGCATACAGTTAAGAGCTTATTATCCTCCACTGCTAATCTGGGCATTTCTATGCTGGAGGCAGATGCCATGCTCTGATATGGAGTAGATTAAGTTCATCGTCTAATAGCCAATTTTACTGTTGTCTTCCACTGACTGCCAACTCCCGCTTCTGCCCCTGACCGCTGCGTCCGCCTTTCCTTACCCTCGCCTAATTGAAGCTTTCAAGTGAACAATTTTGCCCTCACAAATAGTCTCATCCTGCAGCGTAAAGACCGTAGTGTTTTGACCTTCATTAGACCAGAATCTTATAATTAGCAGTAAAACTTGAGCCAAAGCGGTGATGGAAGCAGAGGCTCTGGCTTAAAGGTAAGTGGATTTGTAGTTTTTGTGAGCATGTCGTATGAATAAGAATTTGTTTCTGGCCAGACACAGTGATATTTTTAGGAACCGACTTATGTCATCCTGTTTCCGGCTGGTCCTTAGAGAACAGTAGCGTCTGTAATGGAGTGAGGTTGGTTTTCGTGGGCTCGAGAAAGCGAGCGAGAAGGCAAGAGAAAGGCGCTTGCTTTGAATCTCTTTCCATTATTCCATCACTCTCCTGCCTGCTGACACTCTTAAACAAAGGCTATTTATTGGCAACCATGGTTACATGAAGAACCTTTGAAATCCATGGAATCTTTCAAATCGATTCGAAAAATGGTTCTTTAGATTTATATTTAAAAAGTTCCTCACACTAAGAAAAAATGGTTCTTTTAAGAACTGTTCACTGAAAGGTTTCAGCCAATATGATATTCGTCATAACTTGCTCACACTTATGCGTTTCTGACATAAGTGTGGCTTTTTTTCAGCACTTTTGTAATACCCTGTTCTATTTTTATGCAATTGCAATGAATGGGAACTAGACCTTTACAATAAATTGACTGAAATGTATCATATAATGTAACTGTTACAAAAATATATTTATTGTTCCTTTAAGATTTTTTGTCAAAATATCCAACATGACTCCAAATTCCCTTTAAAATTTCACAGTGCTTTGCAGGAGTTTTGAAATGAAATACGGCACCGTGAGATATGTGTTGTTCTCCTACTTTTGGGAAAAATTGTCAAATACACCCTGGGGTTTGCAAACGTTTTCATTCGTCTTGAGTGCTGATTACATCTCTGGTAATGCGAATAAGCAGCTGAGCGTCCTCTGGATCTCTAAACATCATGTCATGTTCCATCGAGAGATGGTGCATTGCACTGGGATGAGGGGGTGATTTGTTGTCATTTCTGTAAAGTGCTCAATATTTTCATTTCTAGAGTCCAGGCACATAAACAGAAATATGTGCTTGCTTATTCAGTCTCTCCATAATCATTGTCTTTTTATTTCCAAGCCATCAGGAGGTGACATTTGGTGGCTTATCCTAAGATGCACACGATACATATGTCGACAACCATGTGCCATTACTCTGATATTCTAAATGGAAAGTGGTAGGCGTTTCTAAAAAGAATGGAAAGGAGATACACTGTAAAAAAAAAAGATATTTTCTAGATTTGTTATCACCACAATTTCTTTTGTCAAATCAAGTTAAACAATTTATTTAGTGTAGATAACTTATTATTTTTAGTTTCTGATGATTAGATCAATCTCCTTCATAGTATTAACTCACTTTTTTCAGTTCAATCAGCTTAAAATTTTAAGGCAATCAGGTTACAATCCAAGTTTATATTTTGCTAAAATATATTTACAGAATGTAAAATGTAAACTAGTGCCCTGTTGAAGTTTTCCTACATTTTCTTTATTGTTTTATTTATTCTTTAAGAAGGACCTGTTTTATTTTTATACACATAGTTGTACAATGTAAATTATCAAGAATGTAGCACAACAATAATGTGAAAGCAGTTCAGTAAGCCCAATACAATTAGTTTTGGTTAAAATCAACAAATAATCATGATAATCGTAATCTCAATATTAATCTAAATAATTGTGATTATCATTTTGGCCATAATCGAGCAGTCCTAGAGTCAAGGGAGTAAAGAGAGTGTTGAAGAAATATGCAATGATCTTAAAGGGATACTCCACTTTTTTTTTTGGAAAAGGCTAATTTTACCACTCCCCCAGAGTTAAACAGTTGGGTTTTGCCATTTTTGAATGTATACAGCCAATTTTCTGATAATTTGAAGAATATCAGTAACCAGACATTTTCTGGTCTCATTGACTTCCATAATATATTTTTGTCCTACTATGGAAGTCAATGAGACCAGAAACTGTATGGTTACTGATATTCTTCTAAATATCAGAAAATCAGCTGAATGGGTTCGAAAACGGTAAAACTCAACTGTTTAACTCTGGGGGAGTTGTAAAATCAGCCTATATGCTAAAGAAGTGGAGTATCCCTTTAACTGTGGGGCTGCAGTGCCACAACACTGTAATATCTCAAGTTGGATGGACATGAGGAAGATGCTACCATTTAAATAGATGCTTTGTGCTCTGTGTAAGCAGCAAGCGTTCACAACGTTCTCCTGTTGTGCATGGAATTCACTTTCTTCAGGGTGTAGGAAAGTGTCACTTCTTTGTTAGCCAGCATTCTGATGTTTTAACTGCAGTGCTTCCCAAAACCGCACAGATTTATTCAATGTGACATGCGGGGATTGTAAGTTATGAAACGTGTTTGTGTGGACCTCTGGATGGTGCTATAAAGAACCGTGTTATCCTCTTTCCTGGGGGAGCAGACAACAGCTGCTACTGTTCCCAGTGTTTGTAATTACTGTGCTTTAACTGCATAATCTAAAGTGGACTTGGACTGAAACTGTGCCTATGTTCATTCCTATTAGCTCACAATTGCATTGCTATTGCATTTTTCCCCTCTTCTGTGTATCATGCCTCATAGTGCCAAACATATTGCCATGGTTGGACAAATTCAGCCCTGTTAACAGTACATTAAGTAGATTTTCCGAAGCAAAACTGTGAACTACTTTCATTAGTGTGAGATGTTACACTCTGAGTGTGAAATATTACATAGATTTTGAGACCTTTATGTAATCAGTTTAGAATGATGTTCCTTTCGGAGGAAATGTAGAAAAATATATCTGGCAGGGATATATGGACAGTCTTCCTCTGAAGTCAGTGACCCTTAAGTAAACAATGGCATTTTCCGTGAAAGTGTATTGCACTTTCATTTGTTCCTACTAGTGCTACGCCATTTATACATACCTGCAAATTAGTCGTTTTTTTTTTTTTTTTTTTGCCGCTTTAAATCGTAATGTCATTTATGTTAATTGTGTAGATCCAGAGGTCTTTTTTCTGTAGGGATGGGGTTGGTGAATTGGCAAATCTGTTTTGCCGCTTTTAAATGTGACTTGACATCTTTATAGCGACTTAGTTTAAACAAAGTGGCAGATGAACCAATCATCTCTTCCGCTTTAGTACTTTCAGCGCAACATAAACATGAATTAACATCAGAAGGGATGTTGAAAGATACTTATCGAAAAAACTTATCGAAATCTCTCATGTCACATGCAAGTGCTAAATCAGTATTTCAACCAATGTTATGTAATGTTACATTTACCTCAGAAAAGCCTTTCAATTAAAAAAAAGTCAGCTAAATAAATTGGCTTGGATAGGAGCATTTGGCTAAATTAGCATATTCATTTTATTTTTTTTTTTACTTAACCGGTTCTTGAATATTTAATACATGTTTGAATAAATCTGTTTTATGACAGCCACCATTTAAATGTTTATATAAACAAATGAGTAGGCTACAAACATAATTGTCATTAAAGGTACAGTAGGTAGGATTTTCACCACCAGGGGTCGTTAACCTCTTACAATAACAAATGCGTATTTTGATGACACAAAGCTTTAAGCTTTAATTATGGATCTTGTCGTCAAGCTGATGGATCTTTTATGGATGAGTGAATACAGTGATGTTTTCAACGCGATTGCTAATGAAAGACCTATATACCAGCGCCACACACAACACTAGTCCTTTTCCCTGTACCTGTTAGACCCAAAATCAAATCGAATTGCATGCTTATGAACCATAATTTAATCAAATTTTGATCATTCCCAACCTTATTGTCATTATTTATTTCATTTTTTTTTACTTGAAACAAATGTATTTTCCATTTATTTATTTTTTTTGTCAGAGTGCACCAGAATCCTTTATGTTAAAATCACAACAACATTCTTTAAGTGGATAATGAACCCCAACCCCCCTACAGCTATTGAATTCAGAAACATGTGACCCCTTTCAACTCTTTCCAGGTCTGTTTATAAGTTTGCATGCAATATCAAAGGGACACTTTCATAATGGACGCCAAATTGAATGCCACTGCTGATCAGATTATTAGTGTAGGGAAAATAATTTGCTTCAGGAACACAAGCCTAATGCAACCCTTCTCTTCTCATGCATTTCAGCTCAGACTAAATCCTTCACTGATCATGGCATGGCACATTATCATAATCTCATCAATTTTAGAGCACTTGAAATGTGCCATATAAATAAGTAATTATTCCATAGTACAGTACCATAGACAGTCAGTCGTTGTCGCTTCATCTTGACACCTAATTTGGTCTTGCTTTATATAGTTTGTATGACTAGATTTAGTTATTAATGTGCAAGGAAATGCCTGCAGACATGTTGTGGCATCTCGTACCGTGTCCTTGACTGTAATGAGGAGAAAGCAAGGTGTCTGTTTTTCCCCTTCCTTTTGTTTCTTTTAAGTTTACTGGGAAACACATTAAATGAGAGCCCCAAGTCACACTAACCCTGATATTGGTAACAATTGAGTCCCCATAGGAAGGTTACAACCTGAAACCTTGAATGTGCGGGGGGAAATGACAAATGAGAAATGCATTGCACAATTGGCAGCTCAGGTATTGAATTAGCTCCATAACACAGAGGCTAAACATAAATCATATGACTCAAGCACACTCTAGAAGGGTCACATGGCTAATTTGGGTTGAGATTTGGATATAAACAGGGAACATTCAGAAATGACATCTGCTTAAACTCGCGCCGTGATGTAGACCTCAGCCTGAAGCGTCAGGGAAAGGTCAACTGATGCTCACACCTCCTGTCATATGGAAATTGACAGCCAGGAAAATAGTTCTGTCTTACTGAATGGCCTACTTTGAAAGTGTAATACTTAAAGGGTTAGTTCACCCCAAAATGATAACTCTGTCAGTAATTACTCACCCCCATGTTGTTCCAACCCCTTCGGAACACAAATTAAGATATTTTTGATTAAATCTGAGAGCTGTCTCACTTCTTCGTAGGCTACTTAAGGGATTGAAAATGGCCGGCCAAAAGTTATGAAAGACATCATTAAAAGTGAATGCAGTGGCTTAATCTTAAGTTTATCAAGTGCCGAGAGTACCTTTTGGGTGAAAAAAAAAAAAAATTACAAATTCATTCAACTATTCAGTTCCTTCTCTGTGGGCTTCAAGATAATCCAACGCCGGTTATGTGTGTGATGCGTGTGACCAACAACATTGAAGCTTTGCGTTGTTTCACGTGAAATGTCGAGGCCCACAGAGAGGGAAATGAATAGAGTTGTTAATGAATAAAGTTGTTATTTTTGTTTGTTTTTGCGCACAAAAAGTATTCTCGTCACTTGATAAACTTAAGATTGAGCCACTGAAGTCACTCCGACTATTTTAACGATGTCTTTATTTGTCTTCCGAAGCTGAACGAAAGTCTTACAGGGTTGTGAGTAATTACTGATAGAATTTTCATTTTTTTGGGCAAACTAACCCTTTAAGCATTGGAAAGTGGAAAGCCAGTACTGTACTTAATATGTGTGGATATCTGCAAAATGCAATATGGGAAGTTGGCACATTGGCATACTGAGTGGAATGTTAACAGTTTGCCCTGGTCCCTGATTTTTTTTTTAGAAAAAGATCAGGGAGGGGCATAGAGAGTGTTTGAAGTTCTAGTTGGAGCGCGTGATTGTGGGCAAGAGGGAGGGCAAGAGTCCTTCACAGACACCTAACCTGGATAAATCTCAATAAATGCTGTGTGAAATTACTTACCTTGTGAAAATGAAGACTAGCCGATCTGTCAGGTTTGAAGCTGGCTGCTATTTGAGCTTCTGTAAAATTTTCACTTGAAATGATCATTTTATTTTATTTATATATAAGATTTCCACATTTTTCTCTCTTCGTCTCTTTAAACTTCACACACCCTGTTACTTTTTTTGGAGAATTAACAGTGGGAGTGGGGGTAAAGTAAGAATTTGCACTGTATTCCATTACCGATTCTGTTTCAACATAAGCTGTCTTTCAAGCCCCATGAAGTGCTCATGTGAGCTAGTTCAAGGATTTGCCAGAACTGGGTGATGGAGATTAAAGACTCCTTCTGTTTTGGCTCTGTTTGATGTTGTCATGGTGGTTTTGTTCGTTTAGGCCTTTTCTGACAAATATCATTACCACTTTGCTCCTATAGTTCTGCTCACAGCATCTTCAGGGCGAGTCGCCCACACACCCAGAGCTGCAGGTCCAGATAAGACCCATGAGGCCAGGAAGGCTGGTATGAAACTTCAATTCCAGGCAGCTAGAATAGAGCTGACCTGCTCTGCACTGATTGTCATTAATAATGGAATGGAACAGTATTGGTAGTCCGTTTACTTTTTTTATCATCATTTTCTGTATAGGCTACCTGCAATGTGTCAGCCCCCCTGATGCTGTCTGAGGTTAACTTTAACATTACCCTTGAAACCGTGGAGTCAAGTTTTCTAGATTTCAAAGCGTCATGAATACCCTGTTTTATCACTGGTCGTTCATTTTGATAATGTATATTTTAGAAATATCAACAAATCACTATTATAACTTTGCAGAACTATTGGTCTATGTGAAGAATAAGGATTAGCACTACAATTGCTGACAGCGACACGCATCAGTTTAAAAATTCATTCTAATTTGAATTTATATCATAAATCTTCATGCCGTCATGTTCATGATCAGTCGGATTGCTTTATCAGTGTCTTTATTTGCCCATGTTTCACCTGAAGACATGATAAAGTACATGGGCTGTGCTGTTTTATGTTTAGAGCAGGCGAGTATATGAAATACGTTTATAACAACTTGAAACATGCTTGCACCGGTCTGGATATGAACAAGTGTTTTTAAACTCATTGCAGCATTCCACTCAGAAACCTCTCATGCGTGTTTTGTGTGTTGTTGTTAGACTACATATTAAATATCGCTACAGTCACATTTTACATGCATTGGTAGTCAAACTCCAGCTCTGACCACATCATGGGAAACTGGACTTGTGTGCTCATGTACGGAAAGAGGCATAGCTGTCAGTACTGATACATTTATGACACGTGTCCGAGCGCAAAGCTGAACAGGCAGAGGTAAACGAACAAAATTGAAATGGTCTTGTCTGACATTTGAATTCTCCACTGTAATCTGTAATTATTTTCAAGTAAAGAAAGAAAGACACGAACATCTTGGATGACATGGGGTTGAGTATCAGGAAATGTTAATTCTGAGGTGAATGTTAAACATATTACAGCCTTAACAACGGTGAACCTATGTTTGATTTCTTCAGTAAACAAATTATATTTCACAGTATTACATAAGAAATCAAATGCCACCTAATGCTAGTGATCTCAGACTTTTGGAACCCACTGTAGATTTGGTCATTCATGTGTGCAGGGCAGGACACTAATTCTTGTAATTGGAAAGAGTGTACAGCGTACTGTGTTTATTCAAAGTCGGATCGTCTACAAATCAATGCCTGTGTATTAGTGTGCAATTTAAGAGGCTTCACCGTGAGCAGTTAACACAAGTTGAAACAAAAAGGAGATCAAAGCTGCGAGCAGCCTTTAAAGAGATGGCAGCTGTAAGCATTTAAGTGGTAAAGTGCTGGAAAATGTTGTACTTACATGTTGGAGCTATGGTGTGGGATTGCATTTCTTCAGCTCTTTATGGCTCGTAATGGCCATATTCTGGCCACAGTGTTTTAACACAATTGCTTGGTGAAAGCATATCATCATCATCATCATCATCATCATCTCTCGCCTGTCTTTTTATATGGAATTATTCGTTTGCTACCACGCTGCATTAAGCTACATTAAGTAGTCTGTTTTCAAAACTCACTTTCAAATGAGACTTTGCACTTTCATTTGAATGATGCCTCTTTCAATTTCTCTCTTTTTCTTCTAGTTTTTTTCTGATTTTCCTTCTCTCATTCTCTCTCTTTCCCTGCTTTAGTGTTCCTCTGTTTATTGCTGTATAACATTTACATTTAGTCACTTAGCAGATGCTTTTATTCGAAGCGACTTACATATAAGTATTACTTATAAGTGAACCAAGACAGCCATCAGCTTGCATATCAGCCTGGAAGAAAATTGTGGTTATTTTTCTAGATTCTCTGTGTTTTGTTCTTATTTTTGTCATCTTCCTGAAATACAGCCCACCTTGCTGAGATCCATAAAGTGCATGTCAGTCAAGGGCATTACTTTTTTTTTTTTTCAAGTGGACGTCTGTTGAAGTCTCTCCCATTTTACCCTGAAAGCTCAGCTTATGAATGAAATGAATTGTGCGTGCTGAGAGAAAATGTGTTGATCTCTATGTTAAAGACAGATCCAAGCTAGACGATTGAACAGATCACAAAGCAGACAAGACCCAAAGAGGATCATGAACCTGCTGTAGAGATTGACAGGGTTAGTAAATAAGGCAAAGATAGATTGTGTGTCTGTTTGTGTGTGGATACACAGTCTAACTAACTGCCAGACTTACTTAAGCCCTGTGAAGCTGATGGAAACACTGAAGGAAAACATATAAAACAGCACATTGAGTTTGAGTCTTGGGTCAGACCTGGACCATAAAATAGAATGATTTGTCTTTCCTCATGATCTGTAGGTGGTGTGAGCCTGTCGTATTTGGCAGTTGTGAGCCATGGCCTAAGCAAACATATTTAATTTTACAGGCTGCAAAGGACATACAAAGCATGTCCTTTACAAAGTTGAACTATACTAAGGACAAACAAAGTTCCTCAATTTTTTTTGGTCAAGTGGATTTTGAATGCAACTTCTAAAACTATAT